>JASVER010000128.1:769954-1128447 GCA_030449065.1 Oceanodroma leucorhoa | reverse complement strand
GCTCTCTACAACTGCCTGAAAGGAGGCTGTAGCGAGGTGGGTGTTGGTCTCTTCTCCCAAGTAACTAGGGTTAAAACAAGAGGAAATGGCCTCAAGTTGCGCCAGGRGAGGTTTAGAYTGGACATTAGGAAAATTTCTTCACCGAAAGGGTWGTCAAGCCTTGGACARGCTGCCCAGGGAAGTGGTGGAGTCACCATCCCTGGAGGCATTCAAAAAATGTGTAGATGTGGCGCTTCGGGACATGGTTTAGTGGACATGGTGGTGTTRGGTTGGCGGTTGGACTYGATGATCTTRGAGSTCTTTTCCAACCTTAATGCTTCTATGATWYTAAATTGTAAATTATCCCTGCTAAACCATTTTTACTGTGTTTTGATATACAAAATATGTGTGGGTATGTGTATTATAATGCAATATTTCTATATTATTTTTAATTCTCCTATGTCAGGACATTTACAAGTCTTTCCTGTCTTACATGACAAATATTCTACTGGTTTCCTGTTGAAAAARGCAAATAAATAGAATTATTCTTTTTGTATAAATCATAGAAATGAGAGAAATATTACACAAGACACAAAAAGAACGATGGTAATGTTACTATTAGGATTYGTTAATTTGATTAGGCATGATGATAGACAGAAAAACGTGGTATTATTCAGAGGAAGGAAAAGGTGAGCTGGAGAAAGGAGGAAACTGGAAGAAAAGGGGAAAGAATAGACAGTAGGGAAAAGGAAAAAGTGTCTGCTTCAATAGAAATCTCCTCAGCTTTTGCCCTGGGCCTGCATCAACCTTGCAGGGCCAAAATGTTTGCTAGTGGTGATGCCACTGGCCTGTGTTTTGTGTGGGTACCGGGTCATTTATGACCACTGTGTTGACAAGTTATGTGGTACGTGATTTATCACTACTGTAGGGTAAATGATCTTCCTCTAAACAGGAATTTAAGGATAACCAATGTGCACACAGACATGCGTGCAGACTCAGCGTGTGCGCAGGGTGCACACATAACACTAGAGAGGAAAATATGTCCGCATAGAAATTGAGAGAGGAGTAGGTGTTGACCCAAGTGGGGCTACTTCTGTAGCACATACGTGGTTGTCTATTGCATGCACGTGTATTCAAATGTGAGTGTAACTTACTGTAGTTCTCTGCATTGCCATAAGAGAGACAGGGTGATTTAGAAAGTGTATTCAATATTCAGTTTGTTTATGTTATTCAGATCCTATCTATTTCTTGTAGCTGATGGCTTTAAACCTTTAGTGTAAGGGAAATACTGATGGTATAGCTATGGATGACTGAAAAAGACACGTGGTTAACTTCTGGTGTCCACCTGTGTGACCCAAAAACACCTTTGGGCACAGGCTGTGGTTAAAGATGATGGCAGCTTCTGTTTCTGTGCTGTCTTTTGGGTCGGGGCCAAGGGGACCCCGTCAGCTGAGATCTTCCCCAAGGAGGTAGGGCTGGGCGCTTTGCTCGGTGGGACTGTAGAAAAACCGACAGCAATGAACCCTGTTGCTCCATCACACCTCAGATGTTTCCCACCCCGCCGCTACCCCCGCCCCGTGGACTCGGGAGCAGGGCAGATGAGGCATGGGAGGCTTGCCCCTAACTGCGGTCGCTCCTGGCCCCGGGCGCCCGTGGGGCGGCAGCAGCCCCTGTGGAGACGGSGCTGGGAAGGCAGGTGCTGTTCCCACAACCAGAGCCCGGCTCCCAGGAGTGGAAAGCAGGGGTCAGGAAGTTAGCAAAGGTCGGCCAAGTCCCACTGGCTCTTCCTAATCCTCTTTTCCACCCACAGCCCCTTGAAACTCCCCTGATTCCTCCCAGTGCGGTGTCCGGGGGAGTTGCTCTACTGCTGCAGGATTGAATTTATTTTGCTCGCTTCCAAACTATGCTTCTGCGGAGTCTCAAGTCAGCTTTGTTTCAGCTGGTGTCGAGCAACACACAGGAGAGATGTGGCTCTATTACACTGGTTTGTTTTTCTTTTCCTTTTTTTTTTTTTTTTCTTAACCTTTTTTTGGTTTTACTATTTTGACAGGAAATCTCGTTCCTTTTTCTCTTGCATAAGTATGAAGTAACCCTGTGAAAACAAATACGGTTACTTGTTGTTTACGTGTGTAAAACTGAAAGGACAGTTTTGCTGATCAAATTAGTTCTTGCTAATCTGAAGACTAGAGTTGTATAAAGAATTTATTTATTTGTATTTGTATGCTGGCCAAACCAAAAAATCAACAACAATAAAAACATTTCTTTTGGTCCACCCAGAATTAAAATTTGTCAGTTTTCCTGCCAAACAGCAACAAACACACAAATTTGAAAGAAATGTCATTTCAGGTCAAAAGATATTTCATTTAGGCTTTTTAACAATCATTAAAACTGAATATAGGTAAATTTCAAAAGAAACCCTTATTGCAAAATGAGAAGTGGAAAGTTGCTGTTTTGAAAACATCAGAATGATCCTTCCTGACATTTCAAAATGTTTCTTTTGACCCAAGATTTTAATTCTGCTCTAATAAAGATTGTTCCACATCAGGAAATTACAGCAAGCTTTTTGATACTAATGGTGCTTCCTTACAGAGGACTGCAGAGGTTAAAAAGCAAAGCAACTAGCAATCTTCTCAGATATAGCTGGAGAATGTACTTTTTAGTTTTGGCTTTATACAAAGCATCCAGGCATTAAACCAAATTAAAATATATAGACTATAGTGTCAAGGGAAGGCTTTATCCAAACAAAATTTAAATAAATTCATACATCTCACTAGGTTAAAACATCAGATAAACAAATAATTTTGCACGTATGTAATTGTCTCAACATTTTGTCATTTCTCTTCTGCTTTTAAAACAATAAGACCCAAATGTGGATAAAATCATCTTACTGTTCCCACTAAAAGTGAACAACTTTTTCCAAGTTCTTATGCTGAAAAAAATGTGTTTCTTAGGAATTAATGATTAAAACTATATAGAATAAGTGTTTTAGTGCTCTAGTTAAGGAAAAATAAACAACTGCATTAGCTAATCTGAGTTCAAATAAACAGATGCATAAGCTGGGCTATTTCAAAGCAATGCGGAACTGAACAGAGACCCTTAACACTCAAAACACTTCATAAGGTTCAGAGATGGTTAACCTCTTCAAAACAAAATGTGCCTAGATCTTGTATGGCTGCACTGAAGGAGTGAGGAGTAACACCCCTATGTAGCAGCAAGCTGTAACTGCAGATTTGCTGAGCACTTATGCTGGTACAGAAGGTGGCTCACATGAACTTAATTTTAAAGATGAYGAGAACAAAAAATATGGTCTCATTTATTGCTCACTGCAGCCAGCAAAGCTGACCAGACATAGTGGTGTCCAATGCTCTTTTGAGTCTTAGCAAAAAATCTGAATTTTCAGGAGMTTTAGCTCCCATGTGCCAGAGAAAGCCCCTTTGAGATATTGCCCAAATTTTGTGACATGGTATTGACCCTTGCTTATTCAGCGCTGTGTTTAAATGATTCATAGCTCGTGATAAAAACTAACAGAGGTGGAAAGCACAAAATCTGTGCTTTGGTGCATTGTGGATTTTAAAACAGATCTCTCCAGGTTGTCCCGAGTCTACGGACTGTTTCCACAACAAAAGAAGGCCACAAAAAATGAGGTTCATACTCCAGTGAATTTATTTAGAAATAAGTGTGTGTGTGTGTGTGTGCGTGTGTTAAATACAGAACCATTTGAACTAGCTAAGGACTGAAAGTGTTGTATATAGGTCTCAGAACACACAAGAAATAGAAGGGCCTCGTTCAGTAGGTGCAATGGTGCTGATATCCAGATAGGAAASAAAAGACCTGCCAAAGTTTTCATTCAGGCATTGTTTTGCAAATGTTTTAARTTCAAACCAGCATGGATTACTTTGTATGAGTTTTTGATTCAATCAGCTTTCTTCATAGCTCTATAAAATAATTCAGAATCATTGTCCAACTTTTAAAATTTTAGTTTACTGAGGGAAAGGGGGAGACATTTAACACTTTCTGAAAAGCATCCAAACAAGAATTTGTTCCTCAGGAGTCCACCCCAGGTTTTACACAGACTTCAGTACACTCCAGGAGAGGATTTTGGTGTTTTAGCCAGCACTATGTGATTACACATAGGAGTATAGACATGATCAATAAGGTTTCTAGTTACAGAGGTCACTATTAAAACCTTTACAATTGCCATTTGCACGTAATTAACATTACCACATGGTTTACAGTATTCCCCACACTGTGAATGCTGCTGTAAAGATAATTAGGTAAAAGTTAGAACTGTAAAAATTTTAATTTGTGTATTCCTTAATATGGAGTCTCAATGCTGCGGTTTAAGGAACTCCCAATAACGGCAGAAGCAGCAGGGGGCTTTGCATGGGAAAGGAAGAAGAATAATATTTCTTTTAAGAGCTCCTTAAAACTTTGTTCCACTTACGAAATCCTCTAAAATCTGTACTATTATAGCCTAAATAATCTCTACTATAACTCCAAATTTCCATATTGTAATTACTAATTTTTTGCTCTTATAGAAACATGCGTTTCTTCTGTTAGAAGAATTCCACTTGGAAATTTCAATTTCAGGATTCGATAAAAATAGCTGTAAGAACTCCTGATGTTTTTGAGGTCAGAGCTTTTAAACAGGTTTTCACATTTGCCAGTTTTTACAGCCCATTTTGAAAATACGTGCTAGTGTAAGAGAAAACCAGCTGCGCTGAAGTGATAAACATGACYTAGGGATGCTTCAGACTGTGGATGACCTCTTCAAAATACAGGAATGAGGCTTGACTTTTCAGGCAAGGGAAGAGCAGCGCTTCTGGCACCCTGGGGACTTCCRGCATTGTTCTAGGTGGGTACTCACCTGCTTCCAAAATGTGGGCCCAGGGAATGGCCACACCGCACTAGGAAGCCATGAGCTACCTCAGCTGAGATGTGGTATCTCCGCGTCACCCCACAGCCTGCAGTGTAGACAAGTCCTGAGTGTGTTTGAGCTGTATAAACATAACCACAAGCTAAACAGTTCCATTGTTCAATACAGATTTCCACTGTGCTTGGAAACTGAATTATAAATGCCTTTTCATAAAAGCATCCTAAGGGTAATGGATGCCTAAAATACATCGGCTCCATTATCAAGGAGTAGATTATCCCAGCTGAATACACAGTATCAGAGTTTCCTGATTTGTATATAATCTACATTCTTAACATTTTCCTGGAGTGCTGTTAGTTTGGGTTAGTAGGACTTATTGTACTCTCAGCGTTGAAAGATGAATAGGCCTATCAACCAAACAGCATAATAAATTTGTTAGGCTGTGCATGTCGTGCTCCACCTCTCCCTCATTCTTCATCGTGTATAATGTAGCCTAATGCAATATGACAGCTGTTAGCAGAAAAATGGTGCAGCAGCCATAAAAAAGTGATTTATGTCTTATTACCGAAGCAGCTAAAATTAAGAAGCTGGTGTTTGGGAGGGCAGCAAACAAGTGAAATGTGAAACACAGCACACATATATATATATATTCGTGAAACATAGGAAGCTGTGAAATGTTTAGACTGACAGTGAAATTCTCCCTGGGTATCCACCACAAGGTCGGACTAATAAAGGGGGTAATTGGTGGTGATGGTTGTGGATGTTCAGAATTGCCTACATGTCACAGCTGCTTATGCTGGAGTATCAGAAGCATGTTAAATGCGTCTCCTGACATGAACCCAAAGATCCTTACTACCAAACGACATAAGAAAGCCTAATTTAAGGTGGCAGCTGGCAGAAAGAACAACATATCAAGCAGGAAAGTTGTTCTTAACAGCCACAATGTAGAGAGGAAACAGTGGGATGGGAGAAATAACGTGGGCCTCGTTCCCTGCTTCATTTTTCTGCTGGTGTAAATCCACCAGTTTAAGGCTACAGTCATGGATTAGGGATTTCTCCCTGGATGCTGAAACTATGAGCATCAGAGAAAATTCTGTATTTGGTTTACAACATACCTAATGTGAGTAAACGTGATCATGTAACATCTTGTCAGTTTTGCCACTGAACGATGTAACACATTAATCTAAGACACAGTGAATTACAACCACCACGTCAGATCACTCCTTGCTTTCTGTTCAACATACACTGTGTATATATATTATAAACACACATATGTCTATGTGCGTATATACTCAGGCTGCTGCTAAGTGTGATGTTTTTGGTTCAGTGGGTGGCACCTTTCCTTCTGAGTCAGTACTAAACTAGTCCTTCCCCCCATGGTGCTTAATGAATAGTGGAATATGGTCAGGTCAGAGAGGTTAATAGCCCTACTTTTGTGAAAAGTGCCGGGGGATCTTTCTTAGCAAGCAGTGACAACCTCACATTATATACCATCTGAAAGACAGCCTGGGATCTGCTCAGAGTCACGGGCTGGGGTGTTGCTGTAGTGCAGAAATAGGGGGAACCATGCTACATATTTAAGTGACTGAGTTGTCCTGCCCCCATAGATATTTACCAGATGCAGTGAAACTTTGCTTATGTGGAGTCACAAAATAATAACCAAGGGTGGTATGGCTGGAAAATACTAGAGCTTCTCTTTGGCATTTTGATTTAAATAAATATCAGAGAAGAAGCTTTCACCTGGTAGCGTGTAGGCATGTTGTAAATAATCCAGGATGGGGATCTCTCAGACCCTTTGCTGTCTTACTCTAGGTGCAGTAAGTACTGAATGAGTTGGAGCAAGTGAGACCTGTGGCCAAAATGGCCACATTTTGTGCTGTTGCTGGAGGCCTTGCCTTGAACAACAATTCCAGTGCTTTTAGGGAAGGGCTATGGAAGTCCTGATTCCTATGCATTAGATGTCCTGAGTGACTTTCTAGCCACTGGGTAACCAGGATAGAGGTTATTTTAACAGGTTGTTTTATGTTTGGATCATATCCATGGCAAAGTGAAACAGCTAGGAGGACTCTATTTTGTGAAGTCCCGTTGAGCTTTTGCCCTTTGCAACTTAGTGTGGCTAGAAGCTGCACACTGGCAGCTATATGGGCCCCTGTGAGATGGCAACCACTGAAATTTAACCATCAAAGAAGTTTGCGTGGCCACAGGATTAGGTACAGATTTTGYAAATGCCAGCAGTGCCTTAATATTGCACTTAAGAGCATTTCTGTACCCAACTCCATAGAGACCTAGTACGTCACTGCTACCACACTGAATTTTTCGATCACAATTCAAATGACATCCAGGTGCTCAACTAACCATTTCCCAAGGGCATCAATGGCACATCATCCTCTAACATACTGCCGACCAGTTTCCTCAGGGTTCAGCTTCATGCGTGGCTCCTCTCCCCTCCCCAGCCTTTCTGTCCAATGCACAAGGAAAGCCTTTTGCATGTGCGGAGGAGCCCAATCTCTGGTAGCCCGTTGGTGGTGACTTCTGCCTCCACAAGCAACTTGGGGATTAAWGTACCAATCCCCGATACATGCTCAAGTCTTAGAAGAGCATATATGATTTTTTGCAGCACTGCTGTATACCTGGGGGAAGGAGCGTTGCCTTTCTCTGGGATGGACTGGCTTGCTGCAGCATCGTGCCAAGGAGCTTATGCTGCTTCTGCACCCATGACTGGTTTTATCTCTGCCCTGAGCACCCTGCGTAGGGAGCCTGTAGCTGCTAAATGTGGCAAATGGCTTAGGAATGATCCTGTCCCACTGAGGCAAGGGGCCAGAAGTAATAAGAAACATGTACCTAGCTCAGTGGGAATTCTTAGGAAAAAGACTTAGCAAGGACAGCAGGATTCATCCCACTACCTCTGTGCGATTGAGATCCCTCATAATTCTGTCTCTTTGCCATAACTGTTTCCACAAGCTGCATGATTAAATTCTACTGTGTAATTAGCGTACCATACTATTAAACGTCATAAACTTTTTCATCAGTTTCTCTGTGATCYCTCTATTAGAGGATCCAAAATACTATCTTTACATTTCTAGTAAAAAACATTCATAAATCCTTCTGTTAGTCAATATTGAAATAATATTGTTACATTTGTCATCAATACTGTTYGCTCGCTAGTCTCCTGAAAAGTGTGATTGTTTCAGATGTCCAAACTASATGTTCAGACTAATTCCAGGCACACAGCAATTTGTCAGCTAATAAGATCTTACGTTGGTATGGCCTGTTACCTGAAGAGATTCCAGAAACTGAGCACAAACCACGTTAGGAATCAGCTGTCATTGCTTAGTGGTAATCAAGGTGAAATGAGGCAACTTTTAAATAGCGCAAAGTAAGATTGCATAATAATTTAGGTAAAAAAGTGAGTAACATGTCACATAACTGAGATGTTAGATGAGCAGAATATAGTGAATGTAGAACAGCAAATACCATGCATCACTGTCATCATTCTGGATCCTTTTAGACTAACCATTTCTTGCAGTCTGAGTAAAGAAAAATGTTAGCATTGCTGCCAGAAACAGTTTCTTCAGAAAGTTTGATGGCAAAGGATGCTTTTAAAACATGTTTAGAGATACAAGGTGCAATGAGTGTACATGTATTGGAAAGTTGAAGAACTTACTCTCTCATGAAGTGTAACAGCTTTAATAACTGCAATAGAAGGAAGTGATTCCTGCCCACTACAGGGAGATTTTTTGCCCAATTCTAAAAGGGCATGTGATATCAGAAATTGAAGCAGTGCAGGCAAATTGAAGCAGGCTGTACTTCCTTGTTTGTCTTTCCTTTTTGGAATGGATCAAAGCAAAGGGTCGTGTGTGTGGCTGCAATATCTACCTTTTCTTCTTTTATGCCAAATCACACAAAAGTGTTCCAAAACCAGGCAAATTTTGCCAAATACTCCTAATTCTAAGGAATTATGATTAGGTGAACTTGTTATTCTGTATAATGGTTTTACTGAGCCATTATTTTTTTTATTAGTTATATGTTATGTATCAGCTTGGCCAAGTATGTTGCTGAAAGAGAGTAGGTTTCTACCTGTTTTCTATCTTTCAGTGACAATCTATGCTTTGGTTCTGTGTCCTTCCAGCTTTGCATGAATCACTAAAGCACCAAATCCTTTTCTTTTCAGCAACTATCTTAGTGGATGCAAGGCTTCCTTTGAGGGAAGCACCATAGCCACCTTGTTTACAAAGACAAGGCATGGCACCACATGTAATTTTGCATCTAAACAAATAAATATGAAGTTTATATGCAGCTTCAGTTCCAGATCAGAAGTTTTATGCTGGTCTTCAAAACCTGACTTGTTCTTCTTGCTGTATCTTACAATACTTCTCTGACCTCCTGCTTCTTTACTCTTGCCTGATAACTGTACAGACAAGCATTGCCAGGATCAGCATGAGAAGTAGCTTTTCGTGCTCCTTCCACCCCAGAGTTTTCTTCAGTAACACCCTGAACATCCTTGCGGCAATCCAAAATTAGGGAATTTCTTCAACAGACAGAACTGAGTTGTAGTGCCTCTGTTCCTGCTGGCTGAAAGTACCTGGTCTTGGGTCCAGACACCAGAAAGCTTTTTTGGGGAGTGCTGTGTCTGTGGTCTATGCTTATGTACCTTTTTGCTTTATGTACCTTTTTTTTTTGTGACTGTCTTCAAGTGCTCCATAATGAAGGATATTTCTGCCTTTGTTTTTTCCAGAGTTTGCTAGATCCTGATTTCAGTTATACTTGTCTACATCAGAAATAATCCTAATGCAGTAACTCCAAATCTCCTCTGGTGTCCCTGAGATCAGGTCTGACTCACTTCTCCTATACCTAGTCTTTAAAATCAAATCTGTTCTTTTTCTCTTTAAAACTGTCATTATGTTCTACTGTACTTTAAAGTCTAGTATTACTTTGAAAAAAGAGCGTAAAAATGACATTTCAGGGTTCTATATTTGTCTGACAGTTGTTTCTGTTGCAGAAGTGCTCATTTTGTAAGTTAAAAAGCTGTCTTTTCTAACACCTAGCCCTGCAAAACGCACAGGGTGTTATGATTCAAGCTATTGACACACCATCATCAGATTCTGCAACCACTGTAGTCCATCTTGTATTGTAAAGCTTCTGTCTGCTTGTACCACCCTGTCTTCTYCAAGTCATGCCCTTAGTGACACTGCCAGGCCCTTTGCATTGCATGAGCATGTTACGGGTCTAAAGGATCGCATTATGCAAGGAAAACATACACCACAGAATGAAATGCAGCTCAGGCTTTGTGTTAGAATGGCAGGAATAATGAGTATTAATAACAGTAAAACTTTACTTCTCTTACCAGATACAAACATAGACCCACTTGAGGTCATTCTTTGCGGCCRGGTTTGAGGCGTAGCACTTTTAGCCCAGATCTGGTCACCATTCTGCTAAATGTACCGGGAAAGCCTTAATTTGATCTCAAAGGAGCGTCTAAGAAATTTAAAGCAGTACCTCTCAGTTTTGCAGAAGAGGTGATCTGTTCAGCTGCTTTGGCAGGAAATGCATTGCTAAGGGTGCATAGGCRGCAGTTGGCCAGGGAAGGGGTTAACTGGAAATGGTGGATGTAGCACATTATGGCACCAAGCAAACTTCCAAATCTCCTTGCAGTCAAAGGTCTGTCTTTCATTTTCTTTTATAAAATGTATCAAACAATTTGGCATTAAAAGTACAACTTTTGTCATATTGAGAATAACAACGTGTTATAAGACAAAGGAACAAAGGCTGGAAGTTGAGGGAAATTAAAAAAAGGGAAGAAACAAAGAAAAAATGAAGATGTGAAACAGTTGTGTTTAGTTTGGGGRAAAAAAAAAAACCTTCATCTTTCCCCTCCCTCCTTGTCTTTTTTTTAATATACTTGAAAATGCAGCATTTGGAAAAATCTAAACGTGTCTAAATTTAGGCTCTGTGTTACTTTACTCTGCATTTCTTTATCACACTTTAGTCATCCATATATCATTTTGTAGAAAGCGTATGTGGCAGGCTGATGCATGTCTTATTTTATAAATATTTATTACCCACTGGTGTGTTCCTATCTTTGAAGTTACATCCACTTCTCCTTTTCAGTCTATGTTCCCTCCTTTTCCCTATTAAAAAAACCTCTTATCAAACAACTTTGTTTATGTGGAAATAGTATGAAGACGATTTTAATTTGGGTTTTAGCCTCATCTTTGTTTTAGCTTGCCTTGCTTCCCCCTCCTCCTCACTCCCCTTCCTTTTCTTTTTAGATAGTGTAGGCCAGGAATAATAATGTAAACAACATAATCTCTGTTGCTGTTGCATGAATGCAGCAAGGCAAACCTGAGCATTCATAAGCTGATTTGCCCATCAGTCTGTCTCCTCAGAGATGCATGTGGCTTGTGCAATTGAAACAGCTAGGAGGACTTGAACTTGAGCTGAAAGGAAATAGTGGCTGGCCTTTGAAGAAAGCGCAGAGATAACCATCACAGGCTGTAGCTGCTCAGCCATGAGGATTATACAGTTTTGTGATTTAACAGGAAGGGATCTTAAAAAAATGTATTTAAAAAAAAACAAAACAAAAACAACTGGCTGCATCAGAAGGATAACCAAGCTGTCTGTTTTGCTGCAGCATAACTGTATTTTTGTCTTGAGTGAATTCTCTCTGTATACACAGGATCAGTGTCTGCTCATAACCTGATCCTCCGTGGTGTTCTACCAGAGAGAGTGTGGTATTACACTGAGGTAAAAGTGACATAACTAATGGAGAATCAGCAATGAGCTTTTCCAATCAGAAACATGATGACCTAAAAATTATGTCTTATTTTTCTTCCCTCCATCTGTCCCTCTAAGGAAGTTGTATGAGGAGAGTTTGAGTGAGCTGGACTTTCTCAGCCTGGTGCAGAGAAAGCAAAAGGGGGGCCTAATTGCTGTCTTCAGCTACCTAATGAGAGTTTCTGTTTTACCCTGAAGTCTGCCATTCTCTTTCGATACCCAAAACSATGTCTGCATTTTCCAGCTATACTGACAAGTCTAATAAACAACAAACCTTGTCTCGCCTAGTAATCCCTAATGTTCAGCTTGCTTTTCTTACTGATGATGAGCATTTAGCTGACACTGTTCGTTATAATGCTCAAGAACCTTTCCCAAGGGGCAGCTCACTTCTATGCATGTGAAGTTGGGATTGTTTTCTCCTGCATGTGTCCTGTGTTACCTCTGTTACTTTACAGTTATCAATACTGGTTTTCAGCTGCTCTTTCATTATTTCGTGAAGTTCTGCAATTCCGTGCCACCAGSCGTTGCTTTTGGTATTTTGATTAACTTAGTATTGTCAGGAGACTTTGCCATCTGACTTTTCATCCACTTTTCAGATTTTTCTCATAGCACAGACCCTAATGCAGAGCCAGACACTAATGACATCTCTCAATTTCTTTCATCTCTTTTAATTAAAACTATGTTATGTRTGTGCTGCCTTCTTTATCCCATGATGGGTTGGTTTCTTTAGGAAAAGTTAGTGGAAGTCTTTATAAATTCCTCCTGGAAGATGACTATATCACTGTGATTTCCTTTCCATGAACTTGCTGATTCCTTCAGAGAAATGAAACAGGTTTTCCACCTACAAAGCACACATTGACTCTTACTGCATTTATCTTACTTGACCTTTTAACTCAGATATTATGGATTTTGCAGGGTACTCAGATTCTTTTCTAACCTTCTGTAGTATGTTTTTAGAATTAACTTGCTGACATTTCTGTTCTTTTCTMTTTTTCTCACTTAAATATGACTTTATCCTGCTGGCCCATCATACTGGCTTTTGGGGTCTTTTTCAGTACTGTGCCTCTAATACAGTATCCTTAGATAGTCTGCAAGCTGCTTTGAAATATTTTACCCTTTCAGCTGTCCCTTTTAGTTTCTTGAAGTTTTCATAGGTTTTTGCAGTTTCTCTTTCTGAAAACGCACTCTGCTGTAGCGGAGGTAGGTAGATAGAAAGATGGAGAAGTACAACTTACCTTCTCGCTGTAACGGACCTAAGTGTGGTATAGTTACAGTTTCAGAACAGTATTTTGATAATAGATTCCTGAGCCAGGTTCTGCATAGCAGTTTGCTGCTTCTCTTGTGGATTCCCTGCCTAGCTGCTCCCTGAAGCAAAAAATTTAATCTCTGCATCATGACCTGATGTGACAGTTACTTCATGGGAGTAATTGAAACCACTCCCCTGTTGCTGCATTTCCTCTCCCTGCGGTCCCTCTGCTCTTCCCCAGGTGCTGCAGACCCTCTCAGTACCCGGGSTGGGTCACTGGCAGGGCAGGGCTAGTACTGGGCTGCTTCTGGTTGGCCCTGGAGTTTCTATCCATAGAGAATGTCTCTTATTTGTTAACATAATTATCTTATTTATCTGATCTCTCCCCTTCCTGCCCAGACATGTGGGGGTGGCATAAAGCTCCTGTGCCTGAGAGTATTTTCTTAGGCTATGGAAATACGAATGGAGAAGCGAAGCCTGAAGCCTAAACCTAGAGTTTCGCCACAACAGCTGTGTASAAATGACCAGGCTGTCCACTGAAAGCGTGAGAAAGGAGTAGGATTTGCACGACAAGGTATGCATTTGAAAGCGTAACAAATTTAAACCTGATTCATACTAAGATAACTTGCCAGTGCTGAGGCCTGAATTGCTTCTGAGGGTTGTGTCATACGCTAGAAATTTCAAAAACTTGRAATAGTCTGATTTGTCACTTTTTAACCAATCTGTCTGTCCAGTCTTTAGATAGACTTGTGGCCTCTGTACACTYTCAGGGTGGCAAAAGCAGTGAGTGTCTCTTGCCTGAAAGTGGTGCTGCGTCTTCTTCCTGCATTGCACCATTTCTGAGGCTGGCATGACCCTGGGAATGGCAGTGTCACTGAAGTAGAAGACACGCAGCTCAGCTGAGAACTAAGGTTTAGACCTTTGAATGGGCTCCTTATGTAGAAAGACCCTTTGAAATTGCATTCTGTAACTGGAGATTTTTCTACCTCTACCCTGATTTACGTTATCTTCACATTTTTCAAAGGCATTCAACTCTCATCACTCTCATATGCAGTTCATTAAAGTGCCCACGTCATCTTCCATCTCACTCTTTGCTCTTTTATACTCAGTGATCTTTCTCGAAAAACAGGACTTCATTTTACTTTCAGCTAAGCCATCCAGGTCTGTAATACCCTGCTGACTTCATTAAGATCAAGCCCAGGCTTCTAAACTGCATCCTAACGCAGCCATAAGAGGCATTCTTGTGTGTGCATAAGTTGTGGAGGAGCAGTCTGCTCAAGAGCCCCTCTAGGGACCTCTGCTAGTATCTCTTGCCAACTTTCCTCTGAATGTTTTTCTTGTTTGAATAAAGCTGCTATGTTGTTTTTGTCTGCTGTTATATGAAATTCTGGAGGCCATAACTCTGGTGATATACATTTCTGTCTTCTCAGAAACAGAGTAACTTTCTCATGCAATAGAGACTGGATGAGTCAGACATATTAAATAATTGTTATGCTGCTTCCTGATGTGGTGTTGTAAGGTGTACATTGAATTTGCCACTGTGTCTATAAGCTGCAGTGTCACTGTTCAAAGGCAAAATAAACCTATTCCCTCTCACAGCCCTCGTCAGACAAAGATACATAGATAGTGTGTACTCATGTGGACCTTTCTCCCAACCCTTTCACTTCGGGTGCTTGGAGTTGCTGGCTGTCAGAGAGGAAGGGGAAACCTCACTGTTCACTTAACTCTGTCCTGCAGAGAGGATTTGGGATGCTCTAGCAGCTGATGATTTTCTGCACTAYTTTTCCAGTCAATGCAATTCTAGCAAAGCTGATGAGAAGCAATAGTAGACAGGATAGACGTGATCAAATGGTGACAATGTGCGATATAGCTCTTTTGAAACCATGAAATGCCCAGAGGTCATAGAAGCTGGGCAGCAGGTATTTGCAAGCCATGGATTTGTTCACTGTGCTGTATTTCTATCAGCAGCATAAGGGAGGACAGTCACTCTGAGCCCTAGGCAGTACTTGAAATCAGTCTGTGGTTGTATTTCAGGGAGACAGACAAACTTAAGTAACCAAGGGATCACTGAGGGCAGCCATTGAGACTACCAAAACATAGTCTCTGTTAGCCCTGTGACAAGTGTGGAAAGAATCATGATATACACTGAAACTCGCCCAGTGACTCAGTAGCCCAAGCAGCAGTGTGAAGATGTTCCTCTAAGGTAGGAAATCCACACTGAGTAGACACTATCTGTGTATCTGTTTTGCAAAATCATTTGGTTATCTGCCTTTGTCTGTATATTATTAGCTTGGTCTAATTTTTTTAGGACAGGATTTTTTCAGTTTTAGCAGATTGTTCGGCTCGTGCAAAAGGCAGCTCTTAGTTCTCCACTGTTCTTTTCAGATGGGGCATTTCAACAAGCCTGTACAATAACAACAGTTCTCAATAGCATTCTTAAAATTAAAAAAAAAATCAAATGGCTGGAGAAAATGGAAAAAATCTGGATTACACCATGCTGTACTACACTTTACGTCATGCCAGAGAAACTCCCCATTTTACACCTGAAGTGTAAGTTTCATTTATACCAGGTTAATACAATAGCAGTTGGAATCAAGTAGCCCTTATGATTTTATTCTCTTAGAGCAACTTCCAAATCCAGTTGGATTTGTCCTTGCTGGCAATAATAATAATAGTGATCATAACAAAGGAAAGAAAGCAAATATTCAATCATGTCTTAATTATATCCGAAACAAAGGCTTTCTTTAGCTCCGATTGCATTGATTTGTTGAAAACTTATTCTCAGTAAGAGGAAAGCAATTCACTTCTCCAGCCTTTGTAGAAAGGCTTTCAGTGCCTGATTATTAAAAGGCCTGCTTATAGCTGCAGTGGCCTATGCTTGAGCACCGTGCAAATAATCCATTTAAAGATCAACCTCAAAATTCTTGTTCCCTGATTCTCACCCCACTGGAATGTAGCAGGAGTCCATTTATCACCATAGGAATGCAATGACTGGTGAAAACTCTTCATAAGTTCACTTTACTTTCAAATATGAGGGTATTCAGACAATTTTTCACTCTTACCAGGGATCAGCTGCCTGTGATCGGGCCTCTTTGATCACTTCATCTGACTACTAATCAATTTATAAACTAGCGCATGTGAACCAACAGCTTTGCAATTTTGTCTCGGTTAATACAAATTCTCCATTTATCTGTGTAAGCATCTAACTCCGGGTTATTCAAGGGAATTGTGGTGATGGTAGTTGAAGACCTAACAGCCTGCAGGCAAAGGGAAGTTACAGTTGGCTTTAGCTTTTGTACTCAATGCGTTTCACAAGGAGAAGCGAACAACCTAAAATTCCATTACATGTAGGGCCATGAATTCGAATGTCCATTTAGCATAGTCACACCAAAGAGAAGGGCATCACACTGTTCAGTCCAAAGAGGCACCCACATATTTCACCTCTAAGGTTAATTTTTTTCGGTCATYTCCCCAGCTCCCGTGAATTTCCCAACCAAGAATGCATATTAAGGGACGATTACACAATGCTTGGTGAAACTCCCTTTATTTATTTCACTTGTGTTGTTGCTGCTGTTGTATAAGAAAGAGCAAAATAACAAAAAGAACAAAGTAAAATAAAATAGTAGCTGACCCAAACAATTTTAACACGTTGAAATCCCTTCCCAAATGCAAAGACTCTTTCTTTCTTTCTGCCTTTTCTTTGCATTGATTTGCACAAGCATTTTCTCTGTGAGCCAAATACACCTCTGGTATAACTTCACTGAAGTCACTGGACTTACACCAGAGGTGGTTTTGGTCCTCTGTCCTGGGTAAATACAGTAGGAATAAATTGGTCACGCAGGCAGAGTGTCTGGCAATAAGTGCACTGAGTGGTCCTGGCAAACCAATAGGAAAGACCTAAAATAAAAATCCCAAACAGGTCTTTTATTTAACATAGGGCCTAAAAATCTACCGGGAGCTGCTGAATACTGCCAACTAACTGTACAAAGTATAGGTAGCATGCCTTCCAAATATCAAAATACCAGACGGAATGCCGTGAAAATAAATAACTTCTAATATAAACAAATGAGAACATATCAAACTGTTACCTCTTTAAACATAATGTAAATAAAAAAAATACCAGTCCTTCTACACAATAAATATTAAGAAACCATTGACATAGTTGAAATGTACTCATATAAATTAACAACTTTAATTACATTAGCCGAACAGACATTGGTTAAAGCACTGCATGTAGTATGCAAAATAATAATAATAACAATAATAATAATATCAACAACAAAACACAAAATGATAAAAACAAAATAGGCTTCATAATATCTTGGCTTTCATAATTTATATATATATGTATCTACATATATATATAGTTGTGTGTGTATATATATACTGTAGATATATATATAATATGTATATATACATACATATATATATCTTCAACCCATCGTCAATGTATTGTTTTTGAAAGTATTTAAATACAACGAAACCCATTGAGAATTAACACAGATTCACTATATCTCAAAAAATAAATAGCTATATAACCCAGAAGTGTTGTTTGTTTCTGCCCATGAAAATGTTGCTTATAGTTGTTCATGAAAGGTCAAATTATGATTTTATTTACTCGTACTGAAAACCTTTTTACTCCACATGTAATGCAGTGACAGCAGATGGGGAGTAAAGCTTTTTTCAGTGCAAGGAAAGTGATTAGCATCTGATTCTTATACTGATGCACACTATTGACATGAGGTTTAACTTAAAGAACTTAATCATTTCCATCACATCTCTTCTACCTACACTCCAGAAATAGATTTTGCTCACTTTATTCATGCTGACTGGTAACTTTCTAGGAAAGGAGACCCTCTGAAATCAACAGCATTGCTTACAGAGTAAGGCACTATTCCACACGAGTAACTATAGTCCATAAAAATTTTCATTTTGCACATAGACTTACAGATGCCTGAACTTCTCTGCCTCAGAGATATTGCTGCTAGCCTTTATGTGGCCTTGTGGTGTCACAGTTAAATGAASTCGATGGCTTAAATCTCAACTAAATAAATAAAAAAGCAGGTATGTATAACGGAGTCCTATGTTGCAGTGATTTGGTAAGAGACTGTTTCTACTGAAGTCAATGACAAAACTCCCATTTCATTCAGTTCTACAGTTTTGGGCCCTAGATCGGTATTCTGCTGTGACATATGAGTGCAGAATAATTATAAGCATCTGTAAGCATTTCCTTTTGCTAAACCCCAAGAATACAAACACATTCAGCCCTCCCAAAGAAACATCTTAACRTGCACTTCTGCCAGTTTCTTAGGCCTTGTATCTAGTGAGCCTCTGACATGRAGAGGGAGAAAGACAACCAAATGTGGTCAACTGTGAAGCAAGAAGATTGTGGAGGTACTAAACAAATACATTTCTGTGATTAAATATATACTGAAAATACATTTTCAATATAAATAGGAAGTACGTTATATAGAAAGGAATGTGTTAGTAGTTAAAAGCCTCTTTTTTTTTTGGTATAGTCATACCTGAAAGGAGAAGTAATTTTTGAGACTGCATGCCCTTGAACAACTGTTTAAATATGGTAACAATTTCTAATGCTATTTTAAGTACATGCAGATTTAATTAAATCAAATTATCGGGAGTGGGGTGTTTTGTTGGAATCAGTCAGTCTTGATTAACATCCCGATTTCTTATTTTATTTTATCATATAGTTTTTCATTTCCCCCTACTTTAAATAACTCTGACCACAAATCAAAACCCCATGACTGAATCTAGAGATTGGAGGGAGAAACCTTTAAAATTTGTGACTAGTATACGCACACAAATGAAAGCTAAAAAGCAGGGCTTAGGAACAGTTACTTCTTGATTTGAAAACCTTCTTCTGTTTTTGGTGTATCTATCATGAAACGTGCTCACCACATCTAAAATCCTATTTTCTTTCCTCACTTGGAAGTTGTCTCAGGCTAGTTTCATGTTTTCCAGGGCCAGTCCCCATTCACCACATAAAAGCTGGTATCAAACTCAGCATCAGACTTCTTTTTAAAGGCTATTTCTGCTTTGGCCAGGAAAACCGTAAGCCTAAACTTACTCTGCTTGCAGCCAATGGGAGTTTTGCCATTGTCATTTAGGGAAAGGTGCTGGGATTTCAGGTCTCCAATGCTCTCTAACTAATCACACTTGAGAATAATTTTTACCAACGTGAGCCATCTCACCTGCTTCCCTTGCCACTACGTTCAGAGATCAACCATGAAGCAAGTAGCCTGGTTTAAATAATTGAATTAAACAATGTTGGATATGGTGCCATTCATTCAAAATCCTTTCTCTCCCTTCACACTGCCCACAGCAAAAGGAACCTGTGATTCACCCTGGCTTAACTTTACTCATGTGAGTAGTTTTACTACTCTTGTAAGGAAACCGGTAGATGTCAAAGAGCCTGTTGACATGAGTAAGGGTTCTGGGACAATATGCATCCAATTTTAAGGCCAAGCCTAAAGCCCAGTGAAATAAAAGGTACTCTCCTCAACAACTGTCACAGACTGTGTCCCTGCTCCTGCTGTTCCAGAGCCTGGCTCTACTGCTAGAAAAATCAACAGTAATTCTGCCACTTGCTTCAAATGAAGCAGGGTCAGGAACTTGGTTTGTTTAAGTTATACAGATAAATTAGTTGTGCATCTTTTTTTTTTATCTTTTTTTTTTTTTCCTGCTAGCATTTGGTATCCCTCCCTTTCCCCAGGAAGAAAACACAAAAACCCCAACAAACTTCTGCAAATAATTTAAATCAGAAAGCCTTGATATTTTACAGAATACTTTAGTGACAAATTTAGCGTTTACCCAATTGTTATAATTTTTTAAATTTTTTTTTTGCAAATTGCAAACAAGTCTGTAAAAAATGCATTGTATAAAAAGTACATAAATGTATAACCCATTAGCTGTACTATGCAATCTAAATACTGTGGAATAAATTAGATAGAAAACTTAGCTATAAGCATGTATGTTGATACCTATTCAACGGAGGAAAGGGCGCTTTTTTTCTTTTCTTTCTTTTTTTCTTTTTTTTTCTTTTTTTTTTTTAAATCTCTATCGATACGTACAAATACGGACATGCGCCCACGCGCACATACATATGCACACACAGAGAACACCCACGCACACATGCACACACAAACAGTTTTGGCTGACAAAGAATGAAGGCCCTGATTACACTGTTTAAACATAGTTCTCGCCATGAAGGTGCTAACACGCTATCCCTAGCCAATGTGACCGGGTTGAATTATGCTATCTTTTTTTTGTTTGTTTTTTTCTTAATTATTTTTTTAGAGGCTGTGCTCTCAACGAGGTGGGGAGCCGCGTTAGTGCTTCTTTCTGTGAGAGGCGTTTTGAAGCCTGTCCCGTCAGAAGGCAGCTAACAGGGGCTTGGTCCTGCAAACCTGTGAGAGTCTGAAGCTTCAGGCTCCGGGTTATCAAACTCAGTGTAAACAGGGCCTAAAGGTTTCTCCCATTCCCTCTTATCATCTCCCCCTACCCAAAGACAAATGYTGTAACTTTAACATTCTTTTAAATATGACAGCAATAGAATTTTTTTAAAAAAAACTATCTACCTATGCCCTATGGGTTGGACCCTTCAGGTTAGGTGTTGACACTGAAAATTAGGTCTTACAGGTAATGCGCAAACCAATTAAGAGTTGTCATGCTAGAGGGTGGTGGTTGAGACAGCCAGTCTTTCGCTGAAGACTGCATTTCAAGCAGAAATCCTACCACAACTGCCGTTTTCTGTATATTTGTAGGGGCGATGACGGGCAGGGCCCAAAGCTGCTTGTAATTTTACATCAAGRCTTTCTAAGTGTACACCAGCACTCTAGGTTTCTCTCACACAAATACCATGTTGAACGTGTAGCCTCCCACTTGGTAGTAACAAACAATCTTTTAACATACTGTGCTTTGCACACAAACATTCATTTTTTTAAGAACATTAAAGTGAAGCCAGAAGTGCTTATACCTTGTGTATACATACATATATACATACAGAAATATATACATATATATATATATGTATATCCCTTGTATAAAGTTGTTTCCCGACAATGCACAGTTGCTGTGCATCAAGGACAAGTCTTAGTGTTGTACATGCAAAAGAGTACAATTATGCTTAGATGGACCTCGGATCCAAGCACCTCGGATCCAAATCTCAGGGCTTTTCTGGGCTTACTTCAAATGGCAATTTTCTGTTGAGGGCACTAGTTGAATTTAACTGGTTAACAGATATTCTAGCTTTAATGTAATCAACCCACTGACCCTTAATTCAAACCCTAACTTGTTACAGGTTAATGGTACCAACCACAAACAGACTTTTTAGAGGCTCGCACAAATGTCTTTGGTGTATGTGTCTATTCATTTTAAGGTACAAAATAATAATAATTATTATAATAATAAAAATAGCTATTTTGTGTGCTGTAGCAGTTCTTGTATAGCTCACAATAAGTGCAGCTCTCAACCCCTCCCACACCCAACCACCCTCCCTTGCAAATATTTGTTAAATAAGGATTAGACAGGTCAGACACCATTGTAGTGCAAATAGTAAACGATTAAAAATTTTTTTTTACAAAATATAGAAATGTTTGGCTCCAGTAACTGGACAAACATGTTCCTTTCAAGTATCTCTCACTGAAGAATTTTTTTTAAAACAAGTTACTTCCATTTAAAAAAAAAGTCTTTCTGTTTTTTTTTTTTTCTTTCTTTCGCAGGTAAACAGTTTCAAACCAACTAGGTTGCATAGTTCTAACGTTGTAAGCACCTTTACAAAATGTAACTTTTATTCTTTCATTCATTCTTTTTTTTATTCTGTTTTTTTCTTCATTTTTCCTTTTTCCTTTTTTCTTTTTTTTTTTTTTTGTAAATGTAGTGCAGAAGATGAAGGTGTATACACCTGCACAATATTGTCCCTTTACCAATGTTAAGTATATGTATGTGTATAGTGTCTGTATGTATAGAGATATGTATATAAATACATAGCCATATATATATACACACAAACACTACACACCTACTTGGTTCCTCGGTAAATTTGGGGGGAAAGTGCCAGTGAATGTAGTGTTCATACACATGGCTTTTCAAGGAATTTCAACGACATTTTGGACTTAGTCCAAATTGCTGCAGGTTAGATGAGCTGCTACCACGGCTTGAACTGGTGGGTAACTAAGGGAGGGAACAGAACTCCCCTAGTAATAACTAATGTTTAATATACTATGTAATAAGATAAGGAGCATACTGAAAGGAAGGGGAAATCCCCAACCCATACCGCCATTCAGACGTATCTCATTCAAGCCCGGGTTCATGAAGCTTTCTTCCTTTTTATAGCTGAAGTCTTTTCTGATCCTCCATAAGTCTTTTTTTTTTTTTTCCCCCCTCTTTTCTGTCTCTCTTTTGTTTTTGCTTTTATTTCCGATGATTGTTTCATTCAAAAAAGGTTATACCATGTCTGGTCTTTCTTCTTCTTGGGCTTTTGATACATTTTCTTCTCAACTTAACGAGAAGGGTCTTGCACACACATGCGTCTATGAACAACCACACTCCTCCACAATCATATTCTGTATGTCTTTCTTAATGATGTTCTGGCCATCATCGTAGTAGAGCATGGACATGGGCCGCAGCTTGGTGGGCACRCAACATGACTTGAGGTTGGCAAAGGGGCTATGGCCCCGCATGCGGTAATGGTTGATGACAGTGGAGTGGAAAGATAACGATGAACCAGATGTGCCTGCTATATGGCTGGGGCACTCTCCTTCGCAGTAGTTGGCGTGATAACCTGTAGGTGCAATGATCCAGTCACTCCATCCTATGTCCTTGAAGCTGACAAAGAACTGCTTCTTGCAGCAGATGTTGACTTTGCCATCACACTCCAGGCCTCGTCTCCGCCGCCTATGCTGGCGGTCCTCTGAGTGCCGGGCAAGCATCATCAGGAAGGGCCGATGTGATTGCTCCTTCTCCTCTTCTCCTGTGAATTCTCCRGCTTCCTTTTCTTTCCCTTCCCCATCATCTTCCTTTTTCTTCTTCTTGCCCAGTAGCACCAGGCTGGCTCCAGTCTCTTGGCACAGGTCACAAGCAATCCGCACATCCAAAGAGCTCTTGCCTTGGTCCAGGAGTCTCTGGACGCTGCTGGAGACAGGAAAGATGTGCCAAGTGCTCTTACGGGTGTCCACTGCCTTTTCTGAAATCAAAGTCTCACTCCTTTCGCCTTTCAGCCCCCCGTCCTCCATATCTTCTGCTCCTTCAGAGTTGCCTTTTGGCTGCCGCTGCTGTTGAAACAGGCGGATGGTGACTTTTGTCCTGCTCCGGTTGGCCTTGGAGACCTTCAGGAAGAGCCACACTTCAGCATGTTCCACCACTGATAATTCGCTGCCTTCCTTGGAAATCTCAAAGTGCAACATTTTCTTGGCTGTGCCTGATTTGGTAAATGGAAATAGACAGGAAGAACTTGTTAGTATGTCTGCTTGCATTCTGTTAAAGAGAATTCTGTTACTGTCGCCACAGGCATAAAGTTCCCTAGGTTTCCTACTTGGCTTTTTAAATTTTTATGATTCTTCTGTTCTAACCTTCCTTCACCTCATCCCCTCCTCAGTTTGTCTTTTGTGAAAATTCTCTCCTTAGAAAAGTATTTCTTTGCTTGTTGTTTTCCAGGGTCATATTTTAACCAAAGCATTTTGTTATAATAATGATATAGTCATTTATGTAAAGCATCTCATGGCAAATAAGCATCAATAGCTGCTAAGAGTTCATTTGCCTAAGCTGTCTTTGTGATCACTGTTAGCTGAAAGGCAAAAATGCTCCTGTGACAACAGTCCATGGCGATATGTACCATACGCGTACAAATCTGCRCCTAACAGCTAAAGTTAGGGAGTGAGTTCCAGCCCTGCCGATTCTTTGGCAATACTTCGGAAATTATGTGGGAACGAGGTCTGCCCTTTCTCCCTCTGTAAAATGCTGTTCTTCGTATGCATCTTAAAATGAGTTGTAAATGTCAATTGTTTCAAAAACAAAGAAACACTAAAATATGAGCCTCAGCTTTGAGAGGTTTGCAGAGCGATATTGTAAAGAATTGCAGAATTGCGGCAGGCAGACTCTTCATCCTGTGAGATGCTAGCTGTAGATCCTGTTCTTAATTTAACACACTGTACTTGCTGTGATTATAGTAATGGTGAATACACTGAGAAATGAGCTGAAGAACTGTATAATTATGGGGATGGTTCTCTGGCATAATTGTATCAACTTGCTGAGATGTCATGAAGATGATTATGATGGTGAGGGGGTGTTTCTCTGATACAGAGCTCATATCCCTGGCAGAAGTTGGAATGAATAATGAGGGTTGTTTAATGATTTGATCACTAGAGCATGAAAAAGTTAAGAGAATGAATTAGCTGGGGGGGTGGTGGTGGTATTATTTTTTTAAGAGAGGTACTTTTCTATTTTCTTGACAAAAGAAAAAGCCCTGTTGGCATCTTTTGTTCTTTCTCAGCATGGAGGCCAGGATGGACTGGGGTCACAGATTTGAGATGCACAGATATCTGACCTTAGTGAGACAGAAACAGTATTCATAACTATCAATTTGTCRTTGATATTATTCTTGAGCTACCCACGGTTGTTGACCCTATTTTCTGTGCAGTGGTTCTGCTTGTCAGGGAACCAGAACTTTGCACCCTGAAAAGGGCAAGTGGTGATCAAAACTGAAATGGCTGGATGCATACAGGAGAAATTGCTCTCATGGCAGCAAGGCTCTCCTCCTTGCTTCCCATTGCCGCTCATCTCCGCTAATACGGGCTCCCTGACCATCTCCCTGCTCCCCAGTTCTCAGGTGAGACAGAAGTGGGGCAAAATCACAAGAGACATCTATCCCATATTCACTTGCAAATTCAAGGGTTCCTGGTTTCTGCAGTCTGTAGGCAGGCTGTGCTGCCCTTTGAGCTACCTGTTGCTTTCCTCCTCTGTGAAGTCCTGGCACTGACACATTCAGCTTTCCCCGGTGGCATTCCCAGGTCAAAGAGACAGACGTTTCTGAATTACAGTGGCCAAAGGGCACAGCGTTTTGTTTTTGTTTTCCCTCTAAGTGAGAGTGTGAAATTGTAGACTGAGATAGGGAAACACATGGTTTGTGTTAACTGCTTCTCACAGACTTTGCTGATGCCAGTTTCCAAAGTGAGTTACATTAATTTCTCAGGGAGCTGCATGAACCAGTGGGACTGTGCCTTARAAAAGGAAGTGGCTTATAGAAAAGACAGGGCAAGCTAACCAGTACTGTGAGGCATGGTGGAGTTACTGTTTTTCTGTTATTTTTTTAAATAAGATTCATTCAACAATGACTGAAAGTTCATTAGTCAGCTCTTACCAGCTAACACTATTTTTTTCCATTCTGGAAATGAAACTATGGCAAAGCTGCCAGCTGTGTTGGAACAGAGGGCAGGTGGCATTAATCCCACTCCTGCCTGGGTTTCAGAGCATGAAGAGATGTATGATGACATTCCTTCGGTCCAAAGGAAGTCTGSTCCAAGAGGCTGGTTGCCTTGTACGTAGGGATGTTATAATGAATGTTTTCTATGAGAATGGATACTTCTAAGGCCTGCGAGGACCGTCCATCCATTCCCCCCGACTCTCTCTTCTAAAGCAAGCTTCTAACTTTAGCTTATCCCTTTCCTTGGCACGGTCCTGATAAACCCTTWCTGAGCGGGACGTGGGCTTCAGGGGAACCTGAAGGCAGGTGACCTGCCAGGAGTGGGTTGCTGCCTTCAAGACTCTCCATCCAACCCCTTCTGCTTGCTGTTCYTACCCAAGGAAACCTTGGGGGAAAAAATATGGTTTAGACCAAGCTGCAGAAATTGTTCTGGTACCAACAGCCTCTTCCTAGCTGCTCTCTTTCTGCAGAGCTCACAGACTGGTGTGGGCAATAGGCATATATTGCTGGGAAGTGCAAAACTTACTCTGTGTTCCTGAGGTACCAAGCTGGGCACAGACAGCAGTTCTGGCACGAGGGATCCCGTGCATGAGCAGATCAGCTGTGCTGGACATGAACATGGAAGACTAGCCCAGTCATGTACTCTTAAGAAAGCAGCCGGGGGTGCGCAGACCTGGCTCAACAGTGGAAGAAGCTGTATGGCCAATCTGATCAGAAAAGCCAGACAGCCCTGTGTTACAGAATAACCTAATGCTAAGTTAAGTGCTAATGCATGATATTTCACATCTTCTTATTTCCATGCCAGTGGGAGTTGAAAATAGTTACGAAGTGACATATCTCCAGCAGTAAATATTCGTATTACCTTATGCACTGGCCAGAAGTGTAGCAATGCAGCCACTCTTTTCGACAGATAGTACATGAAAGAAACAGGACCTCAAGAACTCTCTTAATTAGTTTTTTATATGTTCCTATATGTGTGAAAGTTGAATTCTTCCTCATTACTAAAATTATTAGAATAGTATGGTGAAAGTACCCGAGTACTTGCTTTTTCTTCACTTGAGGAAAGTGAGCTTGAGCAAGGTAGCATAAGACATGTCCTTATACAGGGATAACAGCTTCCCTATAGGTTGTTAGCTACAATAACAGTCTATCTGGATGTGGTTAGCTACATTTTCGCAGACGAATGGTCGATTCAGATTCTAAAGAAAGAAGATGCAGGAAGCTTATATGAGCCTTACATTTCTGGACGAAACAAAATTCTGGGTTCTCAAACCTGCATAGCTAATAAAAGGTTTTATAGCAATTAAAAAAACCTTTCCCTTTCACAGATCTTTTTAGAAGGAGACTGGAAATGGTGCAAAGTTGGGGATAAAAAGCATGCTTTCACATTAGGAAAAAACGAAGCTTTTCTGAATTCTCTCCACATTCACAACTAGTTTGTTACGATCACACAGCACAAATGGTATGAATCCTGCAGTCTTTACAAGGTCATTATGCTCAGACAAGCTCATTTTGAAATCAGAGTTTGGCCTGTGCTAAAACTGAATTGAGGTCTCTGGATCTGGCTTATTATGATTACACATTCACTTTATAACAGGATCTTTCTTTCCAAAAGGTTCGGTGCTACAATAAAATAAATTCTTCAAGTGTTCTGAGACAAAAATATCGCTGTATTTCATTTTCTCCAAATATTGCTTAGGGATTTAGCAGTTTTTCCTTTTTGACTTAATGACCAGGTTCAAAGCTTTGGAAATATATACTGTTCATCTAACTGAAAGTAAAAGGAGACCTTCCTGAAAGTTGGGGATGGTATCACTTCCATAATTACACTTTGTTTACCCTGCTGTCCTGCCTTTTCATCTGCCACAGCTGATTTGCAAGGGTCTTTTTCCATTTCTAATCATCCTGCTCCTCCTGCCTGACTCCTGTGGAAAGACCCACAGCCCAACAGTGGTAATGCCTTCATCACTTCCATGCTTATATAAACGGCGATGTCAACAGCCTGGATTGTTATCATAGCGGAAAGCAGCTGAAAAAGGAGACGAGGGAGTGCTTTGGGCCCCCTTTGATTGCTTTTCCTCGTCTCCCCTTCCCAAAGCCTTGGAGAGGCCACCTCTCTGCTTTACTGCTGAGCAAAGTCCCTTCCAGGAAGAGGGCTGTGACGCCGAGGGAGCAGTCTAGCAGCGCGAGGGACATTGGCAAATGCTGTGAGAAATGGTTAAAAATACAAGCCCTAAGAAGTAGTGCATATATGGTAAAAGGTTTAATGGAAGGAGTTACTGAATGGAAAGAAAGTGTAGCATCAGTATATATAGCATGAGGGTTTGCTCGTATCTGTTTTTCTCTTCAGTGGTGCTCGCACACCTTTTTAGGAGAGAAACCTGACCATGCGAGCGGCGGGGCGCCTGCACAGGTACCCTCCTCTCCACCTCCGGAAGGGCTGCTCAGGGCTCACGCGCGGGTGTCCGCRCTCCGTACCTGCTCCCAAGCGGCACCGGGTGGTGGGCACGGCGCAGGAGAGCGCGGGGGGATTGGCAGAGCTCTGGCGGGCCCAGGCGTGGGGGGACTGGCGGGGGCAGCCCTGCGTGGGGTAGCTCGTGCTGGGCTGGCGGCAGGAGCCTGCGGCTCCCGCGCGCTCTTCCTCTGGGGCTAAGGATCCTTCCTTCGGTATCGCTGGCTTTAACTATGCAGTCGAAGCTCATTTATTTGCAATTTGCAGCGGGATTCAAGATCGAGCCCTGTTAATTCAAGCTATATACATATACTAGGTAGGGTCTAAGCTATACAGTTAGGAGGATCTTTTTTTGAGTAAAATGCTAAGATACTTAAAATGACTTTTTTTTTTTTTTAAAAAACATATGCTGTTAAATGATTAACGCTGTTTTTTTCATAATGAAAATTATTATCCTTTCTGACATTATAATGTGACTTATTCTTAATTTCTCTTAATACACACAGATTATTTAAATTTTCCTTTAAAAAATGCTCACTGTGCAAGAAGGTGCTGTTACTTTAAATTTCCATGCTTCACCGCTGCTTAATTTTGAACCGTTTTTACATTATACTGTAAGTGAACTGTTTTTCCATACAAAGCAAGCTTTTTTTTCCTTTTTTAGTTGCTAACTTTACTACTGCCTATGTTTAGATTTGGGGGAATTTGTACTGCGTGCCAATCTGTAATTACATTCAAAAGCATCCTTCTCTTTACTTCTCATTTCCGTTCCCCAGGAGACAGAAAAAAATAGGTTACTAGAAAGGTTCCTCTAAAGAGAGTKAAGAGCATGGTTATTGAGAGATAATTGCTCAAAATGTTTACTAATGAGTGACCACTAGAGTTAGATGAATTGTTCACAGTGTAGAATCTATTCAGTGAATTTAGCACTGTTATCGTCTGGCAATTATCCCCTAGGCAGGCTGATTATTACAAATGTGTTATTACCGCGATCAGACAGCGGCCGTTTCTGTGAATGCATTTCAGCCTATGGATCACTGGCAAACGATTTATTCTAACTATTCATCACCTCTCGTATGYGACTGGTCATCCGGGTTGCGTACTTTCGTTCCTGTTCCCTGACTGCCTGACTGTTGCGTCTTACAAAGGGAGGAGCAATTATGACACAAATARCAAACACCTTATCTTTATGTTCACATACCCTTTGCTGCCAGCAAAATGAGTTTTTTGTAAGAAAAAATAAACCRAAAAAGAAAACCAGGAAAAAGAACTATTCCCCAAGCATTCATGGGGGAAAAAAGCWGCAGCAACCTTATTTAAATACCTTTTCTTGAAAAGTTAACCCAAAGGGGTTGACAAGGTCATTCAGAATGTGAAATAATTCAGTTCTGGTGAACCTTGACTCTCCTCTGCTATTTTGTCAGGAGGGAAGCACTTTACATCCACAGCCRAGAGTTCTTTCTAAATTGAAAGCCCTTCCCCCATATGGCTTTAAATATTTAGAAACAAAAAAGGTGTGTGTTTGGTTGAAGTTTTTTGTTACTTGATTTTTGCATTTACGTCTAAAATAGCTCAAGCAAAGTTTAGGGTCACTTGCACTAATAACATATTTCAAGGTAAAAACAATACCAAGTCTTTGTCTTCCATAAAAGAGAGAGTAATTTTTTTTGTACATACTTGTAATAATTTGTTGTAAATTCTAAAATTAAGTGGATCAGAAGCTGCCAGTCTGTTTTCATTAAAATATTTAACTTCTATGCATTAAGGCCCAAATCCAAAAGCCCACTGAAATGAATAGCAAAACTTCCAATTGCTTCCAGTGGACTAAGCTTCAATCCTAAATCAATCTTGCAAAGCTCTGTTGCATTAAATGAGATTACCTTTTCATAGGCATATAGACATARCTAGATATAAGAATTCCTCAGCATGAATCATTTACACATATGCAGTATAGGTACATCCTGCACACAGGAGAGCACATGAATGCACATACTTATCTGCAGGAACCTATTCATATTACAATGATGCAGGTACAGCTACATGGATATATAAGCGTGTCTGCCTTGGCATACCTGTACATATGGATATACGTGCGCTTATACACACATACAGGCAAATGCATATTCTGATGTTCCCAACTGCATTTGCATACAAAACTGTATGCATGACTACCCACAGAGATGGACACATACAGTAATTTCTCTCTCAGGTATCTTTTTCTAAACTGGTTCCCACCTTCTCAGATTCGTCTGTGCTTTCTCAGATTGTTCCTAAACCATCCAACCTCCCTGAATTCTCACATTTTGTTACAATGAAACAGATTAATGCAGAATGGCTTTCTTCTTCTGGAAGTAACTTGCTTTCATTTGCTAAACTTGAAATATTTGATATAGTATTCCAAAGGAAAAAAAAAAAAAAAAAAATCAAGGGGAAATAGGCTTGTTTTCTAAAAGCCAGGGAGACTGCATTAAAAAAAGATGTGAGAAAATCAGCTCAGATGATGATTCACAGTCACATTTCTCAGTATTCTGTAAAAAATAATAATGATAATTTCTGATCTCTCTAGATTTCCAGAACTTCTAGCATCCATCAGTTTATCTTTTCCCCCTTTGCCTGTTTCCTTCCTGCATTATTTTACTTACAGTCTTCCACTCCAGTGAATCTCTGCCTTTTAAATAAACTAGAAGAGAGAAACAAGAGCTCCACTCAGAGAAGCTACAGATAAGCATAAAGATCTCTGGGATGCAGGATCCAATTAGGTAAAATAGGAGCTTGCAGGAACGTTGCCTTGCGTGGAGCAAAAAGCCTTTGGAGTGTGCCCTCTCGTGGCCGTTCTTTATTCAGCACGGATATCTGTACCATTGAATACATTTGCTTTTAAAGGAAAATTGATGAAATGATTTAAAGAGGCATGAGCGACCCATCCTTTTTTTCCTCCTGAGCCTGGATGTATATATAGCAGTAGGTATCTTCCTAGGAAAGGGCGTGAGGGTGTACACACATGTATGTGCACATGGAAGTAGGCATCACATGATCAAGTCAGTTACCTTGAATTCAGTATGAAGTGACACAAACCGGTAGAAGCGGTCTAAATAGCTGTCAGATTTCTCATTTTTTCCCTGACAGTTCTCCTAACGACAAGCCTTTGGATTTCAGTATTTCCATCCAGTAATTCCTATCACCTTCTCGGGGGCTGATGTTAGCAACCCATTTCATTGGTAGTTTAGTTGCCAGGATCAAATTCACTTGGCAAAATCTCAGGTCTGCCTAATAAGCTATCTGCTTAAAATAATGAAAGAGTTAGTAGCCAACCGTATTTTATGAGCATTGGGTATCTCAGTTATAGAACCTGTTGGATTTGCTTGTCACAAAATTATATGACCCCTCTCCTCAAAAAAACTATTTTTAAGACCTTGAAGTAACCCACAGAGCTCTGGCACAGCTACCCTCGTAGCAAGACTAATCAAGGTTAGTAATCCCAGTTTGATATGCAAGTAGAAAATAATTTTCATGTTTTACTTGTAAGAGTGCCAAAGGACAGTAGGGTGCATTTGTAAACTTTTGCCCAATACTCGCGGTCATTAAGTTTTGCAAAGATCTGCCTGGATTTGTTAGCTGTGAAAACTACCTGCCAACTATTTTGCTGATTTCCTGGACGTAACTACACCTGTGCTTCAGACAAGTTCACCGCTTTAAGTTTCCCCTCTAATTGTCTGAAGCCTGTGCTCGTTTGAATTTTGGTTTATTTTAGAAAATAGCAGTCTCAAGCCAGAGTCACGTGCTCTGGGCACTGTTTGTTCATTCACTCCATTTCATTGTATGTCTGAGGATACGGCTGATGAAAGATGGAAATACTACTTTTTTATGAAGGCAAGTAGTAAATGTGGCTTCTGAAAGGTAGGGAGAATGGCTGGTTTATGTCAAGTCATACCCAAAGGAACAAAAAGCCTAAAGTCTTATTTCTTTTTCCATAGACCTTTATTTGATACAACGTGAGATGTTTCCATTCATTTTCATTGATTTCCTATTGACCTCTTTCAAAACAGAGCGAGTTTCACGTTAAAAGCAGGAAGAACATTAACCTGACTGTGAGAGGAACATGTTTATTCTCCTGCTCAGTGTTTTAAACTTATCCATACTCTTCCCAGTTCCGACAGAGGGAAAAGTGGGGACTGTCCATGTGGCTATATTCTATTCCTGTCTTTTTAACTCATACTTCCTATACGACATGTCACTCGCCCTCTTTTTGCCTCACTTTCCTCAACAGGAAAAATAATACTGCTTTAATATTTGACATGCAATACTGCTGGTGTGTGAGTGGAAGAGATCCCAGGTGGAGTTTACTTAAGCTGTTGCAGCATTGGCACCTGTAAAGTGTGGTAGATCTTCTGATGTTAGCAAGACACCAAATATGAGTGGCTATAGATGAAAAATATGTTTTAGCAGTCTGAAGTTACTCCACAGAGTGGATTTATCATTTCCATTATAAGCCCAAACCCTAGAGCTCRGTTTCTAGGTTGCTAATTGCTCCTCCCTCCTCCCAAATCAAAGCCTAGCAGGTATGGGAAAAAGGGCCGGTGCAGCTCTCCTGCCTTGGCTTCCAGGATGGGCTTATCGTGAAGGTGGAGAACAGCAGCAGGGAAGAAAAGGCATGGGAACACAGCGGATGCCCCCATCCTTCAGACCTGCAACTCCATAGCATACGTCTTCTTAAATTAATTCGGCTAGCAGTGGTAGGACAAAGCTATGTAAATCAAACTAAGTGACGTGTTAGTGTTGGGTAGTTTGCGGCGGGGGGGATCAGTGGCTGGACTATTGGCCAGCATGTGGGCAACGGCACGATTTTTGCTGCTCACGTGACCCTGAGAGCCAATGGCTTCAGGAGCCACCGTTGGAGGGTGTCGTACTCAGTAGGCATATATCAAATTCCAAATTCCTTTGTGTCAGAGCTCAGGAGAGACAATAATGTGTTTACAAATGATTGGGACCCACACAGTGAAGAGAAACCACTGCTCATGCCGTATGTATTTCACTGTGCTCAGAGCTAGCTGCTGAAAACCAGGTGGGGAACTCAACTCATAGATAGCTTAGAGATTTCCTTGCTTTTAAAAACTCGTTTCTAAACTAACGTTGAGCTGCCCCTGCTTCTACTGACCACTGGCATTGACACCTTCTGCCTGCTTTCTGAAGTGGAGGGGATGGAAAAAACAAAAAGCCTGAGCTTTCATACTGAAAGAACTGATAATGTGTATATTGACAAGGACTCCAAAGGCGAGGGCTCCTTGTACAGTTGGAAATCGGACAGCCAGCAGGAATGTCTGCTCTTAAAAGCATGCACACTTCTTGTGCATGGCTTCCCTGCAAACAGAACATCTGAGTCAACAGGTTTTCAGGACTGGAAACTCTGAGTGTTGTCTTAATTGTTTATACTGCTGCAGCAAACTTTTAAACAAAAATGCTTGGAGTTCCTTTGCATACTTTGCCTACCATATGCTGTACCAAACAAAACAATGACATTCTTTTAAAACCGTCTTGGCAACAGGAAAAATGCTTTGGCTAGACAGCATCATAAAAAGTTGCTGTTAGTTAGATGATAGAGTTATTGCAAGATACTGCTATTGATGCATGTATAAACATACTCACATGTACTAACAGATAAATATGCACATACGTATATGTTGAATTAAAATGGGTTCTGGTCCTATTCATGTAGGAAYAAGACAGTAAAGTACAACTTTAGAGCTGTTTCATATAGGCAGTTGATGTGAGTCTTAAGCCATTACTTAGTAAATATCTATATTCTGAGCTCCTACTGTATAAGAGTTAGGGAAAACAGAACTGTGAAAGAGTTCAAAATACACCCTACCAAGGTTGCATTTTTTTGGCAGGAGCGTTTTAGGAACAGAATCTTTTTTTCCAGTGTGCAGAAGTCTGCATTACAAATTGGATCAGCTACAGCAACTTGTCTGGTTCTATTGAAGTCATCTGACAGTCCCTGCAACTCTTTATTGCTGAAGATGCTGTGTTAAATTAAAAAAAAAAAAAAACAACAAGAAACAAAAAAAACCAAAAAAGCCCTCTCACTTCTAAAAGTTAAAGCTGCTTCATCTGATTTTATAACTTCCACTGTAATTTTTACATGAAAGGGTTGTTTCTGAAGTAGTTTGCAGCTCACTTTCCGTCTTGATAAACTCCCCAAAAGGCTTCAGCCCTTTTTCTTTCACCATCAGCTCTGCAATCCAGTACTTTGCTGCAAGTACTCTGGCTTCACAGGCACAGTTTGGAGGACGCCGCTGCAGCCTGACTTTCTGCTCAAGATTGGTTAGAGAGCTTCCTCCCTGTGTGGCTGTCTGTGCTTAGCAAGTGTAAGCTGTAGCCAAGCCTAAGTCAGAAAAATCAAATTCCTTCAGAGTCCCGTCCCCCCCATCCCATTCCTCCTTCTCCCTTCCCCCAAGTCTCATCCTACAACCTTGCAGAAAATATTATTGCTGAGGAGAAGAAAAGAAGTTAATTGCAGTTCTGGCACAAAGGATATTTTACAGTTTTGTTTTTCAAGCACTCACCTGATTCCGCAAAAGTGATGATTTCTGAGGTTTGCTCCACAACTTCATTCATTTCGGCTCTTCTTCCAACATCATCCTCTATTTCCACATAACCATCCTCTCCCACCTTTCCCACATGGAGTTTTTTGATGGCATTTAAAAGTGCTGCCTTGGGCACCGGCTGGGTGATATTAGGTCTGTCCCTCAAGTGCAACATGTTCAGTATGTGCTTCTTTACTGCTTCCACCATCTCAGGCTGTGAGCTGGGCACATCCTTTGAGAGCGTGGCGAGGGCACATGATGGACAGTCAGTGACTGAACTGTGCCCCTCGGATCCTGGGGTTGGGGAACTCCTCACTATAATCCAGCAAAGCACCAACAAAAATCCTCTCTTCCAAAGCAAAGGCATCCTGGCAGCAAAAGTTGTTGTGATTCCCTTTTTAAAAGGCCCTGCTTTTCCTCCCCCTTCACGCACAGTTTTTTTGGGGCTGGTTTGGTTTGTTTGTTTGTTTGTTTGTTTTTCCTTCTCTTCAGCAAATTCTCTGGAACAAGAACCAAAAGTTTTCTGTGAAGTTTTGTTTGCAGGTTCCCTCTCTGAATGCAATAAGTGCTGTAGATGTTTGTGGCTGTCAGGGAGAAGAGTTCTGACTCTGTCTCAGAGTAGGAGAGAGACACAGAGAGAGGGAGAGAGAGAGAGAGGACGGATTGGCCTAAAGTGAGTGAGTGAATGAGAGAGGGAGGGAGTTTTGTCTGTGAGTAAAGGCTATGATTAGGAAGGGGGAGGAACAGGCAGGCTGGCTTCCTTATGCTCATTGCTCCCCTAACACACACCTCTCTTCAAATATCACTACTCGTGGTTTCTGCCCTCCCCCCTTTCTAAATTCTCTTTTCATTCCTGTAAATTTACCCTTTTTTTCTTTTTTTTTCCTCTCTGTTTGACCCTCCTGGCTCCCCCCTGGCTGTCATTCACCCCCCCTCCTTTTTTTTTCCTTTCTTTTTTTTTTTTTTTTTTTTTTTTTTTTTTTTTTCCTTCAACAGTATCACTGGCTTAACTTAGCAGAGGAAGCATGAATGAATGAAAAGAGTGAAACCTTTTATTAACGAGCACCTTGCTCTTGGTCCTGCCTGGTATTGTTAGGGATAGCAGGAGATGTTAAATAGCTTGTGAATGAGATGGGGATGAGGGCAGGGGCTCCGAATATTTTGGGCAGAACATTATTCTGCCTTGAGTAGAAGAGAAAAGATCTTTTCTGCTCACTTCTAAACGCTGGAGGTTATCAACACTGGCAAGAGATCTGASGGGAGCAGAATAACACTGTTGTTTGGAGGGCTATATAATACATGATACACTCTCCAGCTGCAATACATGGTCAGGCACTGAAAGCCTAAGCAGGAGTTGGTACTGCACATATCTGTGACATGCTAAGGTAGTGCCCTCGCACCACAAATATCCCTACTTCTATGCTAGCCTGTGCCTAGAAGTTCTCAGGCAGATATATTTAGGTTTGGGGTTAATCAAGTAATGTCTGAAAAATGCTTTGAAGGTGAGAAGCGTTACATGACATCTGGCCAAATCATACTCGCTCCTGACTCAGGCAAATCCCTCATCGAAGCCAATAATAATTCTGTCTGAGTGAAGGCTGAGTAAGATCTTCTACATTTGGCCCATTGTTGTTAGAAGGCACTTTTTGTTTCATTCATTTAAACCAGAGCAATACACACAGAGCAATCATAATATTAGAATAAGACGTCGGGAATGAAAAGCCATCTAAAACACTGCTAGGAGCCGGAGTTTCWACCAGTGTTGGTAGACCCTTGCCAGTTTATGCCCATGAGGGTTTTGCTCTGCAGTGAAAAGGCATTCCCTGTGTCATTGCCATGGCTTCACGTTGCCCTTACATTCTGTAGCCTCTCCGTTCTGTTCCTTACCTAGCAAGGGTGAAGTTAGCAAACTCCCTCACATTTGAACTTGGTAATGGAAAAYGAGAAAACTACAGCTGATCGACTCTTAACTTCTGAGATTCTTCCCCTCCAGACTGTAACTTGTACATATTTTCTTAGAACAGCTTCTGCTTTTTTAGTATTTACCCTCTTTCTTTTCCTGCCTTTCATTCTCTCTCTCACACACCTCTGTCTTCTCAGGTGTGCTTACCTCCTACCCAGCAAATATTCCACTTTCACTATATTACCATCAACCATTGTATTTTAGTGGAAAGGAGTAATTTATAAATATAAGCATTGTAAGGTCTCTAATTTCCATGAGATGACTACAGGCACATGGRCTGAGAGACAGACAAGGAATTATAGTTAGAGTAAATGAAACGTACAGAAGTAATTGAACAATCAACCAAAGTTTTACAAATGTTATATATTGCAAGTCCTTTTCAATTAAGCTCTTTTATAAGTCTTTCACTGTTATAAGGCATCCACAGTACACCCTCATCTGTGTTTTACTGACCTCAGTTGCTATACTGTTATATACTGTTACACTTACGGGTCTGTCAGCATTATAAACCCTGCAGCCATTCTTATAAACACATCTTTGTAACACAAACCTTGCCATAATACATCTAAATTTCTTGGATCTTGTGAACAGCCCAAAGTCTGTTGTAATTATACGAAGTCTCAAAGTCAGCTAGAAATAGAACTAAAAGTTTAATTGGACGAAAAAATAATTTCAGATGAAAATATGCATTCATGATTAGATGTACTAACAGATGACATAATTAAAGGGGTTATTTATAGTTCTAATATAGCACCTATCCCAACAGTGTCTGATGAAAAGTAAGGGATAGGCATACATCAATAGAAAATACAGATAAGTATATTTGGGTTCTTGCTGTGGGGTGTACGTTGCTTGCCATATATAACAGGTACACTTATCACAGACAATCTCTGTTACATACAGGTATAGCATATTTTACTTGCATGCCATGATGATGACAGATTTAACATTAAAGCATAACTTTCTAAAAACCACTGTTTTCTAAAAGCGAGTCTGCTGATACTGCTGACACATAGTTCATTTGTACTTACATACATACATATATATGTACAAAAATACATAGTGTTTAAATAAATATAGAAATGGTGGTTCAGACTCTTTCTATAAAATTACCTGAGCTGCAGAGCTCTGTATATGCATTCATTCAGTATAGCCCTAGCAGTATGCAACAGCATGCACAGGAATTAAAAGTTTCAGTTTTAAAAGAAAAAAGCTGATTTAAAGTTTTACCTCTCTAGTCCTGACTCTCAGAAGGAGACTGCTGTATTGTGCATTAAGAACTGCTGAAGTTCCTCTTTGTGGTATTTATAATGCGAAGCTTTATACTGTACTTCTCATGTGTACACTCACATATAATGTCTGTCAAAAGTAAGTGGGCCGGATCACTGTGCTGGATTGGTTAATCCTGTTACATCAGCAATTGACTGTTTTTCCTGTATGAGACATACTTCTGGTAATTATCTAATGGAAACTCCTAATTGTCTAGTATGACAAAATATCGTGGATTCAACTTGTAGTGGTGATCTCTGTATCCATTTAAAGAGTAGAACTTAAAATCAGACTGAAAGCAAACATTATGAGTCAGGAAGACACACTCCAACTTGTTTTATTGCATAGCTAGATATAGATATTATTAGATGTAGATATCACTGATTTAGTTCAAATACAGTATTTGCCAGATACTTAATTACTAGTTTGCAAATTGTTTTCTTCTTCGTTCATACTTAAGGAGATACCAGATAATCTATTTGCAAACTTGGATTCTTTTCAAATTCAGGAAAATGCATTTGATTAAGAATCCTTTTGCTGTGGATTTTTTTTCAATTCAATCTTTGTATAAGTATGTCCTTCTGTTAACTTAGGGAGCCCTTTAAAGCTCTTAAAAAATTAATCAGATTGCTCTTGTCCAAGTCTCCTGGCTTCCTGACGTGCAGATTGCATCACACTATTAAAAACTATTTAGACATCTAAAAATAAGTTACAATGAATGACAGGTCACATTTTTTGCAAGTGTGATATTAACACATGTGGAATAAAACAAAAGGCAATTTTCATTTCAGTTTGCATTAGTGAAAATCAGAAATAACTGTATGCCAATTAGGCAGTACAAAAGTAATATATATAAGGTCAAAAGTAAATCCAAAATCCATCTCCTTTCTTAAATACACATAATAGCTGGCTTTATGTGGTACCGTTTATGACAAATGGCATGATCATGCAGTCTTTACTCATTCAAAACACCCACTGATTACCAGAAAATCCCCATCCTTCAGATTTTTTTTTTGGCCTGAATCGTACTTATAATTGTATTTTTATGTCCTGTTGGTAATGCAAGTTTAATCTGTCTCGGAATATGGCTGATCTGGATCAGGGAAGAAAGATTTAAAATTTTCAACTTACAGTGATACCAGGGAGTCCTTCTAGCAGCATTGATTGCAACTGGTGTGTGTGCTGTATTCACACAACAGCTTTGGTAGAATGAGCAAAAAATCAGGAGTTAATGGGAAACATATGACCAGATAGGTTGTTTTGTTTCCCAGGTTTAATATGCATATAATAAGTTTTCAGGCTGTAACATGCTGTGGATTGAAGCCTCTTGAAACAGGTTTCAGTAGCTTTCCTGCAATCTGACATTGGTGGTTCCAGTTGTTACAAAGAACAGCTTTCCCCCCCCCCCCTTCTTTTTTCCCCTTCAGGGACAGTGAGAGACATGCTTGAAGAAACAAATAATGAGCGTGCACATACCTAGTTATTTGCAGGACAATATTTTTAACAGGGATCCTAAAACTGAGTTTTGGCAACGGACTTTTCCAGCATGGAATTCTGTTTTTCTCAGGACCAGACTGAATTTGGCTTGAACTGGCACCCTAAAACTCTCTGAAATTAGTGACATACTGGTAGTGCAGTGACTGTTGTAATTTGGCAGTAGGCATATGCTCAGCAAGAGACCTTGTACTGCATTGGGCTTACAGACAGTGGAAAAATTGCCCTGGAAGTAACGGAGTTATCTTCCCCTCGGCCTCAGAGTAGCGCRGCGCTCCGTTCGCCGCAGCCGGGGCGATGGCCGCTGAGCATCGCGCCCCGGCCGATGCGGCACCCGGCCGGGCCGTAGCTTCTTCCACAACCGCCGCGGGTCGGAGAAGTCCCAGTGYGAAAGTGCGTCGTCTGTCACAGGAAGAGAAAGCTACCGAGTGAAGCGCAGCAAACGTGTATGTGATTTATAGCGCAGGATAACTTCTGAAAGGAGATTAGGAGAAGTGAAAAGCATTATTCATTTCAGAGCATGCTCCTTATTGCCTCGGGGAATTTGTGTACAGCTTTACCAAAGGCCTAATGAAAGCTTTACTCAGTGACTAATTTTTTTTCACACCTATTTCTCTCTTTATAAATATTTTTCTCCCCACCCCTCCACTTCTTCTCATTTTGTTGAACACAGCAACACCTGCTGGCAGTGGTCCGGGAGTACTGCTGGAAAGACCCACTGATCTAACTCTTCAGACCAGCTGCCATTAAGCACTGCCAAGCCATATTAATGAGCTGCCTCTATTTTTACCCCTTCCTGCCAGAAAGGGCAATTGCTCTTGGGAAAGACTGTAGCTGGTTTTTTTGTTTTTTTTTTTTTTTTTCTTTTTTTCTGGCAGCTTCAGAATCCGGATAATCATTGTTCATTTAGTGAAGTTGGGATTTCTAACTTAAGTTCTGATACCACTGATTGAGGCCACGTAAAACATCCGAGTGATGCTGAGCCTATCTTGCTGGCTCGCAGACATATTTTAGTTCCCTGCTGGATCAGAAATAATTAAAGGAATGGGACTGAGAGGGAAAGGTTAGTATTCCAGCAACCTGTCTCTGTTTTTCCTAATTGTGGATTTTATCTTACAAACCTTTAAAAAAAAAATGGCCCAATGCCACTTCATTATTCACCTAGTGGAGATTGTGTGATTTACTGGCTATTTTGGAATCCCAAATTGCACACAACAGTATTTGTGTGTCTCCATTCCTGCTTTGAAGAGCAGTCACTAGAAAACACATTGGCACAGATTTCTGTGCAAATCAGTTGGGATCTCACTGTGTTGTACCTTATTTTACTGTAACAGCAACAAAAGAAACTTATATTTAGAAGTTTTATGTTTCTGCTTTTATGTAAGTGGGCCAATTAAGGCCAGTCTTGCTGTTGCTGCTAACTCTAATGCTTATGTGCTGTTTAGAGGGACCAGTGATTTCAATCATAATTAGTGAGCTGGTCAAAAAATAAAGTTCATCTGAGGATAAGAACTCTGTCTARAGGGTGGGGTAAAGAATAGCTTTCAAGTTCTTGCCTTTTTTTTAATATTAATGGATGAGGGGGGCAGGATAAGTATAAATGTTCTGTTTTGACAGAATTTTATATAAAGTCAATCTGACTAACAGAAGCGTGTTGATTTTCTTTCTAAACTATACCTATGTCTTCTGCCATGTCATTTATTGATCTTTTTTCTTGCCAACTCATGGAACAGTGGGCTATTTCTTTAGCAGGGAWATTTGTATGTCCATGTTATTTTAGCATATGTGTTGCCATTTTACACTTAAAAATAAAAAACAGGACCTATGAATACGTAAGCCAGGTGACACAGGTGATGTTATTAGTATGATGTGATATGACACAAATGTGCTCTATAATCAGAGCTTGTTCAAAACTTTGCATTTGGGGGAAAACCTATTTACGAAAAGAATTTTCTTGAATTTTAGAGAGTATGGAGTTAAGTTATAACTGTAGAGGGTAGTCTAAAGAACTCAAGTTGTTCACACAGCTTGTTCACTTGATAGGCGATTTTTCAGTACGTTACAGGAAAAGTGATTTTTTTTCTTGAGAAACAGTTCTGCAATGTATAAAATGTCTTGAGTGATGCTGTCTTCAAAGATATTTCCAGARTTTATGATTAAAGTCACATCAATGATTTAAACCACACAGGGAGGGAGCCCCAGATGACAGATCCTATTTGGTTCCAAGTAGGGTGAAAAATTTATGGCTAAAGTTGGAGCAGCATTTAACATTTATAGGTGAATTGAAGCTATTATGGAAAGGTAGATTCCACTAAATTAATTTGCATGCTGTTGAAAACTTTGACTGTTGCACAAAACATACATCAAAATCATTCCTTACGGTAATCGTACTTCGATCAGYGGAGTTTTATCAAGGATATATTTGGGCCAGCTTCGAAATAATGGGGAATGGTTTTATTTCTCTGACAAGCCCTGAATTCTCTGTGCTGTGTTCCTTTTACTACAGTTAGTCAAATCACAGCACACACAACAGTGTAAGTACAGACTCCTATTACCTTTTAGCTTTTAGGACCAATTCTTGATGCCACTGAAGTTAGTGCTGGCTGTGGGAGCAAAAGTCAGTTGAATCAAGCTTTGACTCTGAAGGTTAACATTAACCATTGGCGAATGGAAAGAGAAACAAGAAATTAGGTCTTAGGTAAAAGCTGTTCAGATGATTATTCATTGATGTACTTCCCAAAGTAATATTGCCTGTGGATTTTAGAAAGATTTACAACTCTGTTTGCGAGAGGAGGGCTGGACCCTTAGTTAATGTAAATTGGGGTAGCTCTCCTGACTTCAGAGACTGGGTTACTGGGTTACATAAGTAGAAGGTCTTCTTTTTTATTTAACTTCTATGTATCAATGTCTGGTTTTTTGCCTTTCCTTTCAAAAACAGATCCCAGGTTTCGTATTGTAAGAAAGGTCCAATTTCATCTTGTTTTATCTCCCTCGATGATGGGGATACATTTTGCCTATTATGTTTTGATTACTTCTAAATCTGCTGATGTGTGGGAGGGAATTGAATGACGCTCGTAAGCCTGCCACTTTCGTTGAGCTGAACTCAACAAGAGGTTACGCTGGCAAATCTTCCAAGGTAGTCATCATGCACAGGCCATTGGGAAAAACTGCAATGTCACACATCGACAGACATTCCCTCTCTGTGAGAGTGGCCAGCAGAGAATTGGCATAAGTGAAATACTGAGGACACCAACAAGTGGCTTAAAAAGGATATGTTGATCTTGTGCATTGTTGCTGCTTTGTCYGTTGTGAATCCCCTGTGGAGCAAATCACTGTGGAAAAGTAAATACATCATGCAGTGAAAATGGTAAGGGGAAGCCTGACTGCTTACAACTGTTTTCTGAATGGCGTATTAAATGGGGACCCAAGAAATCTGGATTCTCAGGCTCTGCCCTCAACTGCTRGGTTAGAAGACAAATACCTCATTTCCCCATCTGTAAAATGGAAATAATCAAGATCTGTTCTGAGATCTGTGGGTCAAAAATGACAAACCAGTCCTTGCTGTTGTTTGGTTTCTCACGATCTTTCGGGATTTGAAGCCGTAGCGGGAGGCAAGGAGCAGGTGAGGGCACAGGTACCAGCTGAGCTTGCCTGACGTTGAGTGGAGCGTTGGTGCTCCCCGTGCGTTCTGTCTTTCTTTGGTACCACCTTGGTACCATCTTGGCACCACCTTTTCTTGCTGTCCTTCAGTGCTGCTTTCTGAGGCACCAGTGAGCTTCTAGGAGAGGTAGTTTCTAGCCCTGCATCACACAGGAGGACCTGCTGGGGCTATCCCAGGAGYGAGCACAAACAAGTATCTGAAAATCTCAGTCCAGCATTTTTGCCATTAACCACCCAATTCAGAAGCTCCTTGATTTGACATGGTGTCCAGCTAAAGCACATAATGTGCAGTGAGCAACGCCATGCAGTATTCTTACTGCCAGCACTGGATTTCATGTTAGTTATTTAAAATAATGTKTGGACTCATGTCCAGTACAGACACAAGTTACCTCTGAGGGAAAGGTTGGGGTTCAGTGATTATTTTCAGGGAAACACAGGAAATTTCTGAGAGCATTTCACATATGGGGAGATGAGGAGAGTAAAATAAACGATCATCATCTGTTGATGTAATGAAGCTGCCYCCCCCTTCCCTATACACACACACACGCACTGTTTTAACAAGCACTGGAGATGACCCTGAGTTTCCAGGTTCAAATGTAAACCTGCCTAAGTTTTGAGAATTTATCTCAGAATTTTCCTCAAATCTGGGGTTATAGCACTTGAGATTTGACTTGGTAGCACTGAGGTTAAACCTTTGGAATGGATATGGGGTCCTCAAATCTGGATTTAATTCACTAATCCACTTCCGTTAATTTTTCTCATGTGACTTCACATTTTATGGTTGAAATTTTATGCTTGTAGTTCAGTGCAGGTAGGAGGTGTAACACATAGACAGTTAAATACCTGCTTGCCTGGTGTCTTTGCCTACAGACTACAATGTGCATGAACAATAAGTTTTAAGCCTGTTTATCAGTGAGCACAAAATTGTACCTGCCAAGCTCAGAGGTCTCGTAGAAGTGCTTTTAAAATGAGCTTTATAACACCCTGYAACAGTTGGGGGAACAGAGGGTTGATAGGCAGCAGTGATGGCCAGTTGCCTAGAATATCAGTTCCTCTTCAATAACTTTTGTATGCCAACTATGAACTTACAAACAGTTATTTTCTTTATTCATTGTCTGCTTATTGGTGTCATGCCCTCGTGATGACTCCTGCTAAAAGGGGTGACATAAGGTAGCTCAGAATAAAGTTTTTGTGTGCAAACAGGGCTCATCTGTGTGTCCATGCACACATTGTTTAATTGCTCCTTTGAAGCTGCCCATTCAGCGACAGTAACCAAGCATCTAGGAAGTATAAAACCAACAAAGAAGTGTTCAGATGTTTCTCATGAAGCGGATTCTTTTTGGGGGGTTAGTTCTGGTTCTTTTTTTTTTTTTCCCCTTAAACTGAATTTAGCTCCTGTGATCAGAGCCAAATGGACAGCTTTGAACAATAATGTAATCTGCTTGCTCACAGGAGAGGTACAGCGGGGACAGCCACAGGACAGCCTTCCTCACCCGCATTCTTGGGTACACAGAGGCTATCTCATGCCCTCGGTCCAACAAGTTCTTGGGATGCTCAGCAGAGTTGCCTGCTGCAGCGTCTTGCTTTGAGTGGGAGCTGAACTGAAAGAACAGAATCCTTTCATACAAATCAACAAATGGCCAATCTGGAAGTGACATTCAGGGAAGTATTCCTGAAGGGTATCTGCAGCCTAGGGAGAGAGGGGTCTTGGACGCATCATTTAGAGGTCTCCAAACTTACAAATTTAATGTGCAGTGGCAGTCCAAAAAGCCAACAAAATGCTGGGTGTTGTCAGGAAGAGTGCTGAGAGCAAGACAGAGGGCACCATTTTGCCACTATGTAAAGCCCTGGTGCACCCACAAGGTGGGTGTTGTGTGCAGTTCTGGTCTCCGCATCTCAAGAAGGACATAGTAGAATTAGAGAAGAGCCACTAAAATGATTAAGGTTGTGGAGCAGCTGCTTAATAAAAAGAAATTGAAAGGCAGAGACTCTTCCRCCTGAAGAAGAGAAGGGTAAGAGAAGATATGCTTGGGGTTTAGAAAATCGTGAAAATGGCAGATAAGGTGAATACCGAACTKCTATCCACCAAATTCTGCAGTACTAGGGGGAACTCGTTGAAACTAGTAAGAGAAGATTTAAAACAGATACAGTGCTTACACAATGGAGACTGAGCTTCTGGGATTTGTTACCACAGGAGGCTGTAGAGGCAGACAGTATCAGAAGACTCAAAAAGGTCCATAAAAAACTACCAGAGGGAATAGGCAGGGACATATCCTTTAACATCCTTAATACAACAATTGTGGATGCTGGGGAGTTTGAAGGGACAGGCCTGCGGAAAGCGGCCAGGCTCACATTCTCTCTCCAAATAGCATCTACTGTTGCCACTCTTGGAATGAGAAAAGGGGTTAGATGGACCACCAGCGGGACCCTGCAGGGAGTTTCTCATGTCCTTACGTGGTAGAGAGGCGCTCCTGTCTCCACGCCGTGGAAAGAAGAAGAAAGCTCCTGAAGGTGATTCAGAGCAAGACCTAACTGTTCCTGCCCTGAATCACCCTCAGAAAAGCCTATCTCTCGCCATCAATTTCAAAGGAAATCTACCCTAGACAAAAGTTAGTCTTGTGAATAACCACGTTAGTCACAACTGACACAGGTTGGGTTTGAACTGCTGCTCTAGAACTGGAAAAAGTGTCATATACAAAAACTCAATCCAGACCCCTCACAGTCATTTTGGTGGGTGTTTTTAAGAGCAAARACACTGTATCAGAGCTCAGTATTATTACAACGATTATTCGTTAACTTTGATCACAGGCAATTGGAAACATTTCCTCAGACAGTGATGTTGAAGCAGTATGTCAAGCTCTGGKTAAGATGAAAAGTTAAGAAAACATCTTTTGTATACGTTAGACTGCTTTCTCATAGTCTCGAAGCTGAATCACTGGGAAAGACTGCCTCTGCTGTCTAGCTGCAAAGCTGTTCTGAATTGCCCAGGTATGGCTGGRTGTCCTAACGTTTATGGGAAGCCTGCTGCACGTCACCGTCTGGAAACAGAAACAGGCTGTGAGGCTGGAGTTGCGGGATGACATTGGACTCGGAAAGAAGGATGAAAGTCAGGAGGTGATTCTTCTATGTAAAGCTACCCCAGTAGATTCCTTTGAGCACTCCAGCTCATAGAAATGAAACAACTGCTTAAGTGACAGTTTGGTATTTCATTAGCTGATCTCTACATACAATGAGCTATTTAGACATGCAAATATAGACATTTTTGGACATACATTACTAGAGTTACAGATGTTGTGAGACATTTTTAGGCATCTGCTGAAAATCKGGTCACTGCAGAAAAAAGAAAAAAACGTTCCCAAGAATATTCTGAGATTCAAGAGTAGGCTAAAATGCAGTAAGAACTGCACAGAATCTAAACTTGTCTTTTAAATGTGTTCTAACTGTGAACTTAAGTATAAGGGGTAAAATGATTGATCACTGGTAGCATGAATACTTGGTATTCAGATAGTATGTAGAACTTTTCAGAAATCAACTGATTAATCACCACTATATTCTTTGAAATAGGTATGTGCCTTTTTTAACTTGAAAGGTACAAGGTGGGAACTTGCTCACAACGCTTAATTCGCTATCCAGGGCTACCAAAGATGACTGTGGTCAGGACGGAAGTGGGAACCTGTCATGGTTCCCAAGCTTTTCCCCCTACTTGCTAAAATATTTTGCTACCTACTTATGAGCTGTAAAACCATTCCAAGCTGCAGAAAGCCTCCAACAGAAAATGTTTAGGATACAGTTAACTGGTCTGTGGTTGAACATTTCGGTATCTGTAGTACTCCTCAGCTCATCTTCTGGCTGAGTTTCCAGATATTACCATTGGGACCATTATTCACTGATTCAGTTTAGAAAATTCTTTTTGTTTCCCTCACAAGATGTCTTTGTGAAAATGAGAAGCACAATGTTATTAGTGTTTGGACAAGTAAATGGTTAGCTTGCACACTCTATCTTTTGTTTAATTAATGTTCAAAAAGGGCATTTGAATTGTCCCAGCTCAGAGAACTTTTTAGTAATGCAATGTCAAACCTCTGCAGCTCYCATTTGGAACAGTTTTCTTAGTGCTTACAGGACAGAGAAGTTGAAAGTAGTGTCATATGCCCTTTTTATTATCAGTGCAAATGCTGTCCACCTCACATGAAAAAGTTAACCTGATAGAAAGAGTCCAAAGTATCTGACCTTCTCTCAGGGCACCTCATAGTTATATTCAGGGCTGCACAATGCAAGTGCTGTTACTCTACAGGGGTAAGAATTCAATTTACACTGGCAGTGCTTTCACAAGAGCATTTCAGCTCAGTTGGTAAATATTTCCAGGTGGCCAAGTCTAATTTTAGGGAGGGCAAATTTGMAAAGGTTAAATAGCAGACAGGAGGATTGCTATAAGTCTCTATCAATTTGAAAAATAAAAAAAAGTAATTAAACACAGCATTCTTCCAGAGATTAACTGGAGGCTCGGCATTCTACAATCCGTGTCTATTTTTTTTGTGTTGTTGCTGTTAAAATCCATGCTCCAAAGATGCATAGGTTCCTTTTGTAAAGATATTCTGGAATTAGTAATGAAGAAAAAAGTTATTATAATACCAGCAGATGAGGCAGAAAATGGGGATCATGCAGCTTTATGTTGGGGTAGTTTTTGACCAGTTTTCAGTTTGCTATTCAAAAGTTCCACCAGAAGCGTCCTTCCAGTTTCAAGGGCCCTTTGTGCCATCAGATGCTGTTAGCTCCTTGTTAGTCAYTGCTAGAGAAAAAAACCTCAACAACACACAACTGAGTTTGGTCAGTTTGCTCAGCTGCTGTTGATGTCACCCCTTGCCCACTAAGAGTAAGTTACTGTAATAGTCCTCCCCTTTTATTAATCATAACTTTGTAGAAAGCAAGAACTGGGTGACATCATTATTGAAGAGGACTGGCTAACTCATGCTCAGTTTTAGTCAGCTTTGCTATAACATCTCTCGCATGTCATATGAAAATAATTACCAGCTCTCACTTTCCATGTCTGACCAATCATCCCCTTTTTTCCTCTTTATGAGGCTACAGGCCTCTGCCTATTTCAAACACCTGCTGAAGGTGTAATCTATTTAGAGATGAAAGAGAATATCTTTAACTGGAAGCTGGGACATTCCAGGGGATCCTCATAGGATGAAGTCACTTGCCATATAAAACATTAGCTGTATTTATTATAGTGAAAACATCATCTTCCATCATATGACATATTAAAGCACTTCAGATACAGACTATCATCATACTCTGAATGTGATTTCAGCATTGGCACATTCCACTATCTTTTTCTGCTCTCCTTTTGTTTTGGATAACATAAAATATTTGTCTGCTTGTACATCTATCTATATAAAAAGGCAAATAAGCCAAATTTCAAGGGCAATTTTTTCATTGTTGATTTTTTGAAGGATATTTAATTAGTTATTTGCTAAGAAGCCAATGTCTTTCCAGTCTTGCTGACCTATTGCCTAAGACCAAGGAAGAGATAGACTCTACCTTTCACTTTCAATTCCACATTTCAGTCATTTAGAGGCCAAAAGATACCTTCTTGCTTCAAGAGAAGTGCAGCTGAGAAGAGGAATTTAGACAGAAAGGAAGGGTTATTTCCTTAGAGCAAGTGATTCATTCACACCAGGGAAGGAAATACAGGTAGGACTTCCAGTTAGCCTTCGTCTGTTAAGGGTCAGACAAAAGAGCAAAGAGGTAGCCGTGACTGAATGAATGGGAAGGCCTAGGCAGACAGGCCAAACATACAGGTAGGTGAATTTCAACAAAACACCTGGCAATCTGAGATGGATATTTCTATAGCTTTTGGGGTTTTTTCCATATTGTCTGGTAGAATGGGTACATTTCCTTTTGGACAGAATAGGTTATTGGAAAGATTGGTCACAAATATATACCTTTTCCTCTRAAGATCTAATTTGATTTCTATTACAATCAATAGCAAAACTCTCTTTGACTTCAGCTAAACTGGAGTAAGTCTTGGGTTGTGCTTGCTATGGTCAACAGTCATTTCTAGCTCTTCGACTTTGTGGTGTTTGAACTTACGCGAAATAATTGTGATGGTTTCTCTCCCTTTCCAAGTAGGCTGGGTAGTTCCTCAAGAAAACATCACAACATGATATAATTGCAGAATAATAGATTTAACATYGTATGAGCCAGCCTCACCTCCTACAAGATAAAAAAAGTAGAATGTCACTCACTAATACCTGCATTCCCATCTCTCCAATGTGACCAAGTGCTGATTTTCACAAATCTTTCTTGATAACAGAGATCCTAAGGACCAGGTTCAACAGCATAAAAATTTGCTAAATTCTCATCAAAATAATTTGTTGAATAAAACAAATAGAGAAAGAGACAGATTCCTTGATAAATTATTTTTGTGAATCATTGCCATTATTAGTAGGCAAGTTCCAGTTTAAATTTAGCTAACATCACCTTCCAGCCACTCTACACTGTCATGTGTTTGTGTGCTAGTTAGAGATGTTTTTACTGTCTGATACCTTCTCTTACTGTAGGGATTTGGAAACCATCATTAACATTACATCTTAACATTCTCTTTGGAAGGTTAATTGTTTGAGCTTCGTAAGTTTATCACTGATGAACAGTCTTCCCAGGTTAAGTCATTCTTGTGTTTTTCCTGAAACCTTTCTGATTTTGTGTCCCTTCTCCAAAACCTCTTTTTTTTTTTTTTTTTTAAAGTGTAGTTTCACAGACTGAGGAACCTGTATTGCACACTCCTTTGCAATACAATACAAAGAGCTTTGCTTATTTCGTTTATTTACTGTGACCTCTTAATTTTTTCCCCTGGGGTAAAATGCCACATCCCGTGAGTATGACATGTATTCTCTGTTGAAAGATGTATTGCATTGCTCTCCACGGTACTGAGACACCTGTACTGCACTTGAGCAGAACTTATAAAGTTGGGTCAGCATGTAAGACAGGTCACCTATATAGATCAACTGAGCACTCTGCGTAAGTGATATACTATTATTACTATTACTATGGCACCAAAGTTTCATTACCTTTAGCCTTTGCCAGTAAGGATTTAATATTATATTACCTGTTATGTATTCAAATTGCTATACTAAGTAACTCTGAGACACTGGAAGGTTTGRTGGAATTAAAATGAAGTGCCCTATTCTGTGCAGTTCCTCATGAATAGTTAAGTTTATCAACCAATTTTTAGTTAGATATAAACCCGCTTAATGTCTCCTATGTCGATTTGACCACACTGAATTGCATTCCAAATACTCATTGGTATTCCATGAAACCATGCAGATTGGTGTTATTTATGTTTTCACTCTTCAATTTTTTTTTAATGAAGGAATACAGAATCAGTTATTTTGCCCCGTTCAGTGTCAAAGTGCCCAATGTGCAATAGTGATTCTCATCTTATGAACCTGTCTTAAACTTAGGAAAAGGTAGTTTGACTTAGCTGAATCTTTAAGAATCAGATAGAGTGTAATGAAACCAAGTCTTTTTTCTAATAATCTGAATTTTCTCTTTATTTTATAAATATTAAAAACCAACACTCAGGTGATAAGAGAGCACTGAAGTCAACTCCTTTAAAATTGCTTGGAAAAATGCATTTGACCTGAGAATGGTTGACCATAAATACATTATGGCGAACAACATCTGCAGTTATTGCTGAACTAGAAAGTAATCCATTATAAAACATGCATGCAGTATCCCATTTTCTTTTTTACAGAARAATACAGAACAGAAATATTTATCATGCATGTTTGCCCTTTTTCTGTCATTATTGCTGACAGAAAAGTTCCAAATAGAATTTGAACTGATGTATAGCTGGTGTTCCTTTTCTCCCTGATTCATAAACTAGTTGGGACAAGAAGTATTTATTTTTGCAATTAACACCTATTGATCATGGAGTTTCATTAAAACTTTTAGCTTCCCTTATCAATTATTTGCATTCCTCTGTGTCTAATTTATATTCATTGAAATAGCATGCTGTTCAATATTTCAGCAGAATCTATGATTTTAATAAGTACTAACGGCTTTAGGAAAAAAAGAAAATCATCTCAGTAAAGAACACCTATAAAATAAGGCGATTTAGAGGAATACACATTACTATAGATAAGGACCACTTAACCTCATGTCAGCTGATCATGCTTAATCTTCCAGTCCACTTAGGTTAACCRTAAGTTGCCATAATGTTTAAATGTCTGTCCTTCTCAAGGCTGTCTGGTTCATATTTAATATCAGGTTATTTGTCATATATACCATTTTGCCTAATTTTGTACTCCAGTCTGTCTTGAAATACGCTATAACCTTTAAAAAGAAGGTCCGTGTCAAGTTTGGACTGTGTTACTGCAAGAATGCAGGGAACTTGCACTGCTTCTGCCTGTAATGTACTGTGTTCTGTGCATAAACGGGATTTTGGTCTTCAGGCCATTAATCTAGCACCTTTCAYGAACATTAAATTCACAGCCAAAAAGGTTTAGCCTAGGAAATAAAGAATTCTGTATCCATTTCAAATCTCAAGGAAAATACAGGTAGTCAGAAGTTAATTGCCCATCTTAGAATTTGGCTGGAATTACTTAACATGCTTATTCATAAAATTCAATATGCCTAGATTTGATAACTTGCCCCGTATGACCTCGCTCCAGTATTTGCGTTCTTTCACATGATAACATACTCGAATGTGTWTTAGCATCATGCTACAAAATATAATGCACCACCATGCCACATTATATAACCTAAGTTGTAAGAAATCTTATTTTCTCTAGTGTTTGCCTGATTAAGTGAGTTTCTGTATGTTCACATATGATTACATCTACATACATATATATATACATGAATAGGTGAGCACGATTTTTATTGTGTGTGAAGCCAAGGGCTTCACTAGCCRAGTGTTAGGAAGTAACAGAAAGGAGGTGGACTTTCCAGGCACGTCTACGTGGATTGTCCTGTGGGTTTTGGGGTGGCATGTCAATTTATGCTTATTGACCACAGTTTCTTTGGCCTGTATATGCACTGCAGATGCCATATCTCATTCCTTCAAACCAAAGAGCAAGGGCAGAGTTAGTGAGTCTGCCCCAATAGCACCCTACATCTTCCTAATGGTTGTGATAGTAGGGCAGAGCAGTAAGAAACWTTGCACTGTAGCATTCAAGTAGATGAGGCCCACTGTTGATTCCTTAATTTCATTTAGTCAGCTTATATAATTATAGATGACCGAGACTGCCTTTTTTCACATTAAGGTGCACCAGGCCAGTACAGCAGCCATCAGTTTGTATGGTGTCTTGCTAAATGTTTTCTTGCCACTTTTCTTGTGAAAGCCCCCTTGTCAAGGGCCTTGCATCTTCTTTCAGTTTCAGCCTGTGACATTCATTCAAGATTATTTTTGTGGGAGCAGCCCTTGTGGAGTCTCTTCTCCTGAGATTCTTCTTTGAAAACAGGTTTCTGCTCTTCTTGAAACTGGTCCCTCTCTTTGTGCTACGAGGCAGAGCTTACACAGTAGGAACTTCATGCTTCTTACAGCTCACAGGGCGATCCAGGCTGTTACAACTCCTGACCCCTCAGGCAGGAAAGTGCACAGACCACTGGGAAGACTAGACTCTGGTGACCGTCCCTCATGCCAGTCAAGAAGGGGTCAAGGGACTTCTGAGTTTATCAGAGGCATTGATGCTAAGTACGGCTGTCACCATGGGTCTGTGAGATCCACCGGCTGTGGTCACACAGCTCGTATTTCCATTTCAGTGGTTGTGTGCTCAGTGCCATCAGATGTGGCATGTTTGGTACTGTGTAATAGATAGATGACTCCTCCACCTGCTAAACTGACCATTTCAGTCCCATCTCTTTCAGAACAGAGTTCTTTTAACTCCGATGTTTTTGTAGTGCTTGCCAAGCTGGATATCAGTCCTGACTGACATCTTTGTTCTTGGATATTTCTTCTTTGTATCTAAGATTTAAAGTCTCTTCTGATGACAGCTCAGATTGCCAGTAATATAAATGTCATTGTAACCATCATCTCTGGCCTTTGTAGCTGCCTTTAAAAGTTTTTTTTCTAGCAGTCCTTTGTTAGTCGTAACTATTCACAGGTCCCATTTTCAACCATCATTGCATCATATTCTCCCCGAGTTCCTGAAGACTTTAATTAAAATGTCTTCTTTTCCRTATTTTGTTACTGAGAAAATCACTGAGAAAGAAGTTCTACTCATCATAGAGCAGAAGATTTGGAAATATCAAAGGTTCTTCGTACTCTGTTCTGGGACATCACTGATCTTTAAAGCACAATTCCTCTTAAAGTTCCTTGTAATTTCTATTGTAGCATCATACCAAATGTTTTACTGAAATACAAACTGTCTTACTTTTCGAGGAAATCGCTGTTAATACCAAAGAAAGACTTGTGGATGTTCTGGCATAAAGTACCTCTGATGAAACCCTGTCCACTTTTTACCTGTTTACTACTCAGCTGCATGTAGCTGCATGCCCTCAATTATTCTTTTCTTTAAAGTACTCCTGCAATCAGTCAAATGCCCTTTTTTGCCTGGATCACACTTCCCTCCGTTATCTCTAGCTGCCACATTCAAAATTTGCCAGTAATTCAGTGCTTCTACAGCTTGGCAGATTTACTAACAGATTGTTACCAGGCTTACTGTTTAACAGGCCAATTTTTTTAAAAAAATTTGGGGTGGCAGTTACCTTGTGATTTGAGCATGCTTAGCTGTTTCAGTTTTGGTTTTACTTTCGATGTGTCCGTTACAAATTCTCATTTGCATTCACTCTATAACCTTGCCCTTTACACTCAACAGCTGCATCTTTGCTGAAAACTGAAGCAACACACTCAGTTCATTTTCAGAGCCATATCTTGAGTCCTATCCCACCCTTTCTGCACAACAATAATTCTTGCTATTTTATTATTTGTATTAAACAAAGGACCTTTTGCTGTTTGCTTTAAGAAAAGTCAGGAAATCCMTGAAGTCTGTGTGACTCAATAAAACTTTTGGCAATTTTCACTCTTGACGCCCAAAATGCAGTCTTATTCATGCATATTTAGTTCCTTTTCTATAAAAGCATCTCTACATAATCCTAGTTTTCTTCTGGTGTCCATCCACCCATTTAGATCTGGAGCCTTTGTCAGATGTCTTTTTGTCTTTTATGGAATACAAGTCCATGCTTAAAGAAAAGTAAGTTTTGTGTCTATTAGGATTGGCAGAAAAGGGTAMGGCATGAAAGCTGTTAGAATTTTTAAAAATTTCCCGAGCTGCAACAGAATAAAAAAATCAAACTGAAAGTTGAAAAAAATAAAGAACTGGGTAAAATATTCAGTTTATGGCATTTTCTTTCTAAGTCAACCATTTTTATTTTTTCTAGATGTTCATAATATTATTATTTTAGAATGTCATTTGAAAAGTGTTTCAAACCCCATTTGTTAATTTCTGAATGACTGGCACTTCTACTGGGACAGMAATTGCAGGCACTTTTTCCATCTTTGCTTCCCAGTAAAGAAATTCAGGAAAACTGCCCTTTTCTACAAAGCTTCAGTTTAGACAAATCAACATTTTTGTCTGGAAAAAACTTGCATATGTTTGAAAATTTTCCATCCAAATAATTTCATCTGAGTTTTATTCCCCAGAGCTGCATTATAATGCAGTGTCATATTAAGCCACTGCCTTCTGTCACTTGGCTGTCCCTTTCATTTGACAAGATGYAAGTTCATTATATGCTGTAGTTTTCTGATTCTGAGGGATTTAATCATACAAGCTAAGGTATAATAAGTGCAGCAGTTTGCCTTCTGGCAGTCCCACCATTCTGTATTGTATCCAGTTAAAGTGATATGGACGGGTCAGCATTAGATGAAAGGTGTCTGTGTGAATGGAGGAGGCTGATGAAAAAGAGGTTCTTTCTCTTGACAGAACATGTACCAGTATGTCAGAAGCTGAAAGGATTAATACTGGGATAAAGATAATGTCTGTGGGAGATAAGCAAGGCCAAATTTCTGCGCGGTTGCAGTCATTAAGGTTCCCAGCTTAAAGGCACTTTCTACAAATGATCCTCTTCAGTCTTGCCCCTCTGACCAGTTCTTACTTGACAGTTACATCCCGTTGATCTAACTTTCCAACACAGTTCTACCTGCATGGTACCCTTCCCAAAGCCTTTCTGCACAGCAAAGATGTGATGTTTAGAAGTTGTCATCCTTCACTTCTGAGCTAATTGTACCCAACTAGTGGGAAAAAGGTTGTGCAGTCAGTGAAGTGCATAATGCTCAGTTTCATTTGTGGTTGTAGAAGGATCAGCTGGCTTCAAAACTGTCTTAATAACTTCCGCAAGTCTGAGTGGATTTCTAACGCTTGTCTGCTTAGTTTCACCTTTTGCGCTGTAGACAAAAAAAAGTATGTGTACTTCGGTGAAATTTAAAATGTGTCTGCTCTTTGCATGCTCCATAGATCAGTGATCAACACAGTACAGAAGTTCTTACATAGTGTGGAGTCAACACGCCTTACTGGTTGTGAACCGAGTACGTTGTGCAATATAACAAGGTTCTTCTTTCCAGACCTTCTCAACGGAAGCTGGAAGTCTCCTGAGAACAGYGGCTTAGCAGATAGAGTACCCTTCTTTTTACCATTGTTCAGCTCCTAAATAAAATTCATTTATAGCTCTTGCTTCCTGACAGACAGTAATTTGTATCTTGAAACCTAAGACCACTAACTCATAATTTGCACAACTTGACCATTTCTGGTCAGGAAAGTCTTGAGTGTGAACTCGCACAGAGGCTGAATTATCTCTGGCCCCATGAGAARTAGTCCCTCCAGGTCACAGTTGAGATCATTATTAGAATATTTTCTAAAGGCTTGTCAGTATTCAGAGCATATTGTTTGCTTGTTCTTGGGGGATTTAACCCTGCAAAGTGCTGAGCGCTTCTCATAGATACTGAGCACTGTCAGCTTTCATTTGGATTAAGATAAAATTGAGGACACTCAATCTGTCYTGAAAATGTTTCGTATTTTGTAAGAGTGAACCTTGACCGACTTTTTTTTCTTCACTTTACAGTCCCTAAAGAATCTTAAATTTAATTACAAAAATTCTGCTGAAGCTCAGGCAGAATGGACACTAGTAGATGCCAATGGTATTTAAAACTGTCTGTCAATGGAGTATTGAATTGCTCAATCTAAGTTTTAATAGCTTTTTCTAAATCAGTAAAAATATATTATTTAAATYCCGTGTAATGTAAATGTAATTAAAATGTACTTTTAATGCAAGACAGCGCATGCAGAAATTGTGGGATATCTCTGCTGTACTTAGGGGAAAAAAAAGATATTGGGCTTAGGAGGTCTTTTTAAAAGTCTAGTGAGGGCTTAACATTTCTCTRTGCACTCCTTGAAATCAGAGATAACCAAATGATGAGATAAGTGGATAGCTCTTTTTTTGTTGTTTTTAATTCAGTAAAGGCCTCCCAGTGTATATTCCTGTTGGAGTTGATGAATAGCTCCTTTGGGATGCTGTAAGCTCCACTCAATGTATTTATGGAATACCTTCCATTTACACAGACCACATTTTTCTTGATCAGCCCATAAGGATCAGGGGAGAGAAAAAGAAGCAGTAGGCTTTTTTTTTTTTTTCTTCACTTCTGGACAGTTGTTTTATGCTCTGTTTTATGATTGTGGCAAACTGAAGATGCTGGGTTTCAGCCTGGCCTTAACCCTAGAAGATAACATCCTCCCAAACCCTAAAGCCATGCCGTTAAAGGGTCCATTAGCCATTACTTTTCCTTTTTAGATGAAACGGTCACACTGTGTAAGGAAGACTTACTGGGAATGAATAGGAAGAAAGGCCTTCTTTCAGTCCAGCCCACAAACCAGCAGCATTTTTGATGCAGYCTCTTTCAGTGATACCTTTAATATAGCCTCAAATGCTTCTTATATTTTGTTTACGAGGCCACTGGCAGCAGATCAGTGCACTGCAATGATACCCTTAAATCTTTGTAGTACATACTTACGTCATGTGAGTTGGCCCAGGGTTGCACTTCTTCTGTACRGGCTTCTCGAGCCTTTTCAGACCTGCCTGATAGCTGAAATACAGCGGCTGTAGTACTATTGATGGGGGAAAATGAGAAGGAGATGAATTACAGGCAATAACACATGCTTCCATCATGAACTCCTCTCCTGTAAGTGAGTGGGAGGTGAATCTGATTCACACACTCCAAGCTAAATGGATTGTAAGTTTTGAGGTAGAGAAGAAATCTTCCCGTGGGTCAGAGTAGTGGATGCGGGGATTTTTTTTTGTTTTACCTTCTTACAGAAAAATACATGCTTTATTTCTTCAAATCATTCTACCCTAAAATGATGATAGCCCGCAGTACTTAGAYGCTGATGATGCTTGATGCTGTGTTCTTTCTATGCCACATTACAGTTCTGGATGCTCATTATTATTCATCATCTTTCTTAATTGTGTTACATAGGAACTGTTTTATGGCCTGTGACATGTGGAGTAGATGTTCTATGCACTGTTTGCAATTAAACATCTAATTCATAGTAGCCTACAGTGTGAGGAACGGCTCACAGATGGTTCCAGATGGTCCTTTCCAGTTCTGTGTTCTCACGTTTCTATTACAGTGGAAGGGTAGCAGCAGCAAAAGGTAACTGGCAATCTCTGTTACTTCTCTTCTGTGGATTTACAATGCTCTTTGATCTCCATTTCCTTTGAAAGAAAGAAGGAAAAATATGTTACTTGAAATCAAGTGCAGAAATGAAGAGTGAAATACGAGGTTAAAAAGAAATAGTATGAGAAATTATTTTGCCATAGTTGGATAGAAGGTTCTCACTACTGTATTTTTATCATTTTGCTTTGAATAGCAGTGCTTTGCTCCAGCTACCAAACCAAGAGCTCACTAGATGTTTTTGTCCTTCAAACAACATCAAAGAACAACGCATTGCCCCTTCTCCGGTATTAGTGGATTTAAATTGCATTACCCCGTGCATAGGAAAGTGTCAACATTTTCCAAAACTATACAGAGGTGTGTCTATATCTATGTCTTTATCTGTATCTATATCTTGCTAATAACTTGCATATGAAACACTCCATATCTTGAAAACCAGACGTATGACACTGCTGCTGCTGCGYAAGTGCTCCACACGAGCGTTCCCACATGCTTTACATAACACGCACACATGCCCTCTGACGCAGAGGAATGAGGCAACCTGGCAGGGGGAAACCTCAGACCAAAGGGGGTCACTGAAATGCAGAAGTGGGAGAACAACAGATCCGCTACAGGAAAGGTCCCAGACCTTCTCTGCAGCAAGTAACTCGTGCACAATTACAACAGTAATCCATTACGCTGAGTGTACAGCTTGTCCATGTCGGACAGACACACACGAAATCTATCCTAGCTAGCAAGGCCAGGGTAGTACTGAAGAGCTCATTTTCCACGTAATGCATAACACTGAGTTTCATGCTCCTTTAGTCATTAGTTACGGGGATAAGGATCCAATTAAGCCCATATATGTTTGGAAGCTCCCACTTGGGGAAGTTCATATGTCTGTTTCTGTGACTGTGTCTGTAATTGTGACTCTCTGTATTAAAGGTGGGGCTGAACAAAACTCTAAATCCAGAATTAGGGAGACATCAGGTGGACTTTGGATTCGGACCAGAATTTTGTAGCTCCGGCCCAACTCTGCTTTTTGTGTGGCTGTGGATGAATCATGGTGCATATTGGTGTCCGTACAGGTTACTGTGTATCTAAGACTTTGAAACAAGAGAGCCCAGGTGGCAATAGGATCAGTCTTGCACTTTTGCTGGATCAGAATTTCCTTTTGATCGAAAGGCTCTGCTAGTGTCACTCCAGCGTATTTTAAAACAAGAATTTCACGTGTGCCAGCACTTAGAAGGAAATCTCCAGCCAGTGGGTTAAAAGCTAGTCAACCTTGTAATTTATCAGTTTCAACTAGGCCAGCATCTCAGAGCTGAGAAGGAGAAGGTAAATCGTGAGACAGTTGTCTCCTGACACCCCAGCAACGTATGGCAAATGAGGGGCTGTGTAATCAAGATTAACTGATTTTTCCCTGAAAAGTGAATATTCTGGACCAAATCTATGCCCCAGACCTGTTCCTCAAGGCATTTTAGAAAAGGTAAATTTGGACTGCTATGTATAAACTCATTTTCAGTGTTTCAGCCTGCAGGAGTATTCAGCTGGAGATAAAACATTGGATTTTTTTTTCCATTTGAATAAGAAGCTTTAATCTCACATCTTTTTTCTGTCGTGGATTTCATACATTGGATTTTTTTGTTTTCTCCTCAGTCTGTCGAGGCCTCAAAAGTGACCTTGACAAGTGATTTCTCTCACTTCTTCTGAGTGTGAATAATCCCAGTTATTTCTGTGCTGATGGTTTGTTTTTATTATGGATTTCCTTGAGCCTAAGAAGCTTGAAATAGCAGCTTTTATCTTAAAATGTTTAAACTTGATTGAGTCACAATAAGTCTGTAGCTGTCTGGATATGTAGATACATATCTGTTCTTGGCACCTATATGGCCTTCACTGATGCAGTCTTCAAGCATCTTGCAATCCTAGCAGGGTTTTACTCCCACTGCCCCTGCCAGGCAGGGAAGTATTAGCCGCATTTTGCAGTTGGGAAACTGAAGTGTGACACAGAGCGAGTGGCCCATCCAGGGACTCCCGGGAAGTCCAAAGTGCAGGTTCACAGCAGCGTCCACTTAGGTCAAGCTTATCTTCTCACCATATGATTAGAGCAGTTGCAGGAACAAAGTAAAAGCAACCTTGTTCATTATATGTTAACCCACTTTTGAGTTAAATTTGGCCCCTCGTAACACTGATAACGGTTTAAAAATAAGTTTAAGCATGGAGAATGTTCTTAAAAAATACACCTGTACAAGCAAAATAAATTGATAGCTAAGGGCAAGTTCTCTTACCAGGCTACAATAAAAGCAGGCTGATTAAGCCTCAGGGACTTCAATAAACCAATTCTGGATTTACRGTGTTGGAACTTAAAGGAGTGAGTGAGCCAGCAGATGCACACCAGTGAGCAGCTGCAATGACAAAATGTGACAATCCTTCACCTGCTAGCGTTGAAAGAAACTTCTTGATCATTTCAAATGAGACATTTTTCTAGTTGGCCCATCAGCAAATGCCATATTTTCCTATGGGATGGATACATACCATCAACTAAGTTGTTGATGTTCATATGTACAGTGAATCTAGGAGTGTAACCCATATATAATCTAATGTAACCCATCCCACGCCCTGTTTACAGAGTTTGTAAAAGAAGTGTTAACAAGATAGTGTAGAGAGGAAGGCAGTGATTTGCTGGGGCTATCACCTTACAGGTCCTGTTATTGCTGGCTCCACCTGAAACTTTTCTAGTCCTTGTATGATCTGGTCAAAATTGACTTACCTGTCTATACCTTTTGCTTCTGCGGTGTGAAATGGGGACAAGGATGTTTTATCTGTACTTATCCAGCACTGAGAATCATGGAACCATTTGGTTTGGAAAGGACCTTTGGAGGTCACTGCCCAACCTCCTGCGCAGAGCAAGGCCAACTCTGAAGTTAGGCCTGGCTTCAGGGTTAGATCAGGGGGACCAAGGATGTCACYGCTTCTGCCTGGTATGTGAGACCTCATGCATCAGATTGTGGGCTAGGGGGAGAGGCCTGGGGGAGGGTTTTCTGCACATTAGCCCCTGATACAGGCATTCAAGGGATGCTTCTGGCATCCTGAGCGCCACAACAGGCCAGGGCTTGGCACTGCAGGCAGGTGGGATGTGGGCTTTGCACTCCAGAAGGTCCTTGGCTGTCTTCTTGCTGTGCAGGAGACACACCAGGCCTAAGGGAGACGTGGGACATGAGAGAGTAGCAAGAGGACAGGAGCCAGCACACCATTACTCTTGCAGGAGCAGCTGTGGCTTCCCGATGTGTGCATCCCTGTAGCTACTGCACGCTGGGAAAGGGGCCGCAGTAGATTCCATGAGGAAACTCACAGCCCCCAGGAATAAAACAGAGTATGAAATAGCCTTATTGCTCGCCTGCCTGAGTCATGTTCTTCAATTCCTGCCTTGGGGAAGACAGACATTTCCCTTTGGCAAAGAATTTGGCCAGCATAGTAAAAAACGGAAAGCAAAAAGAGAAGCTTCTGCAAATAAACTGCAGTCACTGCGCTCCAGCACGCCTGTAATCTGCGCCCTGACCACCCTTCTTCTGCCTGTACCCGCCTCCGAGTGCGAGCCGGCTAATCCCCGCAGAACCGGCGCCTGGAACCGGCGCGTTAATGCGCGGGCGGCGCCGCCCGGGGCCGCTCCCCGCCCTTGGTCGGTGTTCGGGCGCCCTCTCCTGGCGCGGGGGGAGGGAGGGGGGCTGCCGTTATCCGCCGCTTTCGGGTACGTGCGTAGAATCCCATCCTGCGCGGAGGATGTTGCTGAGCACTCAAAACTTGGCCTGGTCAAGTTTCCCAGACTCCCTCCTACCATCCTTCCCCACCTGCTGAAAATCTTCCCTTTTTTAGSTCTGTTGTTTAGTGTCCGGGAGAAAGGTTGAATTATCTTGCATCTTTTCCATTGCCGGCTTCTCTGATGGTGTGTGGAGATAGGCGTTAGCCTGGGTTTGCCCCTTAGTCTTGCTCTGTCCCTGTGAAGGAAGCATCATTTTGAACTATCGTTTCTCATCTCTTCCAAACACCTAATTCTAACAGTCTGTGTTGCTGCAAAGAGGCCCCGGACTCTCTCAGTTAATGTGGGGAATTTAATGCTGGTTACATATTGGTATATATGGAGATTCTTCAGGAGCAGCCTGATAATTGATTTCTTGGCTGAGAAGAAATAATGTATATATCTTCCTGTTTTGACACAGTGACCATTATTAGAGGATGCATAACTTACAAAGGCACAGTAGCTAGCGTAATGGTCTTGCAGTGAAAGTAATGATCTTGCAGAACAGTTTGGGCATTAAGTATAATTTTCATTCATTTAAATACCTTCTGCTACGTTCAATGAGCTGTAATCCAGTGGAGACTTTTTTTTTCCTGCAAGCCGTTCCACAAGGGATTCTTCAGCCTCTCATAAAGGGATGAATTCCGGCAAGATAGGAACAGCATGAAGAGCCACAGTCATTTGCCACAGGGACCAGCAAAGACTGAGATCATCAGGAAAAAGGAACAACTTGTACATAGCTGTGAAAAAATACCTGGATGGCCAGAAAAGGGAATTGTCACATGTGCAGGAGGTTCAAGGAAGCTGGGTTGAATGAGGCAGGGAGGGTTCTTCGGAGTCAGAGCAGCCTTTACCCTTGTTTGGCCCTCAGATCGAATGTCTCACATACTGTCTGCTACCATCTGGAGTCCGCTCCTGACTTTGTGTCGCTCACCCAAAGATCCATGGAGAAGTCAGTAGTTGTGTAAGGCTGGAGATGCCATGTGGTATGCAAGGGAGTGGGAAAAAAAGCAAACCTTTGGCTTACAGGCCACAGAGTTGACATAGACTGGGGTTGTGGGCCAGCCACAATTGTCTTGGGACTGCTGTTCTCTTCTGCTGGCACGTCATCTGCCTGCAACAATGTGCTGACTGAGCCTGCTTGTCTATTGTAGCGCTTATCCTACCACTCCTTTGCCCTGTAGAGCATTTCTGTATTTCAGTTGTGGATCATAGCAGCTAGTCTTGTTTCTGTCCCTCTTCACTCAAGGCAGGARTAGAAGGAAACAGATTTTCTGGCGAGCACAGATACCACCGTAGGGTGTGGGAATGTGCTCTTTGGAATCCTTGCTGCTTTTACCAACCTGTGAGTGTCATGAAGTGCATGTCAGCACAGTATTTAAGCTTTGGTCGTGGTGTTTAATAACACAGAGGAGGGTCACTCAGACAGCCCTCCTTTCTCAACAGCTAGACTACATAATGTGTGTTGCAGTGCTGTGGGTAGTACCCCCCCATACCCTAGAAACTTGCAGAAGATATGAGTAGTATGTCCTCCTAGAAAAGATGGTAAGAAGAAATTAGAGATGAGCGTCTTTTATTCAGTGAGCTCTCTGCAAACAGAGACTTGGTAATGATGAGGAAGAAGCTTCCTTTGAGAAGGGTTCCAAAGCGCTTGTGGGACTGGCAAGTACAGCTAGCAACCAAGATGCCTATGGGTAAAAATGTGTATCAAAAGAAAAATAAAAAGAATAGCTTAGAAGAATTAAAGCTTTGGCTTCTCTTTCTGTGCTTCCTCAGGAAAGGATATAAACTAGCAGCAAAATGTTCTCAGCATCAGCAAAAACTCCAGTGCTGTCAGAAAGATCTGAGATGTGTTAAACTTCTGCAGATGCGAATTGAAGTCGTATCAGATCTGATCGCTCAAGGAACTGTGTGCCCTGAAATTTCACATGAAGCCATGCCCAGCAGCTCCCAGAATGGCCATTGGGACACAAGGTTCTACTTATAGTCCAAAACACGGGGGGTCGTAAGGATTCTTCTTTCAAAAGTAATTTTCTTGCTGTTGTAGTGAATGTGGACAGTCTTATACTGACAGCATGGGATAAAGAAGTGTAACAGTGCATGTGGCCCCTTGAAGGACCTGTGGGAATAGCTGGTCCCACAGTATAACAAAACAGTACCCAAATACTGGAAATTAGCCGAGAGCTACGATTCCCAGCTGACAGCCCAAAAGGAACAGAGAGGACTAGAGGCACCTCTTTTGGAGGGATAGGCTTTCAGAAGGGCCAAGGGACTAAGAGGCTGTTGCTAAGTGAAAGAGTTTTTATTCCCCCCTAGATTAATTTTAAAGGGCATTTCTGTCCAGCTTGCTCAAAAAAAGTTTATCACACAGCTATGGCTTTTGTTGTCCTTGGCTAACAGAAAGCAAAACCAACCTCAACTGTGCACTCAAAAAGAAAATTGTGCTTAACGTACATTTTCCCTCATCATCCCTCTGCTGTTCCTCTAACCTGCTTTGGAGGAGGATTATCTGGAGGTGACCTTAGATAATGTCATTGTCTATTGAATACTTGACCTCCCTACCAGGTGTAGCAAGAGTGATACTGCTTGCAGTGCTGCTTTTCGTGGAGATTTCTGTGCTGCAGGAACAGGACTGCAATCGCTGAAGTCGTTTTACTCAGATCAGGATACGGAAAGCAGATGGCAACAACTTCAAGTCATTAGTATAATGTTTGACACCGCATGCTTTTTTTTCTGTTTCACTGTCATAGCTGTTGCTTATTGCAGCATCTGAGACTGATTTTTCATCAAGGGGAGACTTTGGAAGAGTGAACAGATTTTACCTGGAAAATCCCAGAAAAGAACCACATCACAACAGACTAGCCCGTTCCTCCTGGCATTATGCCACTTCCACATGGAAAGCGGAGAATTTAAATTAAAACTTACTGAAATAAATGAAAGCAACGGTTCTGATCTCAGCATTTCTGTCTGAGTGTTTGGTAAAGATGTGAAAGGAATTTATTTATAGGAGCTCTTTCCTCCATCGCTAGTAAAGCCTAGTCTCTTGATAGTTGCCGCCATCTCTTGAGACTCAGCTGGGTGTGTGAGACAGGTGTGGGCATGAGAGTGCAAATGTGTCCGTGGTGCCCTTCTCACACCCTCTTACCTTTTAGAGCTGTTATTACCTGTTTTATAACAGTAAAACTAGATCTCGGCAAAGCTCGGTGTTGCATTATGCTTCTGCTAAAATAGGGATGAACTCCTTTCTATCTGCTGAATTGTACTTTAGYGGCCTCATCACAAATGATGCCCCTCTGCTGCAGTGAGAGGCCAGCTTTCCCCYCTCCCTTTGCACTGACGGCCGGCTGGGATGCCACTGGTATCCCACACAGGCAGCTGGGACAACCATGTCCACTGTCTGTGGCTGAGCGCCTAACCCCATCGTGACGTTTCTTCCTGACTTGAGACATCTTTGGTTTGTTCTCAGGTGGATAGTCTTGGCATTGTGGCAGCGACTATCAGGCCGGAGGGTGGTTTTCTATGTGTCATTCCTCACAGAATCATCTTATTTTGCCGTTTAACACAACTGTAAATACACTATTTATGTACTTATGTATTTATGGCCTTCTGAACAGCAACGCCCATGTTCATACATTCAGTGGCATCAACGCTGAAGAAGCCAGTTCTGTTCAGTGGTGCACTCTGAAGGTCTGGTTGGATCCAGTCACACATCTTCACTGGCCTTTTGTGCTGCGTTTAAGGGAGTGAAGTTGCTGTGGACTTTCTCAGCCATCTCATTGCCCTGTGAATGTTTTGAACAACTGATATACCTCACTGGGTGTTCACTCAGTAACTTGAACTGCTGATATTCTTCGCCTTGCATATCATGATTTGATATGCATAAACATCGACACTGTACTAATTGTTTATTAGTTTTGGCTTCTCTTTGAATTTTAGAGTAGGAATCATATTCTAAGAAATAGGTTTTTAGGTCAAATTCTCCCTTGCTTTTCCCATAGTCTGTCATTTCATGAACTTGAATTAGTTTTTTTCATTTGTGTTCTTTGGAACTATCATGTCTTTTATCTAAGCATATATCCCAGGCCATAACAAAAYTTGTCTTGCCCTTTGCTAACTTTTTTCAATACCTACAATACTGTGTTTTTCCTAAACTGCTGAAATCATCATATTTCTCCTTCTGACACTGCAAGGTTCTGTTTATTCTTTTCTTCCTAAAATGCCAAAATTGTGAGGATTTAAATGCTTTTTGCTTACTCTGTCCTTATAAAACAGTGGATTTTATTTAATACAAAACTAGAGGGGAGAAATATATCTCTGTGATAGTTTTCTGACTCTGAAGAATGAAAAGGAATGTGCTTTATTTTCAGTTGGGGGAGATCTGTTTATKGCCTTGCTAAGCGTGTGACCCGTCCTGAAGTCAAATTATCTTCCATATCAGTGTTCTAGTTGCAGCTAAAGACAAAAATGTTTGTAAAATACGTTTTCAGTTAGAATGAAGTTAATTTTTGTAAGTAAAGTATTATGCTACATTGGTRAAGTTTGAAACAAGCTGCCAAAATTCTCTATATCAATACAGGCATAGTATTTGTGTTCCATTTAGGAGCARACGGTGGCTGCAGTGTTGTTGAGAGATGTTGGTATAAATAAATTACTGCCYTCCTTACACTAAGTAAGTACGCGTTCCTGTGAGAGGTCCATAAACAAGAAAGTAGCTTGGTCAAACAAAAATATTTAAAAATAAATGAACAGAATTCTTGGTGGCCGAAATGTTTGTTTATATGTATCTGTCAATGCTACACAAATGTTACTTTTTTCAGGAATACCTTCAGTAGGGTGCAGAACATTCCTGTGTAACTTACCCTCAGCTGAAGCCGCCCGTATAGGTTAGTGAGAATTRCTGTCCTTCTCAAAGTGGTGTATTTGCCTCCGTGCTTCTCCCAGTCATACCAGGGAGCACTGCGTGTCGCACGGCAAAGAGTGCCGGCGGGTGACGTGTGAGCATTTCAAGCGCRGCTTGCATGAGTGACCTCATCCACGCGCCGGGCGGCCAGCGCAGGCCACGGAGCAGAGGACTGGGCAATCGTGGCTGTGGGAGAAAACACCCCAGCAGGGATTGCTGAGGCYGGAGTCAGCACACTGCTATAGGAATGAGCTATGGGAATGACGTGGAGCACGCTGAAGCAAGGAGATGCCTGAGCTAGTAAAAAGAATTACTGCTGTAAATCAGCTCTTTCTGCTTGGTTTCCATTCCTGGGTAGGTGGTGTCTATTCAACCAAATTTAAGTTCAGCGTTAATGTCTCTTGATTATACGGAGAAATTGTCTGTGCCTTTCAATATGATCAAACCTCTTTAGTAAACTAAATCATCAGCCATTATAAATCCATCACTTCCTTCATTCCTTAGGGATCCCTGGTACTGATTTTGAGAGTGTCTTAGGGGAAGATTAATACTGACTTAACTCAACAGACTTYATTTTAAATACCTTATAATTTCTGGGAATGTAGAAATTTTTTTCCTGAAGGAGGTTYATCAATGAGTTTTTTAAATGTTCTGCAACAGGTCAGTCAGAATATATGAGTGCTCTGTTTGACGTTGGGCAGATGACACATGTATGTCGTTCCTCCTCTTCAGTAATATGTGCAACAGGTATTGCTCTTTTATCGCCTGGACTGCAAGAAGAGCTTTATGAATCTGCAGATATTTTTGGTGTTAGGCTTCATCCACATTATCAAGCTGATTTTTTGTATTAGTGCTTAGCCAATGGAATTTCTTTTGGCAGACGGATCATTAGAATTATTGATTTGCACCTCTTTGTGTGGCTTTTTTTTTTCCAGATCACATAGATCTGAGGGTTGTGCTGGTTAGCTTCTCCATATGTGATCTATGACATCCATAGCAAGAATCTTTTTAACTAATTTCAAAGCTGAGCGAGTATTAATCCTAACATCAGAGATACAGCTGTATTTCTGACCTAGAGGGCCATTGTTTCATTAGGCCTGATTAACTGCAGTATTATTCTAGTTTTGCTCTGGTGTGGATTTATGTCAGTGTACAACTTCAGTAACGTGATAAATTAAAACGAGTGCGCCAAAACCTGGTTCAGCTGAAGTCAATAGCAGCAGTACTGCTGACCTCACGTAGCAGAATGACCTGTTTGAAAGCAGTTGTGATGTCCTCGTATCTCAATTTCCTCATGGCTTTTTGTGACTGAAAGTGGAAAAAAGCCAGAGTTTTTTTTTGTTTGTTTTAGCTTTCTGTATGCTCTCAGCAACATGCTATTGTGCTGCTTTTGCAAAAGACAGTATATATCTGTTACGGTGTTTGGTTCAAAGGATACAGCTCTGCTGCCATTGTCTGTTTTGTTATTGTTTGCCCTGCATTTGCTAGGCCTACAAAAAGATCTGATTTACTGCCTTACTGTTACCCAACCGTGGGACATTCTTGTGGCTTTAACTGTTTGACATATCCTTAAGAATGCTTTTCATTTGATTTTTAAAGCATAATTGATCAAATGAAGGGAAGTTTACTGGCCCATATGCTTGACCCTTATTTAATGAATAGGAGCTTTTCCTGTTCTGTAAACCATTTGTTCTTGTTGAGCTTGCTAGCTGGCTTTTCATACTTTAAAGTGTTTTTCTGGATGATGTAACATGGACTGTCYCATTTGATAGTGGAGATTTAACACCATTTACCTCAGTGCAGCTCTGACAGTTTTACCAGCTGAGGATTTGGCCCTGATCTCTGCTGCTTTAATTTCACACAGGCRCTCTTCCAGCATCTCTGGTCAAGGTTAAATCAGCTTTTCACAGCAGTTAGAGAAAACATCGTTGATTCATTCTATATTCTACATATGAGCCTTTATTTTATTCCTGTCTGTTCAGAGATGTTTGTGTCAAGTGCCAAGCAGCTATCTAAACACTGAATATCTCCTTGTAATAGAGTTACACAGTTCCTTTAAAATCATGTTTGAATTCCARGTTTTAAGGCAGTAACATGAATCGGCCATACCACAGTGTCCGTGGTGGCAAATGAAAGACAAAGGTGACGGACATGTGACGCAGTTCCTGAGATTACTTTGCYGCTTATGTGTGTCACAACCTCTCTCACGTGGTCTTTATCCTTTTTTCATGGGAAAGGGCTGTGTATGTATCAGCAGCAGGGCCATCACATGAAGAAATGTCATTATGTGTATGTGAGGAGCCTTATCTGCAAGGAAAGGTATATAAACTGCCACAGTAAATCATTCCCRTTTTCCTGCTTTAGTTCCTTCCAATTGTAGTGGACTTTGACTAGATKGCTAGCTCCAGCCTTGCTGGAATAAAATATCTACCTCCTCAAAAAAGTCAGGAGTGCTGTGCCTCAGAGAGAGCAYATCATATTTATTTAGGGGATAAGCACTCAGTTTAAGTGGATTCTGCCTAGCTTCTGGAAACCTGCAGCTTATGCTGGGACTCCTTATTAACTCACTCTGAAACTTTTGTCATCGATTTAATAGCATAACAATTCCCATTCTAGTATCATGGTACCTACATTTACAGTGTTCACACCATGTAATGTACATCATCTTCAGAGGCATCCACTGAATATGGGAAACTGGGATAACTCCAGCTGTTGTTATTGCTTTTAACCCAGTGAGCTTTTGGGAATTATTCCCACTGTCTCTTATGTTGTGATAGTGCAGTGCATAGTTTTGTATGACATCTCGATTTTACTATAAGGAATATGGAGTCCATAATGTAGCAAAAKAAAGTTTGGATCTGACGTATGAGAGAATAAGAGAAAGAAGAGGAGTGGAGAGAGAATGATAAAAATTTTAGAGATTTTGAGATTCTTTGGCAATGGTGGTTGTAGACCTGTTCTATTCAGATCAACCCTGCATGAAAATGAGATTGGCCTCATGCTTACCYTAGCTTGCCTCGACTGAAATGGATCTCCAGCTAACTCCCACTGGTAGATCCACGACAGGGAAAAATTTGGATATCCTGCTAAACCATTTTTGCAATTCCTTTGTGCCAGCAGACTGATTAAAAAAAAAAAAACAACCACCACAGCCTGGGCCAAGGTCTGGACTTACTTTCCAGTCTCCCATATGGGAAAATTTATAGTATGTGAAAAATAGAGGGGACACCTGCTTCCATACAAGTTATGTTAAATTTCTGCTGGGCTTATGTGAAAAACAAAATGTTCACTATTTCATCCAGGACCAGTAGAGAGGTTGTGCTTTCGTGTCCTATTGCACAGTAGGAGTGATAATCCAAGCACATCATTTTTGATTGCTATTGCTTCATTTTCCACCTGCCTTAAATCTGCTTTGCTGCACACCAGCGTCTCAGCAAATGTCAATTCCCAGGAGCCGCATCTGCCAGTTTCCTGCCATAACCACCAAACCACACACGAAGGATTCCTCCCAGTATGCCTTCCAATTTGGCCTTGGAAACACAGTCCTGTTGCACTGGGTCATCTTTAGACGAAGTCACTCAAGTCACTAAGAGTCAAAGAGAAATTTGTAATGAAGAAAAGTATATGGTGTCCCTCTGTTTAAATCTCATGGGCAGATCAGGGATACATTGTCCCTCTGCACAGTGGTAAGGCAAGAAACATTTTATTTGCTGTTGCAAATGGAGAGATCGCAACACTGGAAGGGCATGGGGGGAAAACCTCAGATAAGACTCTTTTTAAGCATCTTTAGCTTACARTTCTGGGTTTTTTCTTCCTTTGCCAACCTGCTATTTCTTACGTTGCTAAATTCCATCAGCGATTACAGTGGTTTCAAATCGCTGTGTTCATACCTCTGCATGGGCACCTGGTCCTTGAGGGGGGAAGCTATGGTATGTGGCCTCCAGCTTTTCCCGATCGCAGGTTTCAGACAGGAGGGTGGGTAGTTCTATGAGGCTGAGGAGCTGTAGCTGATCCTGAATGAACAGAGTCAGCAGCAGAAAAGATTTTGTATGCCCAGTGTAGAGCTGGGCAGTCCCTCTACCAGACCTGTCACTATACGGAGTATTAGGGGTACCTGCTAGATGAAATGTTTTGCACTGACRGTAATTTCTTTTTGTCCTAATAGCRATGTTCAGCCTGCAACTGTTTCCACTGCAGAATGTCTGTGTTAAACCCACTTAATCTCAAACCACCAGTAGATATCTGAATAATGAAAGTTATTGGGGCCTCTGGAAGGAATGATAATTTTAGGATAACTTTACATGTTCAATGTATTTGCTGCTTTATGTTTTATTTCCATATCAAAGCTCTGTTTTCATAGAATGTTACTCTGCAGCAAAGCGTGGGGCGTATTTGTTCTGTGAATCTGAATACCCTCAGTTCACAAGTTCCTGAGCTTTAGTTGCTAGGAGTATCAAAGTCTGAGCCAAGCTGAAGGGCAGCCCATTTTTGTAACAGTCAGAGCAAAACCTTTGATCTCAAGCATCTTGGCTTATCCAAGATCCAAACCCTGGCCCAAGCTTCACAGCTTTAGCCCATCTCTCATAGTGACACTTACGTTCTGCTTTCATCCAGAGGGTGCTACCAAGAAACCACTTGTAATGTCATTAATCCCAAGATGTGTTTTTAATTGTAACAGAAGCTTAGTGTTGCCAGAGGTAAATAGAAGATATCAGAAGGAATATTCTGGTAGACTTCATTGTGGTTTTGTTAGACTCATCTTCGAGGCTCAGCTCCTCATCTCAGCTCCCGGCAGAGGTTGCACGGCTGGTTCCTGGCAAAGAAGGGACATGCTGCACTAGCTTGCTGCTGAGCAAAGAAAGTGGTTAACTTTGCGTATTTCTGCACTTCGGCCTCTGCGCAGTGTGCTCGCTGTAGAACTGGACAGCTATCATGGAAAGACCACTGATTTTCTTCCCATGTTCTTTAACTGTAGTCACATGTGGCCAAGCTAAACCCCCACAGTGCAACTGTTTTTTCCTATTTACACATGTTACTAAGAAACATCAGCTAAGGATATGTTATTACAAGTTTGGGAATGACCCCATTCTTGGCACAGGGCCAAGCCAAACATTTTATTTCATTTAAAAAGCAAAATGTGATAGAGTCAGTAGTTATAATTATGATTGGCAAGCAGAGGTGGAATGCTACTATGAAACAGAAAGATGGGAAATTCCAATAATCCTAATTAATAAGCATAGTCATTAATTCCATCAGTGGGATTATAAAACAGAAATGTCATTCTGCCTTAAAAGCAGTTTCGCCAGGAAAGGGCACAGGAAACAAACTGTAAAAAAAGACTGATTCATTGATGAAGGCACCTTGATATGATAAAGATGTTAACACTGAGATTTTTTAAAAAGCTTGTTTTTGTTAGATTCGTTAAGCTTCATGTCTATAATCAAAAAAAAGGAAGATTAAAAACCAGAAATATGATTTAAGTAGCAATGAAACAGACCTAGAGGGGGGAAAAAAAATGATGAAACAGTCTTATGAAATAGACAAAGAAGAATCTAAAAAACATTTAATTGTCTCTTAGCACAACACAGAATGCTTTCTCTTTGTCACACCAGYATTGTTGTAACCAATTTCTTAGTCCTCCCCTTCTCCTGTTTACGTATACAAGAGGGAATATGTAGCTTTCTCTTTGACAGTGCCTTGTTAGAACATATGAACCACAACATTCTAGTAACAAAATTACCCTGTTTTTGTGGTTATTTTCTGAAGAGGGACAGTAATTCAGAAATGACTATTTTCCTCTCTTTGTACTGGTTATTTCATTGTGGACTCTAAATGCTGGCATGAGACACACTGACTGATTTGGAGGGGATGTTACTGGCGCACCCACTTGCACTGTTCTGCTTGAGAGTTTGTCAGTGTTTCAATTGCAAACCGCTCCTTGCAGAGATTTATAACTGGGTCATAAAAGTTCCCTCCCAGCTAAAATTTGCACTTCTTTTAAGTTTTATGACACAAACACAAAATAGAAGTCTGATTTTTTCATGGGATATATTTCATCATAATGCATAAAGATTTACGCACTTAAATCCCATTCTTGTTCGGGAGAGTTACGCATCAGACTCCATCGGCATGCAWCGGCATAGGGATATAGAGACAAATCATCACCTGGTCGTCTGTAACCTCAGTGAAGCCCACAGAACAACACTGATTTACACCAGCCGATCTGGCTCATAGTCAGTGTCCTTCATTTGCTGGCTGTGGCCAAATTGTTTTTGTCAGTCCTCTTCTCAATRTAATTTCAGTATACTTCCTAAACTAATGGTGGAGGAGAGGGAGAATCCATTTCAATGTACCTGATAAAGCTGGAGTCAGAACAATACATAACAGATATTAGAGTCTGAAATATACTTTTTTTTTTTCTCTATCAGAACTAGCAGCTTGAATCCAAACGGATTGTGGCTAATGATGTCCATTGGCCTCATTGTCTCTGACAAGAACTACATAAAGCAACAGCTGGAAAAGTGCTGAGTCCACAATATCCACAGCCCCCTTTCACAGGATGATCTCCACTGTTATGCCAGGTACAAGGTTCATTACACACACTGAAAAATTGACATTTGATTTGTTTATGAGTTATATTTCATGGCACACACAAGGATTTATACAGTGTTTTCCTGTCTGTTACTATTTGTGGACAAAAGCTGTGCTTCAGTTCATGAGCACCATTTACAAACATTGTATAGCGCTGGCTGTAAGAGAAGCGTRTGGGCCATTGTGTCAAAGGTCCACTTCCTTCCTGAAGCTTTAGCAGACCCATCAGATATGTATGTTTCTTTCCCAAGAGTACTGACTGTTCTTCCACAGTTACCCTGGACTCATGGAAGATCTTCCCATTCAGCCAGAAGCCAGATCTTCAGGTAGTTGTGGTGAAAGCTGTGGGCTAGACAATTAAAGGATAGTGCAGTTGAAATGGTGCCAAATCCATCCTAAGTACCGGCYTTTTGCAAAAACACCACAAAAATACTTAGGCTGCCATTGCACATTACACTTTTYTTAATAACACTGTTGCTATTTTGCCAATCCAGTTTTCAGGGATTTAGTTCTCTTTTGTAGACAGAGCCACACTGTATTTCCTTAGCCAATAACTAGGGCCATGTGAAATACTCTCTGTCAAATCCCAAACCACCAAACACCGGCCAGGTTTCAGTTTTCATTATGAACTCAAAATTCAGACCAGGATGGTCTGTTGAGGAAACGGTTTGTTAAGGTTCACAAACCTTGCAAACAAACTTTGGCCCTGTTTTGATTAACCCCACTTCTAATGGGTGGAGGCATGTTTGAAAACCAGGTTGAAGATGGCTCCTCCTGATGCATTTCCCAGGTCTTTGGCTAAGCCAACCAGACAAGCCAAACCTCCACTTAGCCACTGCTTCTGAACAAAATTTGTAGCRCCGTCTGGCACTCTTTACCTCTCAGGTGGTTAACCTGAGAGGAGCTGTTGGAGCACAGCACTAAAAGAGCCATTTCAAATGATTTTGAAACACGCCTCATTCTCAGTACAGGCATGGAACTAGCTAATCAGAGCTGCATGGATATAGTGTTCAGGCTTCTTGGTCTCCATCCAAAGGTACTCAGAGCTCGAGGTTTTAAATTGCTGCTCAGTTAGTTATATATTCAGAACAGAATGACAATTTTAAATTCTAAATAAGCTGATTAGAAAAGAAAACTCCCCTCAGCCCCAGTTTTAACGCTCTGAAACAACTCTCACCATTACAGCATTCAGTGCGCAGGGGTGTGTATGCATGACGGAGATACTTTTGCTTTTGTGTTTCGTCTCTCCTGGTGTTATATTCCTGAGACGTTATTTTATCACCAGATGAAAGCCTTGGCAGTGAAATATTGCCGTGTGGCTTACATTAGTGATAGTAATAGTCTGCTCCAGAATTACCCACCCAACATGCCTTTGAATTTGKTCGATTGAATTGACCCATCAAGGTCTCAGACATGGCTAATCTTTGTTCTCCGGCAGACTGTCTTCATTAGGACATGGCAGGATCCTGCAGCAGCAGCATTCTGCTGGGATAGTGTCATTTCACAGTAGGCAGAGCTTACGGTCAGTGGGTTTGTTACCTGGCAGCACAGTGTATATTTAAATGAGTGTCGGGGTTTTTCTTTGGGGTTTTTTTTTCCCCTATGCATGCTAGCTCCAAACCTGGGGTTCCTCATACCAACTCATACTACACGGGAAGCCAAAATAGGCAGACTGTAYGTGAAGGAAAACTCTTAAGTCTGGGAGAGGCACTAAATCTAGTATTGGTTGTGGCACTGTTGAAGCTAATTCTRGCTGGCAAGTATGAATGAGACTGAGTAATGCTGCAATCTGTCACCTCTCACCCTAGTTAGTGTGACAGCACTTGCAAGGCATCCCATGTAAAAATAAAACATATCTTTAAAAGTGTTAGAAACTAGTATGAGGTGACTTATTTGATTTGAAACACAGAGTTATCAAAGAAACCAGCCCTCTTTCAGTTCAGCTGTATCCATGGAGCAGCAGTCGATTCTAAGAGTGCTGTGGGTTTGTAAACTATCCATGCAAAATATTTTCCTCTCTTTTTCTCCCAATACCTTAGTTTATCTATATATTTAGAAGATGTCCAACTTTCCATTCTTGATGTTCTGTTCAAGTTTATTTCACTGTAATGAGTCACGTAAGAGAAGTAAAAAAAATTTTTTCCTGTGTGGCTGAGAGGCTGAGCTGTTTCCATCKTAGTGAAAGAGGGGAGAAAGAATGGGAAGACATACTTAAGAGCGAAATAGAGGATTTCATGCATATATGTCTAACACCAAGCATCAGAATATTATCTGCAGGTTGGGACATACATTGAGCATAAAAGAAAAACATCTAGAATTGATTAAAAGAAATCTTTTGATCCTGAATGTATAAATTGATCTGTTACAATCACTGCCACAAGATGTTCTTGAGATGAAGAAGAAAATCTCAAACTATCTGGGAAAAGGGATAATGCGTCAGGTGGAGGAATAATAAGGAGAGAGCAGGAACCATCAGGAGAAAGAAGGGAAATGACAGTGAATGAGAAGATGGAAGGACCTAGTGCTGGCTGGGAAATGAAAACAGAATCAGACGACAGCTGGGCAGTGGAAGGAAGAGAGGGAGGGAGAGGTGTGCTGAAGAGGAGTCTAGATCATGAAGCAGGGGAAAACTGGAACTAGCTGGYTGGGTAAAGATTGGAGGGCAAACATCTGATGAGAAGGTAGGTACAAAGACTGTATATATCCTATGTGTTGGAACACAGGAGAGGGAGATGTGGCAACAAGGATGGGTAGATGGTCAGAGGAAGTTGTCATAGAACGGCARGAATGAGTAGATGAGGAGCTACAATGTAAAATGGGAATTGAGGCTCTCTGGACAATAAGACTAGGATTGGGAGAAGAAAAGGGRCTGTGCATAAGCATCCAGAGGACTCAGATTTGTTAGGCAAGGAGAGAGATGTGCTGGGAGCAGCAAGTGGAAAGGTTTCATAAGAAAGATCGAATTTGGATCCTGAGGCAGCATCAGGGAAGGGACTAATGAAGGCAAAGCTGTGTCACAGAAGGTGAGACAGGAGGGGTAATGCTGACATGGGATAGACAAATAACTGAGGAACATGGAATAGTACATGTGATATTTAGACCCTCTCACAGTTCCTCTGCTGTCAGCAAAAGTCTGTTTAAATGCTAGCAGAGTGTGTGTCATCCGACTTCAGTGTTGCCAATAGAGGTCAACAACCTATTGCTATAAGCTACTCCATTAAATTAAATTACTTAGACCTGTGTGGAAAATTCATATGGTTGACAGTGCAGTGCTTACAAGTAGTTACATGATGGAACTTCTGTTTTTCCACTTTGCTTTCAAAAAACATAAAAAAACAAGCCAAATTGCACAGAAAAATACATATTGAGAGTACTATTAAAGTTTCATTTAAGCACCTGGAAGTTTTAAAATTTCCAAAGCGCTCTGAACTTTGCAATCTTGATTGCGTTTCCCTGCCTATCCCATAAATTTCCTCTCTGATACCATCTTTAATTGCAGGCATACTGGTTTTTTGTTTTTTGTTGGGTATTTTTTCTCCACAGGCCATTTACTCACTGACCTGCTTTGGGAGTGAATCAGGAATGAGTACTGGGCAAAGTATTGTCTTTAATACCCTTTCTTCATTTGTTACAAAAACCTGTGAGATGTATAGTGATGGAACGAGGCGGCTGTAGGAAGAAAAAGAACAAGTCATATGGCTACGATAGTTGAACGCTGGCTTACACAGTTGGATTCTCTCCCTTTCCCTTTACCATTCGGTCCCTGTGCCTTGCCAGGCATCACACTTTTCCACAGGTGGTCACTAATTGTGTGTTCCTCATTTCTGGGGTCCTGACAGGAGACTCTAGGGTCTTGTTTGCAGAAGTGCTGAGCATTCACAGCTGCAACTGAAGTTAGTGGTACTTGTGTTTTAAACATATAAAGGACTATGTAATGTTATATACTCTGAAATATCCATATGATAAGTTCTAAGGGAACTGGTTAGTGAAGTCAACTGGCATGAAAAATAYAGGGATTTGAATGTGGAGGAAGTTTGGAATTTCTCAAGTCAAAGGTACAAAACTATCTGTAACTTGGATCCCAACAAGGTGGGTGGAAAAGACTTACCAAGAGGGCCCCAGCCCTAACTGGATGAATAACCATCTCGAAGGGGATATTAAGAGTAAGCTGGGAGCTTACAAGGGATGGAAAAAAGGATCGACCAGCAAAGAAAGCTATGTCTTGGATGTCAGGAAGTTTACAGGCAAAGCGAGAACTGCCAAGAATCAGACTGAGTTGAACCTTGAAAAGAAAATTAAAGCAAGCAGCAAGAAGTTCTTTGGTTATAGAAATAAAAAGAGAACAAGAGAAGAAAGGAGATGAAATTGGAATGCTGTATGAACTAAGGATATGGCAGGGATTTGATTCTCAAAGTATAACCCAAAAAAGTGAGTAAATACTTTACCTCAGTTTTCAAATAAGGGTGATGATGGGCAGGATGACAAACAGGAATGAGGATGTGGAGAAACCAAAATGAAGTGAAGCAAAATTCGAAATGCTTACTACGATCAAGTGAGGAGAGTGGATTGTCTCCAATTCTGAATGCTGAAAGAACTGGCACRTGAAATTGCAGGTCATAGGCAAAGTAATTTAATAAATCTATAAAAGGGCTGGTGCCAGGTAACTAACAAGAGTAAATGACACATTACCATAAAATTATATTTAATATATCTAGTAAATTGAAAGCACAAGTTTAGTGCTGCTGAAAGGGAGGAAATCTGATTTGGGGAATTTACTTGCCTGCTAGGCTCACCTCCCTGATATGCAGCATTTTAGATTATGTTTTAAAGATAAGGACAATTAGAAATGGTGGGGAAAAGAACTAAATTGCAACTGGGGTGTATCAAATTTTGTCATGCCAGGATAACCTGATATCCATGTTTGATGTTCAGTGGATTTTGTCTGTGTGTACTTCACTGGAAATTTCTTGTAGATTATTTATGGATAATATAAGTAGTTAAGAGGCAACAGACAGGGTTTAACACTGACACTTCAAGGTGGGTAAAAGCATATGCAGGAATGGCTGGTACTCATAGGTGAAGGACAGCTGACAAGAGAACACAAGTAGACRTTTTTGCAAAGATGGTTTTGGACCTTACCTACTGGAATATTCTCATTAATGATGCTGGCTCAGAATTAACTGTATGCTAATAATAYCTGCTCTTGACTTCAAGATGGGAAGCACTGTCAAAAAAAGGAGAGATGCAAATATCATATACAAAGAATCGTATGACACTGAGGACTGGACTGTTTGTGAGGTGATGCACATAAAGAGCTAAAGCCAGAAATTTCTGCTCTAGGCTGAGAACTCATCAATTTTCCTATGCATGAGGAGAAAAAGGCCTGGGGTTTCGGTTTACATTGTGACAACAAATGTTCGTGTCATTTGAAGGAGCCCAGAAAGTAGCAAATGAAACCCTTAAACTATGTCAAAGATAACTTCAGTAAAGATAGGGAAGAATTAATACTATTTTACAAGGCAGAGGTGAATCCAAGAAGGGTATACCGTGTACAGTTCTGGCCCTGTATGGTGAAGAATGATGAATTTAAACTAGAACCTATGTCAGTCTTATGGGAGAAAATAAAAACAGCTTTGCCTGCTTTGTCTGGTAGAAAAAGAGGCTGAGGCAGGAAATAGTTAATCTCTATAAACACATGTGAAGAGGTGGAGCTGGTTTGAAAGGTATGGGGACAGTGCGAAGGAGAATAGCCAATACTGGATTTCAAGAAGAGTTCTCGAAGCTGAAGAAAATTAAGGGCAAAAGAATGCACAGATATGAATTACATGTGTGTGCGTTAGCCTAGGAACTGGGATGAGCTTTGTGAATATCAGAAGGCTACTGAAAAGCTTCTGGTAGAAGAGAGATGAACAAAAGTGCTGTACCACAGCTGCAGCTAGCATCCCTCCAGTGCATACTGACTTTCCTGCTGCTTTCTCTCCCTCTGACCGGCAGCAGCCTGGATTCCTCCCTCCAAGCTCCACGCAGGTTACTACATGTTCCCTTTTAAATATGTTTGTTGTTGCCATGTCTTTTGTGCCAGTACTTGCTGATTTTCTGAGGCCAGACATTACAAGCACATAAGTCACAGAAGAGACAAGGAATCTTGTCTTGCCAGCCCATTACAGCCTCATAAGTCTCACAGATGTTCAAATATACTGGTTTTGAAATGAAACTCCCACTATGTGGTTGAATTATTGCTGCTAGTGAAGGACCTGCCTCCACCCTATCTGGCTTCCCTTTATTGTTCAGTGGTGCTTTCATGGTTGGTTGCGTGACTGGCATATCTTATTTCCAGTGGTGGCTAAAGCTCAGCGTTTCCAAATTCTGGGCTTGGTTCCTTTTATCGTGACACACGGACTTTCTGCACTTATTCCATAGTAATATTTGTGGTTTTCTCTACCTGTGTCTTGCATTTCYCCACAACAATGGGCTGGGTTAAGCTTGAAAGTCCATCACCAGCCCAGTATCTCATTTCTGAGGATGGTCAAGGCCAGRTGACTGAAGAAGGCTGTGGGAAGAGGGCAAATGTAGCGAGACTTCCTCAAAACACTCTTCAGGCTCCAGGAATTTGTGGCTCGGGTAATTCCTGAGCCAGAGATGGGGCCTTTGTTTTTAATAGCTCTGATGGATTTTTCTTCTGTGAATTCGTTCATGAATTTTTAAATGCAAGTTAACTTGTGGTATCCCACAACATCCTGTGGCAAGGGGTTAGCTGGCTTTACTGTGAGTTAAGAAAGGGAAAAGCTACCTTTTTATTTGTCTGAAAAATGCTTCCTGCTTTTCAGTTGATGGCCTCTGGCTTGTATACCAGAAGAAATAGAGTGTAGTTGTTTCCTATTTACCATGCTTATGCCACTTGTGATTTTACAGACATCTATCATATTGTGCCTTAGGCTGAAGTGTCTTAGTCTATTTAATCAGTGACAGTGGTTTCTTCCTGTGGCAGTTTGTACTGGGATTTCGTATCCAGCCGGTACTAAAAGGTGAACTGATAGYGCCGTTGAATTCCCAAGATGAATTCCCAGCTCAGTCACATGGTGTTCTGGTCTGAGCCTTTAATGTGGCTCTGTCCAGTGCTCGAAGAAGTGCTCTGAGCTGCCAGCTTTGCAGACTTCTTCAAGGTGCTTAACATTGTCCCCGTTCCTCCCWTACTTCTTTCTGCCACTCTCTTCTCCTTGTCAGTCCCTTTTCCTGTCTGCATACATCCTCTCTGGCCTTCTGCAGACCCTTTCACCCTATCTCGAGTGCCCCCAACCCAAGTATACCAAACATAGCTCTAAAAAATAAATCTCTTCCTAACAACAAGTCTTACAACCTCGAATGCTAGCAGGTCAGAGCCTGTCTAGTCTACCTCTCCCCCCACTTCCCAACCTTTGCTTGCCAGCTCCTGGTCCATCATCACTTCCTACCTGTTTTCCCTGTATTCTACTCCCAAAGCCCTAGGGTGTCTCCTCCTTGCTGTCTCCTGCCCTTGCACCCCCTACCTATGCTAACTTCCCTGGCGTAGTATCATAACTATCCCCCAAAGCAGCCTTCCTTGAGCTGATGATCTTGAACACCTCCTGCAAGAGGAAATGTAGCACTATCCATGTTGTCAACACAAGAGCCACAGCTTATCCCCTCAGCCTCGCTCAGCTCACCGTTGCKCAAGGAAGGAAGGGCATGGGAAGGAGTAGGCACCCATCTGGTAGCTGCATGCACAGAGAGATCTTCAGCCTAGCCAAAACCTTTGGTCCTGTCAGCTTCCTATTGCTGTGCCACCACTGGCTCAAAGTGAATGCCCTCATTTTCAAGTGCCTGTCGGAGAAGGAAAGAAAGCTTCCAGGAAGGAGAAAAAAMCAAAAGAAAGCAGGAAAAGGAGAGATAAAGTTGAGTTGCCTCTTTCCCTCTTCTTTCTCGTAATTGTCTTGAGGCCACAGAAGTGAGGTACCCCCATCTGAGAGTGGCTGCCTTCTCTGTCCTACGGACTGAGGCACTTTAGGATATTATTACTCTTTTCCAAGTCCATTTGGGACCACCCCTGTGTGGCATCATTTTATGTTAATAGTCTAAGGTAGAGCTGGGAGGAAGCAGAACCCAGAAAACGAACGGGCCATGCATGCAAATCAGTGGATTCCCCCTTTCATCTCCTGGTCTAGGCATTGCTTTTATCTSTCTCTTTCTCAGGTCTGACCACTATCTCTCAGAGATCAAAAGATGTCTGGCTTCATCTTGTCTGCATTCAGATACATTACACTCCTAGTACTTGCTTGGGAATTGGTTGTGCTTGTTGCYGTGTGATTAGCTGGGTAGACCGTTCTTGTTACCTTTGGCTACTGCAGCAGGACTGTGGTTAACTACACGCTTGGTGSCTCTGAGTCACTCTAGTTAGTGACAGGTTTAGTTTTTATCAGAAAACTTGGGTAGCTAGATTTGTGACAATAATATTGAGACTAATGATAAATGCCAAATGTGATGTCACATAGTCAGGTGACTGGCAATAGGTCTAGTGCCACAAGCCACYGCTGACATCAAGAACACTGAGCACTTTTGCCCAAAGCAATTTTGGTAGKAACCCCCCACCTTACTGGGGGGTGGAAGTCTTTTCAGCATTCTGCTATGTAGCACTCTTCCATCTTGCTTTGAAGGCTTTCTCTTGATTAGTAGACCACTGGTTTATTTTGTGCTGGTTTTTGGCTGTAATGATTACTGTCATTTGTAGAACTACTGTTAGTGACTTTATCATCGCTAGATTTTGAGCTGCACATGGAAAGTCATTTCTGGCTTCAGCTGTCTTGTAAGTGTCTTCTTGAAATGTGGCCTTATATGCTGAATAATATTGAACAAAGTAATTATTCTTGTTCCTGTCTCATACTGAGAAAAAAAATCTGGTTAGTTGCATGATTTGTGCTGACCTGCTATTAGTGGGTTGGCCTGTGAGTGACACCAAACTTTGCACTCTAATATGTTTATGTGGATGTGTTAGTTTCTTCCTGAAAATTTGCACTGAAGAAGAATTAGTGAACTGATAAATTAATCCAGTCATATTACTTGCTTAACAATGTTGTGTTTCCAACAGACTGGAATTAAGTCTGATCAGTTTGTTAATCTAATATATTCATAGAAACCTTTTCTGATGGTAGGTTAATTAAGTGTAAAAGACACTTTAACTTATCGTTTGCTTGCTACCAGTCCAAATCTTTGCTGAGGCCAAAATTGGCATCTGTGCGAACTGTTTGCTACATTATTCCCATGGCCTAGTCATCCCTAACTGCCCCGAACCACAAATCATTTGCTCATTCCTGTTCAAGCCATCAGTCTAGCCCTCTGGGCTTTGCAGAATCCAGCAATAAATCTAGCTTTGATGACCCAGATCTTCTGAACCCTAATCTTAAAATTAAGGTTAATAGTCCAGAGACCCCTAACAGCAAGAGAATTAATCACAAGCCATTTGTCTCCGATAGCCTAGCTTCTAGTCCTACAGGTCATGCAGTACCCAACAATAAAACTATCTCTTTCGTCCTTGCCGTCCCAAAAGTAATCTGAACCCTAACCCTAACTTTTAACCTAACCTGAAAACCAATTTCTGATCCTGAATTAACCATGAATATTTAGTCTGTGGTACAATGAAGAGATATCTTTGGTTAGCCTTGGTGTTGATGACATTAGAAACTGAAAAATTATGGCTTACGGTTACCTGGTGTAAATTTCCGTGCTAGCGGATGGACTCATGACAGCAAGTCTGAATGAGTAAGGATAATTGCTGCTGTTATTATGGTTAGAAATGCAACTGAAACTAGCTGGCAGAAATGCTTAGTTTTGTGGCTGTGATAAGTTGGCAGGTTATAATTAGGAGTAGGTCTGGGTATAGAAGATGAGGAACTGATTAATTAGCTTTACAACTGGATCATTTCCTCTTCAATGAGGCAAAGAAAAGGTCTGGAGCCAGAGTTAGTGCTGGAAACAAAGAAGAGACCTAGAGGCAGCATGGGCAGATGCTGCCATATTCTTCAGATCTGAACATACTGACCTGAAATATCCAATCTTAAATACCTAATGCTGACCTGAATCTTATTCCAGTACCTACATAGAAACAATCCTCTCCAGCCTTGCAAGCTACAGAAAACTACAGTTTGTCTTAAAAACCCTAGACCTAATCTACCCTACCTCCAAGTGGCCAAGAATACTAAACTGCATGCTCTTCCTGAGCTGTTCATCACCCTTTGCCTGGAGGACTTGCAGAATGGAGAAAAAAATTGTCCCATAGTGTCTCCTGCTTGAAATCCTTCCCTATTCCAAATGCTACTGTTGTCTTAATAATAGTATAGGGGCCAAGAACAGGTAAAGACCTTTCTGGTACCTTCTCTAGTGCTTGATCTTTGAACATGGCAAATCTTCAGTCCTGTAATAGGACCTGCTGGGTAATAACAACCTAAAATACTCAGTCCATGCTACTTGGAATGCTAAACCTAACCCYGCAGTTTCCCTATGCTGGCAAGGGGAAAGGACGCCTTCTGATTTGGGTTTGAATATGAGTTGTTCTGAATGTTAGAATTTATTTTTAGGTTTAGAAAGTGAGAAATTCTGTGGCTTACTCTACAGAGAAATTCTACTTGCCCAAATCTTGCAAGCCCCAAAGGATTGTTAAGGTTGCAGAGAAATGGCTCGTAATTCGTTTAAGCCTATTGTAAGTTGCAGTTCTTTCTTCAGGTTTGGGCAAGGCTTAGGACTGAGGAATCCTAGCTTTAGCTTTATTACCGAAACTCACAGTTTCCAGTGAGCAAAGATGATTGAYGTAGCTAGCAGAGACAAAAGTCTTACAATGAGTGTGATTCCTGCCATGGGTTTCAGGCCTCTCCTTCAGGGTAGGGTTTAGGCAGTGAAAACTGTGAAGCTAGATTTGCTCCTGAATCTTACAGCCACTGAGAGGGTAAGATGTGGGATGAAGTTMGTAGGGGAAAAGAAGTTATGACTAATTTCTTATCCCTCATCAGACGCGACTAGATTAAAATAGACTAGGACTAAACAACCTGTAACTCATGGGAACCATAAAATTAATCATAAACTATTTGACCTGCAGGCTACTTACATGGTTGGTCATGTTAGCAACTTCCCAGAATAAGAAAAATCCCTGAAGTTCTAGACTTCCTCTCCCCCACCTTGCCTCTGCCCCGAAAGACAGGTTCTTGAAGTGCTAAAATTACTCATCAGTTATTTTTTTCCTGCTAGCTGTATCCTTCATCTTACATGTTATTGACTTGCAAGGTACAAGCATGAAACTGTTCAGAGACTTCCTCCCCCTCAGCTTCAACCCTGACAGGGAGGTTTGCCTCCGTACAGAAACAAAACTTAAATAATTTCTGTCAAATGAACACATGACTCTGGCACAACTTGTAAGATTCAAGAGTAATATTGTTACTTCTTCTTTTCTGAAAGAAATTCTATCGGTACTCCTAACCATATTTCTAACCATGATCTGAAACAGAAATCACAAACCATTAGGGGAAAAAAAAATTTAATTGTGGACTAATTCTTCCTGCTAACTACATCTCTCAGTCTTTGTCATAGAAAGACTTGCAAGACTCAGGAATAAACCTCATTTTAGATTTCTTCTCCTCCTGTCCTACAAATCCTAAGCATCTGAAAGGGATGCTTACAACTCAAGAGAAGTTATTTGAAATTCCAAGGTTTGATATTAGAACTAGCTCTATTGGTTTTCTTTTCCTAAAACCTGATCCTAACTATAGTATTCATTCTGAGCTGAGTCAGAGGCTAGAGRGAAAATATCAAACATACACCCTTTCTCCACACTAACAACTTCTTTATTCATCCTTCTCTACCAGCACCTGCAAGATTTAGGCTTGTGTTTCGTTCTAGATTTCCTTGTACTAAATTGCAACCTTTGAGCTGACCCCAACCCTAGCCTCGAGGCAGTAAAAGCAATCCAAGACCGTTTACAAAACAAACATATTATATTTTACATTGCAAACTCACATTTTTAAGCTGTATCCTTCACCTGCTCGTTTGAAATTCCAGGATTCAGGAAGGAAAGCAGCTCTTTGCCTCCTAATCCCAACCCTTGCCAGAAACATGTTTGCTGTGCTGTTGCTCTGTGCCACGGTGCCCCTAGGCAGCCCCATGATGCTCTGGCAAGGCAGCAGGTGACAGCTGGGGGAAGGAGATGAAGTTTGCTAAAGCAACCCATAGGCACATGGCTGGCTAAGTAGAAATACCTGCCAGGGATGATCTTTATAGGGAGACACATGTAACTGGTTGCTGCAGTTGCTCCCTGAGCATACAATAGGTAGTAAAGATGTCCTTCCTAGCTGGTTCCTAGTTTCATCTGCTGAAGTTGTCATGGGAAACCCTTTTTTCAGGCAATGGCAAGCAAACTAACTCCTCCTCCAAGGCACGTCGCCTTGTTCTCTTTATTGTCCTTCGTCATAAGACACCCAAGCCCATCTATATTTAGCCTGTCCCATGGTAGCRGGAAGTGTGGAAACTCCATGGGCACTCCCTGGAGCTCTGGCCTTGAGCTCCAGGCCTAYGAAGTACACAGGGTCAGAGGTTGTCATGGTCAAGGGCCTTCCTCGGTCTCTGTACCTCAGGTGTCGGGGTGGTGTGAGGGGTGCACAGAGGCTGTCCACACTGGGTTGTCCACCCCCTCCTCCTCCCRGCTGACCATGTCATGCTGCTGGGASCCCTGGCAGAGGAAGCATGCCAAAATCTGTGCTGAGAATCGTAGAATCATAGAATAGTTTGGATTGGAAGGGCCCTTTAAAGGTCATCTTGTCCAACCCCCCTGCCAGAGGCAGGGACATCTTCAACTAGATCAGGTTGCTCAGAGCCCGTGAACCACATCTGGTTCTGCCCATGCAGACAGACCTTACAGGCAAAAAAGACAGCTCCTTCCGAACCTCCTTTCAAAACCTAGACTTTCAAAACCTAGCAGCTCCCAAATGCTACAGACCTTCTGGCAGTGGTGGGCCTCATAGGATCCAGCATCTTATCCTCTTATTCCAAAGCAAACCCAACCTAACTCTTCCTTTCTTTTTGGAAAGCTGAGGAGCTCTAACCTAATTTGGCATTGAGTATTGGCTTATGGATAAAAATGTAATAGAACTGGGCCATACAAGGGCCATATAGGTAAGTTAGGTATTTCTGTTCTAGAAATGAGAACATACAGGGAGAGTAAAATGAGGGTTTATAAAATCTTTGGCGGAATGGAAAGGATCAGTGGTGATCATTTGTTCACYGTCTCTTTCAATACAAACCTAGGGTAATCAAATGAATTCAGAAGGAGGCATGTTTCAAAATGCTGAGGAAGTTGGTTCTTTTCAGATCGTATAACTAAGACATGGAAACCTTTGCTGGATGACCTATGGATACCGTTTACAGGTGCTCAAGGTGAGGTGAGACTAGACAAGATCATGAAAATGAAATTCATGGCTGAATGTTGGGGGTGTATTACAAGGCTTACTCTGTTTCATATTCTAGGCATCTCCTTATGATCGTTCTCAGAGCCAGGTGGACTGTTGGTTTGACCTTCTATGGCCAATCCCATGTTCCTAAGTCCAATCCCTACATTACTTTATCAAGTGTGGCCAGCGATCTGAAACAGCCACAGATCCAGCCACAGGGAAAAGCCGCTCTCACCTGCCATATCGAATCCATTTCCTAACCAAGCTGAGCTCACAGCCCAGGAGCAAATCAAACTGGCCAGTCCCTGTTCTCCCAAATCCTAACCCTGACCTTAACATGTCCCATGAACCTGGGACACCAATTATTATCCACTTTTCTTTGAAAGCCAGGATTGAACATAGCTTCTCAGACACTGTCATTTCAAAGTTTAAACTGGTACTGTAGGTGTAGCCGGAACTAAAGGTGCCTCAGAAATAATCTTCATCTTTCACCCTTCCTTACCCTGTTCTGCAAGTCTTGAAGGATGTAGCAATAATGGTGCTTTTTTCATCTCCACTTTTGACATCTCTAGTACCAACACTCGCCCAAAGTTATACCATAGCTTTTTGACCCCTTATCTCCCAAACCATAAGCCTTTTGCCTGTGCTGGCAGTGCAATCTTTCAACTACCTCTGTGAGTGGTGCAGGATCTGGCGATGAAATTGAGCTCTTCTTTTTCAAACCCTAATTCTGTCACCAACCTTAATACCAGTTTTCCCAATCTTTCCATAAATCCTGACACCTCCAGTCCTCTTCCAATCTCTTCATCTGCTGAAAGCTGTTCTTCCTTCTCAACCGGCTGTATGCTGGGACAGATTTCTTACTCTTTGCACTTGTATTCAGTGGCTGAGAATGTTAATTTCTGCCTTTCATGTTCTTCCCACAGTATGTACACTGAGCCATGATTTTCAGTCTGGCTGTGTCCTGAGTCATTGGCTTCTTTATCTTGCATCTATGTACTTGTTCTGCACACTAATGGCTGTCACTGTTTTGATTTTTCCCTTGGACAGCTCCTGTGCTGTTGACATTTGTATGAGTTTCCTCAGGGCTGGAGATATTTCTCTTGACATTTTCTCCTGCAAACTGAAATCACATGTCTCACAAACGATGCTGTTTCTGATTAGAGAATCTTTTTTGTCTCCAGAGTTACATGTGGATACCAGAGCTCTCCATTGTGTAACTCACATATCTAAGTTACCCTCTTCTTCTTGATTCCAGGTAAAACCAAAATACTTTCCTCACCTCCACCCCAACCCCAATACCTGTCCACAGTATCTTTCTGCCTAAAATCATGTACAATTATCTACTATTCTTGCATTTCCCAGCCAAAGCACAGGGTATGAGATAGGGACAAATCTTTGCCTTATTAATCCTTACGGTCAGTTCTGTATTCTGGATCCATTTTTCCTTTGTACTGTTTCAATGATTATGCAATGCTATTTGTCTAGAAATCCAGCTTTCCTGTGGAGCGAGTCGTATTGCTTCCCTCTATAAATGTTGCCTTGTTCTCTTCCTAAACACGCACCCTTCTTCTGTACGAGCGTCACTCCCCCATCACTTCTATCCTAGGTAATAAAATGGCAGGATTTCATTATCCTTCAATTAAAGAGACTCTTTATTAGGAGAAGCCTGTTCACAGATGCTGCAAGTCAACTCCAGCTAGCACTATGACTACATAATGCAAACAGACTGGTGCCTCCTCCAGACTTTCTTCTCTAGCTCGCGCTCCATGCACGTTGCTACATCTCTAAAGAAAGACTGAAGCAATCCACACAATTATTGGTACCATTTGCACCCTTTTCAAATGGTGTTAAGACCTCAGTTAGGAGAATTTTGCTTACAAATTCCTTGTTTGGTGTTTGGCTTACACAGCTATGTCTCCATGGTTAGCCCGGCTCAGCAGAAGCCATTTTCAGCTAGTTTTTTCAGTGACAAGATATCATTCAGCCGAGTTCTCTGATTCAGCTTGGGGTGGGGGGAAGGGCAGGGGGAGAAGAAGACAAAATAGGGTGGAGGTGGTGGAGAGTTTATTTCTAGACTCTAGTCCTGACTCGGATTTCATTTCTGCTGACATCAGATCATTGATTCAAACACCGCTACACTCAATTTGTACCAGTTCAAGTAGAATTCAGACTGGCGGGCTCCAGCAAATACTCCCTGATATATGAATCGATTGCATCTTTCAGTTCCTTTGAAAACAGCAATACTGTAGTGATGTATTTGGCCTGGTGTTTCTCTCAGGGGATTATGCTCAATTCACTGGTCCCTGAGCTGCATTGTTTTACAGAGAGAGGTTTGTTTCATGCAATCTGTGCGGAGTTCATGCAATGTGCCCTCCGATCGCTCCTTCCTCCAATCAGTTCCAGTAATTTGGCATTACTAAGAAGAGGTGGACATATTTTGTTTCATTTCAAACCCACTCACACACTTTTGAAATGAGGAACAGAACTCCAAAAGGATTAGATTTGTTTTCCTTTTAAAGGGGGCAAAATGCCAATTCGGGCTGCTGTGAAGAGAAGGAAGTCCTGAATTAACAATGTATGAGTTCCTAGCTGTGGCCAGGCACTCTTTCCCCTGGCTGAGTTATGAAGAGGGGAAAAATCCCATACTATCGGTGGATCCCATTCTTACAACTGTACCCCACAACTTCTGGAAAGCTCTCCTATTCCCATTCTCCCAGGAARCAGTTCTGCTGTGGACATAAATTGCAGCCGTCACATTTATTCATTTCTGGATGGGAGAAGTAATGGCAGCTTGTCCTCCCTATAGCAAGGCAGTTGCTACATTCATCTGCTTTGAGAGGTTTGTTTTCAGGAGTCACTAACTCCCAGTCATTTCCTTTTTCGGTTGGTGGAATCTGGAGCAGAGCAAGCGCAGTGCAAGTGGGAGAAGTTGAGTAAAAGAATTATGCCCAAGCCCTGTCTCCTGCTGCTGCTGCTGCTACTGCTGCTGCTGCTGCCGCCACTGCTGCACAGGAATATAAACCGCATGCAGGGTAAATGGAGGATGTTTACAACTGAAAGGAGTATGGATGCCAAAATACTCAGCTGCAGCTCTGGGCAAAACGTTTCTGGCCATGCCAGTAGTATGAAACTTTCTTGTTAGGCTCTTTGGGAAAGCAGTGTCCTTCAAAAGCAGGGTCTTGGTTGTGTCAGAGCAAAGCCAGTSTTCATTTGTTTATGATGGCATATACCTTGAGTTTTGCTGTCTTAYGGCACCTTGCCTTTGTGTCTTTGCTGCTGCTGGATTTCAGAAYGGGTGGCAAAGTCTTGTCTGTAGCAGAGCAAGCCTGTTTTTCTTTCATTTCCTTCTCTCTGAACAAAGAATAAAGCATCCACTTGCAGAACCAGGCTGCTTTTTTTCACAGCAGATGAAGACAAGAGATTTTGGAAGGAGGAAGGCCTGTGTAGCTCCCCATGTGATGATTTACGTGGCTTATTTTTTGCAGCTGTCCAAATTACCTCTTAAAAATCTGCATATTTGCAATAACTGTACACACCATTTGCCCCTCCACTTCGGCTTAAGGTCACTGCCTCTTGCCACTGTGCAATGAAGCTGGAGCAATAACAGAGGGGTTTGCAGCTGTGGCCTCAAATTAGCAGAGGTGAAGCTAGGTAACGGTGGGTGAGGACAAAGCAGCTGGCACGATGGAGCTATCTGCCCAGACAGCTGGATATCTCTGGAGAGTAGTAACTCCCTGCTCCCAGCTGCTGCTGCTGCCAGCACAACTTCTGTGCTTCTGCTCTTATTTTTTTCTTTCTCTGCTTGGGGCTCAGAAAGCTGAGCAGCGGCTCAGAGACTGCTTTGCTGATGGGCTTATAGGTAGCGTCATAGTTTCTTGGAGATGTGTTGTACAATCAGCAATGCAAACCTCTCGAGTGGAGAAGTCACAACTCAGGACAGSTTCTTTCAGAAGACGTGGCACCTAAATTTTGTTTTAGTTTCTTTATCTTTTCTTTCTTTTTCTTAAAAGAATGCAAAAATTCCTAGKTAATAAGGCAGTGGCAGCAGCCGAGACTTTGAGAAAGAAACACCAACTATCATTATGGGTGCAATAAAAACTGAGAGGCTTGAAAACCTTGTCATTTGCCGGCCATTCTCCCCGCTCAGCTGAGGGAAAAGCACTCCCTCCGAGCTGCTTGGGTGTGTGAGAGGCAGCGTGTCAGCCGCAGTGTCCTGCAAGGTGACCAAGATTTAGAGGTTGGAGAGGGACACTGATATTTTCATTCTTCTTCTTGTGGGACCTACATGACCATTGCTGTTATTCCAACAGAAGCAGTGGAGTAGGACAGAAAAAGGAGAGTTATGAGTTTTCCAACTGTCTCCAACTTTTTTTTTTCCTAAGCCTGGGATTTTATAAAACTCTAACTCCAAAACATATTAAAAGCCTGAGCTGCTTACAAAACCTCCAGCTCCACAGGGTTTGCTTATCCCTAGTAATTATCACTTAATATTTGGCCCGGCACAGCTATCTTTCAGTCTTATAAGGATAAATGTATTTGTTTCACTGCTATCTGAGCTCTTTTTCACCATCAGACTGAAACCTATAGTTTATTATTCCTGGACAGAGGCCTACACACACTATGTGTTACTTCTGTAGTTCCCTCAGTCAGTGGGAAATGTTTTAGTATTATTATCATTAAATATTTTGCCAGACGCTATGGTCTTCCAGCTTCACATAGATAGGGAGGGAAGGGATGTGTGGCTAAAGTGCAGGCTTAAGAGATGGGAGACAGGAGGTTTTTTTCCTTATCTGTGCCAAACTGCTTAGAGAGAAAATTCCTCTGGTAACAAAAAAGGCTATAAGGCCCTTAACTAGCTACTATCTCCTCGTACTCAGGCTTCCCAACCCATCAAATTAAATGAAGCATTTGATGACCACAGGTGCATTTAGCAGTAAGGCTCAGGCTTAAATAACCTATGCAATACTTCTTTGCATCATAGTTTTTTGGTAGGCGTAGAACAGTGCAGGCTTAGTTCACATTTTTAAAGGAGAAATTAAAGGATCCTCATTGCAAAGTTCATGATTTTAGTGGGTTTAGTACCTTATCAACCATTGTATTTTTTTTTTGTTTATACGTATTTAATCTGGAACTGTAGATAATGGAGTTTAAATGCATAAGAGACCAATACCAACCAATTATTTAATAATGCTGCAAAAACACCGACTAACAAATTTTAAGCTCACATCTTTCAAGGTTTTAAGGTTCTAGTTCAGAGTGGAAGTGATAAGCACTAGGTGCTTTAATACCTACAAAGCCTTTAATTTATGCAACATTTACAATTTTTATTATATAAATATTACGTGTCACAGTGTGCTAGTCTAAGAGAACAACGTCAGAGCTGGGTGAGGCACAATATCATGGCAAAGTATATTTGCAGTAGGAAAGACACTAATTTCAGACTTCTGAATCCTCCTGTGCCATCACACTGCTCTCCTAATTTGTTATTCCTGGACAAAGACCCTGAAGCTTGTAATACTGTTCATGAGAGTTCCCTTAACCACTGCCTGAAAACAACGTGTGCCAGTCATCTCATTTGGGCTGATGTGTCTGTAGTTTCACCAGATATTCCCCACTGTTCAAAAGGGGAGGCTTACAGGCAGCACCAGTGGTGTTACATGGGGAAAAGAGCAAGAGGAAACGTTAGCAAAGAGCTGACTCCACGGAGAATCAAGGATCCCTAACTCCCATAGCAGTGGTCTTACCGTGAAAGGAGGAGGGTTGAACCTTCACACCTCACTCAGCGTTTCACATCTCAAACCCTCTGTTGGACTGACTTCCAGTCCCCTGACCTCATCCAGAGTTGTTCAACTTTGAAAATCAGGCCCCTTTTGGTACGATTGGAGCATATTGATTTCAGAGCTGAACTTGAGGAAATTCCAGTCTACTATATTACCCGTCCACCTGCACTTTGGGAGATGTAACTGGACCAGGAAAAAACTAGGGCTCATAGTTTGGCAGAAAGACTGGATGCAGGTGGATGTGGAAGAGCCGTATTGCCAAATGCAATAGGACGCTGATCCCTTCCACCCACCCCAGGAGCCGCCTGCTTTTCCCCCAGCAGCAGAGGCCATAAGGACCAGAAACTCATGCGGTGGTGAGCAAGTTAATAGTTCTCCTAATGGCCTACATGCGCTACATGCATCAAATGAAATGAGTATGAAAATGGTTCATTACCTGCCTGAGATCCAAGGTCAGGTTTTTCAAAGGAATTTACGTACATAAAGTTGCAGGTGGACAGCTAGTAATGTTTACAAAAGCACTCATGTGCCAGATTCCCATGGATTTCAGTATGGGTTAGACACATGGAGATAGAGTGTCTTTAGGCATCCAAGCCCTTTGAGAGGTGAAGTATTTTGCATTTACTGCAGYGTCCTGCAGGGTGCATAAGGATTATTGCTATAGAGCAGCTTGTGTGCTGTCAATCCAACATACTGGCTTACCCTGCAGTGACTTGTTCATCTTCCCATACCCAGTGGAACAAAATCTGTTGCGTACATCCCACGTATCTACCATCCAGGGAACAATGCCTATTTGTGTTCTGGAAGCCTTCTCTTGAGTTTACTTTTCTTCCTAAGAAGGGAAAAAGACTGGGGGGCGGGGGTTGGAGAGGGAGAGAAGCATCGGTGTCCAGCACGCAGCACATTACCAGCTACACTGCCAATTAACGTGCCAGGATTCCCTCGCTCGCACATGTTATGTTGTTTTGATGTAACTAAACGACAGTTGCATTCAGCTGCTTCTTTCTATGGAAAAAACATCTTCAAAAGAGCAGATGAGTGCGACCCCATTTCTCATTTTGTTTCCCATTACTTTAATTGTATATATATTGAATGTATCATCTATCGTGGAAAATTGCTTTCGTCTCTGTAACATCTGCAGGACACTACTATGGCAAAGAATAGTGCATCTGCTGATGCAGCTTTTGCTCTCCCCATTTGTTATTCCATTCCATATTCACAAATTTCAAACCTGTGTTCCTAAAGCTAGCCTGCTAAACCCACTGATTTCACTGGGAAGCGCAGGTGCTCAGCGACACAGCAGATCAGGCCATTTTTGTTTAGGTGTCTAAATATGCCTTTACTAGCTTAGACATTTGGACTCAATGTTTTTGCTCTGGGAGCATTAATCTTGCATCTCAAGTGTACACTAAATTCCAGTTTGCTTCCTCCATCTCAGTCTGTTAAAAATTTGGTTCCACGTTTTTATTAATACCATTCAGCAGAATATTTTTTTCTTTACTCCAACCACACTGTCAACCCACTGCTTGCTCCTTGGTGATCCCAAAATGATCTACAGGTAATGTCCTGTGTATGCATACGATGTTCATTGTTAGAAGATGAATGTAACCCTGATGCTGAGGCCAATACKTACATTTTCTTTGCATGCCATCCTCTACTCTTTGCAATCCTTGTAAACGAGGAGAGACTCTGGTTTGACAGCAGGACTGGAAGGTTTGTGTGATTAATACTGAGGCTAATTTATTCTGTGAGTGGCTCTGTTTAATCCCGTGACTGTCTGTGTGCAGCGCATGCATATCATCCCCGAGTGCCTTGGTACACATGTTAACAATGGGAAAAGTACTTGGTGGAAGAATGTAACTTTCTAACTCAGCTGCTGCAGTTGGCAGAGGCTGTTCCTCCCTTAGTCCACAATTTGTCTTACTTGATCTTGTGACTGCCTGTGGAAATGCCCCAAATTGTTTTTCTTGCATTTTCACCTGCAGGACTTTAAATTAGAGACAGGAAAAGCATTTCAGCAGTATTGAAATAAATGTTTTTCTAATTGCATGCTTTACTTTTTTTAACTTAATTTTTCAAAGCATTTGTTTAAAGATGAAAATACACTAGTTGGGAAAAAGAAGGAGATAGGAAACTGCAGAGTTCCACATGCTGAGTTCCTTTTAATCCTATTTTTAGGCAAGTAAAGACAGTTTGCTTCCCTTCAAATGAGCTGTCAGTTTACTCTCTAAAGTGAATGGAAGTCTTTCTGAGAGCCATAGAGATCCTGGGACGTCTGCCAGAGACAAAGACATTCACAACAAGGTTCAGTACCTGGTCTTTACTTCTCGCCTTTTTTCTTCCGCTTGGTAGCATCACCACACCCCAAGGGGTGCATGCACCTTGTGAAGTCAGAGCCAAGATTAATATTTGGGACCGGGCCTGCAAGCCATTTTTACCCCCTCCTCCAAGTACAAGCAGTTCCTTCTCAAACCCCATTAGTAACAGAACCTGCCCAGTGACAAGGCTCTGCAAGRTAATGCTTTAGAAATATCCCTAATTTACGTCTGAGCGTGTGTTTGTGCATGTGTATGTCCTAGGCAAAGCAGGGAGAGAATTTTGGTTTTTTGCTTCTCCTATTCTGCCRCTGCAGAAGGGACCCCAGCTGTCTGTAAGTGCTTTCTGAACAGTTTATGTCAGTTCAATTGCTGAAGGCCAGGTTTTTGCAATAGTAAAAATTTTATATACATATATAAAAACCACATTATATATACTTAAAAAATTAAACATGGTCTACTCTGGTTTGCTTAAATCACAGAAATCCCTGGGCAAAACAGAATCCAGGTTAGAGATAGTGAAGAACATTTCCAGAAGCACTGAGCCCTGTCTTGCAGCTGAAAGATGCCCTCGTATACAGCTCCTGAGGCACCATCTCTAACAGTGTGTGTCTGTCAATCCTTACAGCATTTTGAATCTCTCAGATTAATCGAGTTCCTTGCAAAAATGAATGGCTTTAATTTTGTAATATCTTGGGCGAGTAATAATTATCAGRGAATCTATTAAGGAATAAATCAGTTTTTGAAAAGGAGTGAAACCAGATCATAAGTAAAGCTCATAGCTGATATTTTTTTTAAACTGAATAGGTAATTTAGTTCAAATGTCTAAATGCTCACATGTAACATATTCGGAAGACTCTGAGTCCTTTTCCAAGAGTCATGCAAGTTCCTAAGTTCCTGGGACTTTCCATGGGAATTAGGCTTGCTAGGTATTTTAAGAAAAAAAAAAAAACAAAACCAACCAAAAATTGATGTTTCTAAATCACTTTCAGTACTTTGCAAACGTTACATTCCAATCAGCTCAGTTCTTATTTTAAGCACAAAAGCTTACATTTTCACCTGAAAACTAGTGTTCTGTTTTTTTTGGGCAGGGTTAATAGATTTGCTGATCTCTTCCTTGCTTGATAGAATTGGCTTCCTTTTCTTTTTTTGAATCACAAACAGTGGCCTTACGGTGGCCAGTAAACCGCTTCTTGGTAAAATGAACTAACACACAAGTATTGTAAATTCACCACAAGCCACASATAAGAGGGGAGAAGCTTACATTAGTGCAAACGTAAACATGAATTTAGTGTTTGTGTGTATTTAAGCCATTTACACATTTACACCTCATTCCTGTGTGCAAAGTAAGAGAATGATAAAATGTGCCGAAAGCTTTGGAAATTGAATTGGAAGAGTCCTTGCAGATTTATTAAAAAAAACCAACACCTCTCTAAGTTTTTCCATCCCTGGCTCTAATACGTCTGCCGAGTCAATCCTCTGTTGAAGTCAGTGGGAGTTTGCCACTGATTTCAATGGAAATAGGCTTTGGTTCTTCTGCTGTAAATCCCCTGTTAAGAGAATCCTTCTGATGAGTAATGACTCATTCAGAAACAGAACTTGTGAGCTGTTTGAAAAAGCCCTTTTCCATACTTAGCACTGCTTAAAATGTATTATTTAAAAAATCGTAAAATGAATTAGCCAGGAAATGCAACTGAAAATTTCCCTTTTTCCCTCAAACCCAGCCTCTTCCTCTCTCTACCCAGCTCCTCCCCCTCAAAAAAAGTGAAGTATACAATAATGCCAGTAATTATGTGTTATGTGATTTTTATTGCCTTGCAATTTATTACAAATGTTCTTGTGGGTGGTACAAAGTATTTGAACAGGTTTTCAAACTAGTCAGAAATTTATTAAATATTGGTGATTGTTATTACAGGTTGTGTTTTATGATCTAAGGTTGATTTATATGTACAAAAACCAAAAGGCAACGCAGTGTAACTCTTTCAGCGTTCTTCTTGTGGTAACGCTCCACAATGCACAGTGAGCCTCTCCAAGCTGAAGGGGCTCTACATAAGCTGAAGAACAAAAAGTGACCATTACTGAAGGAGAAACAAAAGCAAAAATATTCTGCATGCCCTGCTGCTTCCACTAACTTGGGTAGGGTTTGTAGATAGTCAGCATTTCCTCTTCCAAAAAAAGAGGTTTTTGCAAGCTTCAGGAAATCTGAACTTTAGATGTTGGATTCAGAATGTTTTGCTAAACTAAATGTTGAAGATCACTTGAAATGCACATGTAGAAATATCTTCCAAAGGAGGATTCAAATAATTGCTGTTATGATATACGTCTGATTAAATATTTATATGATAAATTCAAGGAAAGGCACAGGGCACATCATGTATAACAGCTAGAACGTAAGGTTACCCAGATTCTTTCATGACGCACACATTTTAAACTGTGCAGTAATGAGCAATAGTCAAAAAAGGACACATGGATGTATTTGCCCTGCAGATGTCCTGCAGATCCCAGGCTATCTAGCTGATTTTCTCAGAAGTGCTGGTAGACCCTCCATAYCCTATCCCATTTCAAATACAGATTGTAACATCAACCACACCATTCAAGGATTCCCCATACATCTTCTCTCCTCATTTGTCTTATTTTCCCTATTGGTCACCCATCAGAAATGATTCCCGTCCTGGCTGGTTTGAGAACAGATAATAATGAACAGCAACTAACCACAGAAAATCTTAAATTTGAACAGGATGTTTTCAGATAAATAAGAAACATGCTTCTGCCTGGAAAAAAAAAAAAAGGAAATTCAAATGCAATGGCTGTTTATGTATATAAAGGTTTTCCTGACCCTTCTTTCCCCCTAGCTGGTAGAAAACTGTAGATTACTGTTAAATTTATAAGTGGATATTTGTTCCACCCTACTTTATGATGGAAAATCTTGAGGRAAAAGGGCATGGCTGTTGCATGCACTGAGGTGGCATCACCTTTTCTCCAGAAGCCTGGCACGGCTGAGCTTRTAGGCAACTAACTTGCTGGCCCAGAGGCTGGGCACTAATTTGTCTTCAGCTGCCAGAGGTAGTGGTGGTTGGGAAATGAGTCACATCTCCCTCTGCTTCTGTTGTTGAAGCAGAGGGATTACCAAACTAATGAGCTGCAAGACTGTCTAGGTTTCTCAAATTGTAAGGTCCCAAAGAAAAAAAAAAAATGCATGGCTTGGGCTTTGGGCCATCTCTATGTACTTGTATTGCAGCCAGCAGCAAAAGGTTTCTGCTTCATTTCAGCCTTCAAAACCCATGGGATTTTTCTTCTCACATCCTCAAAAGCAATGCAAAAAGATTGGTATTCCTAAGCACAGAAGGAAGTAGTCCAAGTGACCCTCTGGACTGACAGGAGAGGGGAAAAATCCCAACAAGACATATTCAAATCCATGGTGGGCTGCTGAAGAATAGTCTAAATTTTGATCCGAGTTTCATTCTGGCCTTGAAAGCAAATCCTAAACCAAGCAAGGATCCACATGGACATTTCCTCTTCAGCGCTTTCCCTCCACCGTGCTTTGCCYGTCAGCATAATCCCAAACCTTGCCTAAATTAAAACATGACACTGCACACACAGCTCTCCCCTAGGTAGCAGACGAGAGAAATGTCCTGTAGCTTAAGCCACCTTTGGAAAGTCTAAAATCATTATACTGATGAAAAAGGAAGTATCATCCTGAATGACGATAGAGGCTTTTATTTATTCATTGGTTGTTGGAGATTTTGGTTGAAAAATTCTGTAARCTCTAAATCTTTGGCGCAAGTTTTAAATCTCTGCTGAATCCATTAAAACACAAGGCTGTAGCAAAGGGGCACATCATTCCTTCTCTAGGCAYTTAACTCCCATTTACATCAATGGAAATTAGATAATTCACACATCTGGTCCTTCATCTAACATTTCCAACTGTGTGCTTGGGGTGTTGAACTTCAGACACTGAAAAGGGCCTATTTTTAATGCTAAGCAAGTCACCTTCAGAAGTCTAGGTGCTGTTACAGTGAATAAAATTTGGCACTCCAAAGTGGAGACACCTAACGCCCCTAATTATTTTTAATCTATTTTGTATCTTTATTTGTTTMTCTGTAAATGCAGGCAAAAATATATACAGCTTCTCTAGCTGTATTTGTATCTTCCATCTTTAATTTCAGGTTTAGGGTACGTTGATAAATATTCTTTTTCTTAACTTTGAGGAAGGTTTGATTTCCTCCACTATTCCTTGATCCATCCTAAATGTCCCTCTTCATATTTGCTATTTTCACTTTTCAAATTTATTACTAAAAATACAGACATGCACATGTGCCCATACACATACATGTACACCCATAATTATTGTTTAGGTCATTGCACATAAGTGCTGTGCATTTGGCTTGATATGGTAAAAACACACATGTTAAAATACAGTTTTATTATGTAATATTCGTAATGTCCATTTCAGCATCATTCTCATTATGTAATATATGCATTTCAGAAGTATATTTAAGTTCACAGCTTAAAAGTCAGACAGTTACTTTTCTCTAAAGAACATATTCTTCTGTGGGTAGGTGAGACACTTGCTTTTAATTTCTCATCACAAATCATTCTTTTGAATCTCTTGGTAGTTTCATTGTTTTTTGTCTAGAACACTTCCAGGCAGTTAACTGGTTTCAGAAATAAATACAATAATTCAGATGATGTCAAAACCAGCGTGAAGATCCGCACACTGAYCTTACAGGGCACTAAGCGCCCTGAGTGCAATCCAGAAAACACATTTATCTGTAGGCACACCCTTGTATCGTTTGTAGCCCATGACTGAGCTCTGAATCGAGCAAAATCGAAGTCAGATCTTCCTTTGAGCTCTGTAATAYCGGGGCTTCACCCTGCCAATCTCTAATCAACGCATTATGGGCACATTGCTGTACGGCTTGGAAGAGGGATCCTTACCTACAGTGGCTTCCTGCCCTGCGACATTGCTCCCCGTGGCAGTGCCCCAGCAGTGAACCGTCCCCTTGAGCGCTAAGTGCGTATTTGGGTCAGAAAGCATGACTTTATTTTGTATCTTCCTGGTATCTAGACATCCTCTAGGCCACTTGCTGGGTTGGCTCTGCCTCAGAAATATCTTTGGTGGCCTTTCTAGGTACTAACTGTAAGAAGCCACCATGATGCTAAATTAGGACTAAGTATGCTGATCATCTTCTAGGTACTGTCCCTTTCCCAGTGACATACTTTTTTTTTACACAGAAAAGTGGAGAGAAAAGGGCCAGGGGTTCTTGGTGGGGACACGGTGAAGGACAGCAGATGAACATCGGTGAGTCCTGCGTGAGAGTGTGGAAAACGAGGATGGGCTCATCCCAGCCCTTGCATTCACAGAAAGGGTGACTAAGCCAGGACTTTGCCTTTTTTCAGAAGTCTATGATTTTCAGTTCCTTTTAAGAGTACCATGTCTGTGGTTCAGACATTCTTCTGCTTGAACTTTGCTCCTTGCTTTCCCATAACGTTATCCTGGTGGGGGGGGGGTGTTAAACTGGAAGTGTGGAAATGCTCCCCTGAAGCCCCAGGTGAGTCTCCCAAAAGTGTGTGAGAGCCCCCAGGGGCTGGCTGCCATGTAAAGTTTCATCTCCCTGGAAAGGGGTCGGAGGAGCTCTGGGGCCACAGGGAGCACGAGGAGAGGCCATTTGCCTCAGAAATGGCTGGGTTTGAAGCAGGTGGGACCCCATGGATTGAGCCCACTCACAGCAGACTGGTGACCTTACACGATGGGACTGAGCCAAGTTGTGACAGATGGTATCCCTGGTTCTGAGACTGGGTCCTGGCTCTTACTGTTTAGTTAATTAATTGGGAGGAACATACAAATTAACTTGGTAAATTGTGAATACAGTATAAAACCCTCTGGTTTTGTAGATAGCTTGAATCCTATGCTGGAGTAAAATGACAAGTATAATCTAAGATGTTGGTAGATTTTAGTGTTTTTCTCCTGGCCCTTGTCAGTTGATTGGCAGAAGTAATTCTGGAAGGACACTGCTAAAAGACCTATGAGCTGATGAGGTTTATCGGATAGGCAGGACTGATGGGATAGAGACATTCCTGGTGCTAATATGTACCCCAGTAGGGTTTATCTCTAGCAAGCCCTTATAGTAATACTGACTTGGTGGAGCGAGTATTTTTCCACAGCAAACATAATCACTGAAGTGACGTATCTTACATCAGGTAGGCTGGAAGTCTGATTTCTGAGGCTGCTGCCTGAGAGGTTTTACATAAGAAAGAMAGAAAAAGAGACAGAAATACCTACCCTGCRCCGACACTGGCTGACAACCCCGTGCCAGTGGGAAAAATGGGTAGATTGGGTTGGTTGCTGTGCTTTGGGGTGCAGGCTGCCACTTGGGGAAGGGCTGTGCCTGTCGGATGCAAATCAGCATTTTGTGGATCCACAATGGCCCAGGGAACCAGGGATGGTGGGGCAAGGGTGAGCATTGGCCATGAAGCCTTTTCTTGCAGGCACACCCTACGTGCCAGAAGCTCGCGGGGAGTCAATTGTCCCAGCTAAACCTCCAGAGGAATGTCCTTCTCTTTGGTGAGCTTCCAGATAATACACACACTTTAAAGCKTTTTTCTATCCCGGCAGTGCAACAAAAGGAGCTGCCAGTCTCAGGGCAAGAGCCCCATCCTCTTCAGTCAATTCTTTTGAGATGTGGGTGATGCCTCTGTGCCAAGATAGTCCATTTACCTCCACAGTGGCTTTTTCCAGCAGGTTTCCAGGAATGAGAAGAACAGCTGGAGAAACTGAATGTTATGCTTCATTGGTGGGGGGAAATTCTCTGTACTGCAATATTAGTACTCACTGCCTGTTGTGGTCACCAAGCACTGTCATCAAGGAGGTTTCAAGGGGCTGGTAAGGAAGTGGGATGTACTGAAGCTCTCACGCTTGAGCAATACAAGTCCAGAAGGGTAATGCAGGGAGTATGTTTATCATGTAAACAGTGAACTGTCTGTAAAAAGGGAAGTTTTATGCAGTGATGGGGATGTGGGAAACRAGAAACCACAAATTAATGAGAAACCCTACCGAGGTTAAAGTAATTTACTGATTAATTTTGATTTCACTTCGTTTGGTCAGAGCAGAAGGGGGAGAAGACGTAGCAATGCATGATAAATCTTTTATTGGCATGGGTTTGAGATTATTCATAAGTGAGGCTAACCCACATCAGCACCAATAGCTCATGCTGTACCATTCTACCAGGTATTTTGGATGTGCCACGTGGACAGCTGTTTCAGACAAATTTTTTGAAACCTTATTGGAAATTGTCTCTTCTCTGTTTACCTGTAAAGCTCCAGTAGGGCTCTCTGGTATTTATTCTTTAGGGGGATTTTTGAGAAATAAATAAGTCACTAAAAATACCACTGTAATGGTATTATGACTAGAAGAAACCCAAGTTTCCAGTCTGATTTCTTGGGACCTTCCGAGCATAGTTACAGGGTTGTGTAGAAAAACAGGAATGTCTCTTTTCTATTCTGCCCACGCCTAGCCCTCAAGGTCATGCAGAAGACTACTTCCCTCCAATATCAGGATTTAATGTGATGGCAGCTTTTTTTTGCCAAGGCAATATTTTTGGGGACTGTTTCTCCAATTTGAGGAAAGGCTGAGAATGGTGGGATGGTAGAGGATGGCTTAATTTTTAGGAACAGAGATGAGGCACAATTCTTAAAGGTTGTCTTTTTTTTTACTGAACCTTCTGGAAATGCACAGATGCAATTTATGACCAAATGCCCATCACTGATTATATAGATATCAGAGTAACAACTTGTAGCCCAGAACAGTGCCATTTGAGATGAGGGAGAGGGGTTTTTTACCAGGATTGRGGCAAAGGTAGAATCTTATTTTGCAGCTGAATTCTCAGTTGTTTATCAAACCTTTGCCTGCCTGGACAGTGCTCAGAAGGTTAGCTGTGGCACTGGTGGTGGCACAGAGAGCAAGGCTCAGGTCAGTCTCTCAAAAGCACAAAGGTATATTCAACTCCAAAGCATATTGCTTTGTCCTCCACTGTATCATACCCCCAYATGTGGGAACACTTCCCACAGTCCAGAGCTGGCAGCAGTTTTCAAATTATTAAAAAAGAAAAAGAAAGAAAGAAAAAAAGAAAACCTGCCACAAAATTGTTTCCTTCTTACTTTCCAAATGTGAAATTCTCAAATTAAAGTGGCRTGTGCTGCAACAAAGTCTATGTTAAATGCTGCATTAGTTAAASGATGAAGATCCATTATCTTATGAAACATCTAGCAAGAAATGGGTGCTTTATACCAAAGAAGAGAAACTAGGAACTTCCCCACTGTAGTTTCCAATCAGAAGCATCATTGCGCTCTAATTCTGGCAGATTGCGAGATGCCAGACTGTCACCACACCAATGCTGTTTGACACTGCTTGAGCAAACKGGCCTTCTAATCTGAAAGAAGTGGTTTAGAAAATTACAGGCTTCACTCCTGAATTTGCCAAGAGAAATCACTGTTTTTTCTAGATACCCCAAGGTATTTGTATAAACAATTTCAAATATTAGGTACTAGAATCTCATAAACTACTGGACGTTGCATCTGCCTTCAGTACACAATTTCATATAAGCCTACTTTACCTGTCATGTTTTCTCATTTCTTTCTCATCTTGGCCCCTTTTTTGCTCACTATAAGAGCAGGATCTTTAAATAAAAGCTTTCTAGTATATCATCTGTATAATTACATAAGCATACAATATTGAGCACTATGGTTCTGAAGCATAACTAGCATGGTRACAGCAGACTTCTGGAAAGATGACTTAGAAAAATTATCTGACAACTTGATGCACTAATACAAATTCAAACAGAAGAGAAACTTCTGGCTATAGAGGATCCTGATGAGCTCCAGGACAAAGGAGAATTGGGAAAGAAACTTTCTTAGAAACGCTTGCTTTATCCTACACTGGTGAGAGGTAAGAATGTTTTCACATGGAAAACAGGAAAAATAGGAAAGTGCAAAACCCAGCAACAGTCTCAACTCTTCCAGTCTTTTGTAGATGGAGAGAATAACAACCACCACACYATTGTATAAGAAGTGTAGAGTCATGATGACAAGAGCACAATTTGACACCAGATTTGGCATAGCACAGACCACTTACAGGGCCTTCTGACTGCACCGTGTTTTAGCCAGCACTAACATGATGCTAGAGTATCTGTGCTAAGTTGAAAGTTAATCTGGCTGTTTCATCTTCCGAAGGAAAATTCTTCATTTAAATGCTTGGCCTTCAAGRTGAAAGCAAAGCTAAATCTTCATATGTGCAGGTACATTTATTTGTTCTTTTTATTCTAAAGCTGGCTGGCMGTGATAAAATCAGGGCATATTTAGCTCACACATAATTGCCATGCATCCATTGCTTCTAGTGTGTAGCCGGCTTGAGTTTGACCAGCTCAACACATGGGAGAAAGAAAAGTTCTTTGTTGCATCTGTCCCTTTGGACTTGGCTCAGTTGCTTTTGCTTGTTGCAATGTAAGGTAATTTATGCAGTATTACTGTAAAAGCGAGGTTGAAAGAAATAAGAAAACTTCAGGAATGTTGTCCCTGTAGTGTGGTCATATTGCACTTGTAGTTTATGACCAAATTGTTAATTCCTTGAAGTTACAATATCACTATGATCTGAATGTACAAAGTTAATTTATTAACAAGGTAAAAGCATTTGAGAAAGAGACAATATTCCCCTCCAAATTGCATCATATGAGAAAAAAATAGCCGTTTGGGAAATAATTGTCTCCAACACACAAGAAGTAACAGAGGGGAATTTTAAAAATGAAGTGTCTGCACAGACTGAAAGCAAAACTTTTGAAACTATTCAGAACTCTAACAGATGAGACATGCCTACAATGTTGACAACTCCTATCAAACTCTACTTCCAAATATTTTTAACTGTCCAGGTGATACAGATGTGTGGCTCTATTTCAGAGCATCAGAGTTCAGTGTGTTTCATGTCTAGCAGTWCGGTTCTGACTTTGTGTGTATAAGCCAAGAGAATAATTTCTGGATATAAATCCAGCTTAGGTCAAGGTCAGGTCTGAGTTCAAAGAAGCCTAAAGTTTCAGTTCAGTTTTGTTTACTGTGAAATCTTGCCAGACCTCTATTGTCCATTATGTCCTCTGTGTCTTTTAACACAACAGTTCAGTGATGGTGATTAATTCACAGGAGCCCACAAGGAGCTTCTTGATCATGTTTTACCACCACTTCATTGAAAATAAAGTTGAGAGACTTCTTTTCTTCTCGTGATGCTGATGGAGAAGTGGTATCCCTGGGACTCATAAAAATGTTCCTATCTGTACCACATTTTATAACAATAAAACTTCTGACGGAGAAAACCCATCTCCACGTTCCAGCTCCTCCCTGCTAATGACGCCTATTGTGCAATGCTGTCGTTATAGTTACTGGGTCTTATTAACCTAAAAGCTCTGATAATCCCTGTATCTAGACTGAGAAAGAGCTAGATACTTCTCGAGATTTCTGAAAAGAAGTTCAGAAGACCTAACTGAAACATTTGGATCCGTGAAATTATATAACCATTTTTTCATAAGGCAGGTCTTTCGTAGGCCCCTTGATAAACGACTGGCAGGTCAGCAATGTGATGGATACAATACTAAGGCCATGCTTCTAGTGATATTTCTACCATCAGGCCAAAGCATCTCAATATTTCGCCTGATACCAAACTGGAAGCAGACTCTGTTTCCATKAAGGGCTGTCTCAGAACTGAAAATTCGCAGTGCCTGAATCCAACAGCCCCACTCACCTTCAGCATTTTGCGTGTGTTTCCCTCACTACAGAGCGATCGTGGGTTTTGATTCAGTTATCCCCTTGAGACCCACTCTGCAGAAGGACTTTGAGTGGTGCTGTAGGGGTGGATGTGTCTTCAATAGTACCATTCATACRGTACTTCTCAGCCTGAGGAATCTGKCAGTGAGGGCCTTTTGCTCTAGTTCAAATGTTCCTGAAGTCCAGAGGGGGTCTGATTTCATGGGCCTAATAGAGGTTTCTCACAAAAATAGAGGTATTTTCAAGATATCCAGAATCACAAATCCAGCCCCCATTGAATTTCAGTTTCCCTTACAGGTCATTATTGTTTTCACCACTTTATGGCAGTACCGGCCAAAATCAATCTTTTACAACTCCACTTCCTACTCATACTAAAAGAAAAAGGTTGGGGCATTTAATTAGAGCTATTTATATTTTCAAAATGAGGAAGACATTCTGAAAAAGAAATTGTTTTTGCAGCCAATTCGGGGACCTTCTGTCTACAAAATCTGCTCTAGACACTTTCCCACCACAACTTTCTTTCCATTATTAGGAACTTACACCACGTTGTATTTAGCTTGGTATTTTGCCAAAAAATGTTCTTTAGGTCTCTATAGTACAAAATCTGACAGAAAGCATAACACAAGGAAAAAAAGGTATTTTTAAGTCCCTACTTTTTTCCATTTTCCCATCAGAAAAATTAAAAAAAAAAATATTAGTAATATAAATCCATCTCTGTTCCAGTTTTTGCTCTGGTTATTTATACCCTTTAAATATGATCCATGTAGAGAAGTCCAAAGTTATTAAATCCGTTCAGATAGTCCTTCAATCTATTCAGGAGCTGAGTGTACCTGGCACAGGCACCGAGTATTTCCTTTTGGTTTCTGAGCTAGAAGTAAGTCTTGAAGTAAATGATTTTCTGCTATGATAATGATGATACTACCAGACGTCCTGAGTGGAAAAGGCCACGGAGGTTCCGATTCTGACTCACGTTCTGATATTGTCTCTTTTTTACCCTAGGAAAACTCAGCTCAGATTCCGTCTGTGGTTTTCAGTAAGAATAGTGCTTTTCCCTTCTTCCCGCACAATTTTCCAGCCAGATTGACTGAACTACAGAAAGGTCAAATGACTGACTTGGAGGGTAAGCCATGAGTCAGTAGCACAGCTAGCACTGAATCAAATCCTTTCCTGTCTTCCAGTCCAACCACTAGACAACACACAATTGCTTTCATTGACCAGAGCGCTTTAATGAAGTCAGCATTAGCTGTGGTATACGCTGGCATGAGTCTCTGAACAGTGTTAGTATACATTAGTATGAGCCTGTGAAAATCAGTCCCCTTCTACCAGCAATTCATTTGGTATGTGGCAGACAGCAGAGCTTGGGTCCCTCTCTTTGCACGCCTTGCGTCCTCTCTGAGCATATCGCTGTTTGCACACTTAAGCCATGCAGCTGTGCTCCCGTCTGCACTGGGAGTTGGTGTGTACAGTTCTATTCAGGGGCTGAACTACAGCCTTCGTTCTCAATCTTCAGATCCTGGGACCTCTAACAGGATTTCAGCTGCCCTTCCTTTACAGTCAAGAAGAGRGAAAAGGGCCCATTATTCTGTTCTGTAGTAATATGAGACCGTGGTTTGGAAAATGTTCAGAAACGCTGGACAAGATAAACTCAACAATCTATTTTGACCTTAGACTCTACCGATGTTTGGATTTAGCTGACCTACATGCATCTGCACATATTTTGGCAGATAGATGTCCGTAAACTTTGCAGAGAGACCAATGGAAGATACTGTAAAAAACAGAAAATGTGGATGAAAAGGAGCTTGAGCAGGCATCTAATCTATCATCATCTAAAGCAGGATGGGCTTTATCTCCACCGTTTCTAGCAGGCAACTCAGCTTCTATCCTCTACCTCCCCAGGCAATCTGTGCTATCACTTCCCAACTCAAATTAATAGGTTAGACGTTAAGGGAACCTTTATTGYCCTCCCTCATTGAAATGAGAGTCTGCCACTCATGTATATGATGTAAAGCAATCAAAAAATAGAGCTCATGCAATATGGAATGGCATGTATCACAAAGTCAGTGGTACAGAAGTAAATGTGTGTTCAGCAAGAATTCCCTTTCTCTTATGGTACCTTTTGCAGTGCGAAGAGCCTTTTTCCCCCCTCTTTTTACTGAATAATGCCTGGTTCTGCCTTTCTCCTCATAAGGCTCTATTTACAAAGATTTTCCAAATGTTATTCTACACAACTGCCTGTGTATGTGAAGAAAAGGTAATAGGAAAAAGAAATAGTTTTCAAATGACACTGAAGATTTGACTTTTCAACTTTTCAAAGCCAGGAAATTAATACTGAATCATCTGACTGAATTTGCTGTGCTGTGCTGCGATGTTTTACCTCATACGGCGCACAAGATAACCGCTGTTCAGAGACCCTGCAGTAACTCAGCAAAATCGGATGAATGGAGGATATGACGTTTCTGCTATAAATCATCAGGTCTATTGTGTATATGTGTAATAGACAGGACTTGGGAAGTGGGGAAATATGGGACCGTTATGGAATACCAGAAGGAACTTTTTAGCGTGTTTCTTTTACCGATGACTAGTTGGCAGCTCAAAAAAAMCCCTTTAATATAAAGTCACCATATAAATTAGAAATGGAAAGAGCTACTATTACATCATCTTTTCCATCCTCCTGTCACTGTGGAATTGTTCCCTACAGTGTGTTCTTGAGTGTTTTGTCCAGTCTTCTCTGAAATAACTTAAGCAACAGGGTTTCCATTGCTTCTCTTCGGAATCCTACCCCACACTGTAGTAGATCTCGTTAATAGGAAATGTTACTCTAAAGCATAAATTTTCCTGCTCTCAGTTTCATCTCCATAATTCCACTTATACTCCCTTCTCTGGTCCTAATCAAGTCCTTTGCCTCTTAAGTGTTTATATCCTTCTAAGACTTATGGGGAATTATCATACCCCAATTAGATATCATTCAGCCACGATATGTGCACAGCCCATTCCCTTCATTTTCCTTCAGCCCACATCTAAGCCTTGGATCATTTTTTCCCCTCTCTGAAGTCCCTTCAGTTTGTCATCGAGTCACCCTCAATTTAAGTTGAAGAGAGTTCTGGTCCCTACACTGCAGCCGGAGACGCAGCGATCGGGTTTCCAGAACTCCAGCAAACCCCAACTCACCACAAAGTCAGATGGAGAAGAGTGGCCACGGAGACCACTCAGGAAGAAGAAGAAAATAAAGGAGAGTGGCGGTTTGCAGCGAAAGAGCAACGTAAAATGCCAGCAAAACAGCATAAGCGGTGGCCCCGGGGAGGGGGAAGAGCCGCAGCAAACCCTTGCAGGAGCGCTGGGAGCTGCACCGCCCCGTGGCACTGGGGGATAGCACCGGTGGCTTACGCGCTGGCTGGCAGCCCTGAGCGGTGCCGGTGGGGTAGGAACGTCCCCAGGTCACTCGGTGCCCACCCTGCCCCGGCCRCGCCAGGCAGGGCCGGCGTGGCGGCTTCGCCGGCATGGCCAACCCTTCTGCGGTGTCCCGCGCCATGACCTCATGAGCGGCAGCAACCTGGGAGAGCGTGTGTTTCGCAGATGGACAAAGCTCGCTCTGTGTACAGGTTTTTTCCTCGTGGCTGTAAAATTAAGGAGTGGGAGAGAAACCTGGGCTGTATCATAGTCTCCCGGTGGTCCACCCCCTCCACCCAACCCTGCAGACCATCCAAAACGTTGTCATTTTACCCCAGAAGGCAAGCAGGCCTGGGGTAGATCCAGAACGGATTACAACATAATCCAATTCACAGGGAGGGGTATTTTTGAAAGAGGATTATATTTTTTTTTCTGGCTGGCTGCCAAAAATAAATAAATGTTGTAAGTATAATGTAATGTTTTTAGAGGGCATGGTGATGGAGAGAGAAGGCTTGTTTCCATATCCATGTTAGAAAGCAGGAGGGGGTAATTTGATTTTTGCAGCGGTGTGCAAAGCAATCTGAGGGTATGTAAGGTATAAATGCTGGTATTTCACAGTGGAATTTCAAACACAGTGTTAGCCTGAAGAAAGCAGTGCTTCGTTTCTAATCAGAACAATGTACTATGGGTGTTTGGTCTGCATTTCAGCATCAAAAAGCCTCCGCCTGAACCTTTTGTGACCTTCAGAGAGTTTTGCATAATTAGCTTGATTAAAGACACAGCACAATTTTAGCACCAGGGACCAAAAACCACAAATGACTGAGGATCGCATGTTTTGCAAAATAATACCATTCATGTGATTATTTGTTTTGCTCTAATCATTTTTGAAATATTACTCCATTGCTTCGACTTGAATTGCTGGTTGTAACAGATAGCCAGTTCCCAAATAAAATGTAAGTCTCTACAAAAATGTTTCCATTGCATGAGAAACTGTTATTGGATTTCTCTAATGTCATAGGGCTGAGTTTGATGTTTGTATTAGGGATATGACTGAAAAAGGCCTGCAGTACAAATACTTTTCAGCTATGTATGCTGTTATTTCACTGGGCCTTCCTCAGACTTTGCTTTTACCATTTTGCTTTTAGTGTGTTAATCTCAGATTTTCAGTGTGGCAAATCCAATAAAACCCAGACCCAGAACGTATGATAATCCATAGCTCGACTTTCGCATCCAGAGAGCATCAGGTCATCTTACAGAGAGCAGTGTGGGGACTGCTTTCATCAAGGAATCCACGAGATAAATGTGGGGACTTGTAACAGAGGGAAGGACTGCCCTAACGCTCCTCGGACCATGCAGGGTAGAAATTGAGTATACAGTGCATCCCCAAAGCATTGCCAGAATGGAGATACCTGTCCATTGATATAAATAAAAGGCACCYCTCTGGCAAGGCGACCCACCTACCTCCTGCGTGCTAAAATGGAGACTGCCTAGTTGTTTTCTCTCCACTCACACAAGAGGTAGCAATTTCCCATTGCCTGAGGGTGCTGGAAAGAAAAATGCTCAGAATGTCCCAAGCGTCCCAGGCCCAGACGGAGAGCTCTTTTATAGGATCTCCATCCTCTGCCAAACACCACTTTTCCACACCGCTTTGGTACGAAGTGGCTGTGGATCCCTGCCCATCCGCTTGCCTTTTCTAACAGGTTTCCTGACACACTCCCTGTCCCTCAAACAATGAAAAAAAGGAATCGGGCAAGTGCAGTTGGGTTCACACAGTCTGTGTTCACGTGCCTATGTAGCTGTGTAAGGCCAAGCTTACATCCTGCTCCTCTGTCTGGTTTCCAGTAGCTTCCAGACTGAAGAAAACGGTCAGCTACATTACAGAGCTTGCAAGCTATTTAAAGTAACCCTGCCCTCGTCCACACTGTACCTACAGCCCTCATAGTCCGCTGGCCTGCTGCACAGATTTATGCAACCCTCTGCTGTTAGCACACCCTCATTGCTGCAAAAGATCTCAGCTCAAGGCCTTCATGTGTTAAAAGAAATTAAGGAAGTTGCAAAATCTGTTGGTACAATAATAACAGTGGGTGTTCTTACAGAAACCAGTATAAGCTGGTTGAGTGGCACATCTGGGATGGTTTTAAGAAGAAACTTGATTAATACCACAGATGACTGCTATTTAAAGCCACTCGTTTTGATGCGTAGTTTGGGGGAGGTTCAGTTTACCCCTAAGGAAAAAGCAGGAGTTAATACAGACAGTGAGCATACGTGCTCCACTGGACAGTATTGATCACTGGCAATTTAGATTTGATATTTTTAAAATGGGGAATTTGATTAGAATAAATATGAGGAAATTCCAGTGGGGCAAAAAGTGCAAGGAAAACAGCAGCAGATCTCCCCCTTAGATCAGAGAGTTAACCTGAAGATCAGGTGAGACGACCTCATTTGGAAAGTAAAATGAAGGAGTCAACTATGATATGTGGTTAAAGAGGAATCTGCTGCAGCTCACTCTACAAGACTAACAAATAAACAAACAAACCATTTCATCCAAGGAAGGTGAGGTTTAAATGAGAAATTAACTGGGCCATGACAGTATATAAAGGTARGAGAGGACATGAGGATAAGTCCACTGTAATAAATGCTTCTTGTTGGATACCATGCATGACAGTTGAATGCCAATAAAAGAGGATTTGGGAGTAGATAAATACATTTATGTGTTGGTCCTTTGTTGTTCAAAGATTCCTGTTGCCAACACTCCACTTGCAGGGATGTAAGGTATGATCAGGGTTGAAGACTCTTGGGTTGGAGGAACTTTGAAGAAACTCATATTCAGCAAAGTAATGGGATACCAGAGTACTCATCCAAAGGAAGCGAAGTGTGAAATAATAGGTGGGATACTGGCACAGATGTATTTTCTAAGTAATTAGATATAGCTGTTATTAACCAGCACTAGAAAGTCCATACAGTGACTATTTGTAATAGATCAGAGGAAGAAGCTGGAAACCTTTCACTTCAAAGGGGTAAGCTTCATATGAATCCTCGGGAAGGTGAGGAGTGAGTTAGCCACAGGGTGAAGGACCATATTTGCAGTGTACACTTTACAAAGGGCCAAGGCCACATAGACTCTACTAAGGAAATTCAGCTCTGCTCTTTGCCAGAGAGCCTGATCCGAGTATCTGTGTTGAGAAATAGGTGAGGATGAGTGGTGAATCCTCCATAACGCACCGGAACTTTTAAACAGCCCTGTGACAATGTCTGTGTCTTTGCAGGTCAGGGGGGAGGTTCTTCTCTTGGTATAAGGCAGGCTAAGATCAATGCAGCTTTTGGGATGAACGGATTTTAGGCGGCACTCAGTTCAGCATACGGACTAGTTGCGGGACCATATGGAAGGTGATGATATTATAGCAGTAGATGTAATGGATCTGATTGTGATCTGGCTCGCACCGGTTCTAGGCAGATGCAACTCCTTCAGCCTTAATGGACTTACCACAGCTTCACACTAAATGAAGTGAAGCGAGTTTTGGGTACAATATATCTACATTAAGCAATGAAAGACTTGTTATTTGTGTGATATTTCTCTTTCTTTTTTTCTTTAACTGAAGTGCTAGTGTGTTGTGTGGGGAGACTTTTTTTTTTTTATTCTTATTAACAGTTGCCATTCTGTTGGTTGTGAGCTGTGTGTGGGTTCCTGTGCAAGACAAAGGCATGGCACTCCTCTGGCTGGGGAGCTTTGTGCCAGCTCTTCACTGAGGAACTTCACAGCAGTTTTGGACACATTTTTCTTCACTGGGAGTGGAGGGAAAAAAACAGAGCATGTGTGCACAGCAAAGGCACTTTCCAAACCTGGTTAATCTCACCGTACCCTTGCTGTGCAAACCCTGGCTGCTGCAAATGAAATGGAGCTGGGGGAAGSAAAAGCACAAGGAACAGAAGAAAGGAAACAAAGGAGAGAAGCAATGGAGAACATGGGGAGGTAACRAACTAGGGAGAGAGGAGCACCGAGCAGCAGGCAGGCTGTGATAACAGCACTGTTCTTAGAAAAGGAGGAAGCAGAGGGAAATATTTCTTTGCAGATRAAAAAGACCTAGAGATTTGGAGCTGTGCTGCCTTTCTTCTGTGTGAGAACTTGCTTCCTGACAATCCGTTTCCCACCACTAGTCATCGGTTTTTCCTGAGAATGGGTGACGGGAGTCAATGGGTGAATGCTCTTCTAAAAGAAGAGCTCCCAGCTCGGTTTAACGTGTATAGGCAATTCCCCCTCAGCTCCTGATCAGCACTCGGCTCTTCCCATAGCTGCATAAATCCATATTGAGCAGCAGGTCACTTGCCCCCTGCATTTGGAAGGACAGGAAGGAAAATGGGGGAAGTTGAACAGGGTAGGGAAAATGGGAAGCAGCAGAGAAGGCCGGCGCCGAAGGAAACATCAAGAAATTCATTCCATGTCCCTCCTCCTCTTCTAGGCTCCTGCTTGGCTGTGGCTGGAGCACATCTGATGTGTAGGCAGCACTCAGGGCCCAGGAATTTGTATGGCCTTGACATTCGCAGGAATATGCCTTCTACAGTTGTTAGATATGCTTTTGTCTTGTCAACATGGGAAACGACCTGGTTAAGTSCAGGCCCGGGAGGCAGTCACAGATTAGGGAAATTGTCTTTGGAGTTGTCTGTATGGGCCAATGTAAATTTGAAAAGGACAGTATGCTATTGTTTTACTTTTTTGGCCACAGCTAAATAAAGAAAATATGTTGCAAATATAAGAGGTATCTACTTTCAGCTTTGCAGGCTCAAAAAGACTGATGATCTGGATAATAATCAAAGTYGGGGATTTCATTTTCCTATAGGCTGCTTTGATGAAACATGAAGAAAAATTGCCTTTTAAATGTTGTCCTTTGTGCAGAAAGACATTGCTGATTCTTTCAGCTGATCTGCTGCCTTTGCAATTGCTAGCTGGCTGTCAAGTAGAAGTCAATAGRAGGATGGGCTGCGACAGTACGGTGGAGGGGCTGGAAAGGCAGCCCGCAGGATGACAGCGTGTGATACCCACGTACCTCCACAACAACTCTCCGTGCCATAGAAGAGGTACAGAGCAAGAGTAACTCCATCGAACCGCACTAGTGTAAGACCAGGGCTTCGGCTGCACAGAGAAGTTTGAGGAGAGACATGACGTGACCACAGGCAGCAGCGCAAGATGCACCGTGGGAGCGACTCCTCCGCCACTCCGTCTCTTCCTCTTTGCACGCGTAATCATCCTGCCCAAGTTCGCTGAGCCAGACTCAGGTCAGCCAACGGAAACGGCCCTGCGTCATTTCTCTTTCATGTGTATCTATTGGACCACATGACCTGTCAGAAAAGGCAAGAAAAAGAGAAACTCATTGACAGTGCATGAAAAGGGGAAAATGATAGTTGAACCCGTAAAGTCCCCGTGGGTCTTGGGGAACCGATGAGGTGGAACTGCAGCGCCAGGCACATCATGTGAGTCCATTAGCCGTACTTGCAGTCATTTGGGTTGCCACAGCAGCCAYGCAATGCCGAGGGCAGGGCAGACACCTCTGCAGAATTGCAGAAGGGAAAATACAGCATTTGTTCTGCTCATAACTACAGTTGATGTCAATAGAGKCACAATCAACCCATGTGAAAGGAAAAGCATTTTTGTTTTGATTTTTGAATGTTTTAACCTGTTCCATAGTTCTATTACCAATAACCTGCCTTTGAATGCAGCAACAATCCACATTACACTTACCCCAGAGCAATCCTTAATAATATAATTTTTGCTAATATGTCAAATGTTGCTAGGAAGCTTCTCCTCAGTGAGGACTAGCTGTGTGGAAGGTTTCAGCTCTTGGAGTTCAGCTGGTTTTAATTACCCACAAAGATAAGTGCAGCCATTTATTTTCTTTGAACTGGAAAAGGTTGCTTTTCTATTTTTAACCCCTGAAGATGGCTGAGTAATTCAAATGAAAGTCCTCAGTCCAGAAATAACCTTTTTTTTATTTTTGCCCTATGAGGACCAAATCCCATTTCTCATGAGCCAAGCTATAACCCATACCTACTCAGTTCAGTTTGATTATATTCAGGTCAGGTTTTCATAGCTCGGTGATAACCATAGTATCTGAGACTTGTCCAGCAGGGCATTGAGCAACATGGCTTGCATTTGTCTTTTAAGAGAGGGTCTTTCTGCAGCAATGCTCACACAGAGAGGCACTACTTAGTAGGATTCTTCACTGAGTAAGATGCTACTCAACATGTATAAGGGTGACAAGATCTGGTCCAAAACAAACATGTATGACCAATTTTCCGAAAGAGCTCAGCATGTTGCCATTAATGTCACAATGGGGTGAGACTGCGTGCTAAGCACTTACAAAAATCTGGCCCTTGTTTGGATGTGAATGGGGGCTTGAGAGCTTTAGAAAATCTGGCTGCAATTGTGGGTGCTGAGTACTTAGGAAGCAGTGGTGGTCTTGAACCAGGGCTGCCATTACTCCCTGATTTACACCCTTGTCAGCCATTGATTTTCATCAGAGTTACACCCTTCTGGAATTGGAGCAGCACAGTCAGGCTGCCATCATTTATAAATCAGRGCAYATATAGATAGCTTTATTTTATTTTATTTTATTATTTWATTTTATTTTATTTTGGTTTATTTTTTTAAGAAAATGTTTTTGAAATATTACCCTGTTGCCTGAATCCGGGCTGCTCCTGACCGCCTGCCAGCTCCTAGATTAAATGTAAGTCATTACGGAATGTTTTCCTCACATGGGAAAGACTGGAGTGGCTCGGTGTTAGTTTTGCCCTCCAACATTAATTCTAATTACCTCAAAATGCAAACATGTTTGAATTTCCAGCAGATGACATTATTTTCTCTTTGACATCAGACATCAAAGAAAGAAAAATAAACATGGGACAGTGACAGCATTAGGCCTCTAGTCATTTTTCAGAAGGTTTTTCATGTTCTGTTCCAGACTGGTTCTTCTTTAAGTCTTGTCTCGGATATTAGGGAGGGGAAAGGTTTACAGACTCAGAGACTGATGGAGTCTTTTCCCTTCCAGTTCTCTTTAAATAAGAGGGGGGTGGGGGGAAGGAGAGAAACGGTCTGGTTTAGATCAGGGTTGGAGTCTTGGTTTTTAGAGACGCACACACACCCCAATACTTGGGTTATTTTCTTAAATTTATTTTTAGCTTTTCTTCTGAATGTTCATGGATGATACTGCTGCATTTAAAAATCACAATAATTCAAAGAGAACAGAAATTTCACAAATGTGGAATATTTTGCCTGTGCCTAGCAAGCACAAGAGCAGAACCTCAGAATTTTGCAGATGTTTAGTACTTTCGAGACATCATTCTTTGGTCAGGTGTCACTGCTGGTGAAAGCTGATGTTGCCAGATATTCCCTCCACAGAGCACTGACCTTTCAGACATTTCAGGTCCGTAGGATTTGAAAACGGACCAACCAAGGGAGCTGCCTCTCCTTCTACGTGTCAGGGTTTGGGAGGTGCTAGCTTTCACCCCCCTGGCTTTCGTGAAGCCGTGACACTGGCAGCTCCAGGTCAGCCTTCCCTGTGCCCCTGCCACGGGGGCAGGATCCTCTCGCCTGCACCCCTGCCTGCACCCAGAGCCCACTTCTTCCCTGTTTTGTCCAGGCTCCTAGGGTGACCCTGGAGCTCGTGCTGGAGCCTCTCTCTGCATCTGGAAAATRGAAATAATACCACTGCTCAATCTGACAGACACCGTAGAGAGAAGTAATGGCTCCATGATTAGAGACCCTGACTGTGCTTTGGTGAGGCAGGCTATAGAAAAGTCTGTACAAGAAATCAAATAGTGGGAAAATTACAGAAGTCTCTTCCCAAGGACTGGGATAACAAGGTCATTGCAGGACATGGCTAAGATGCACTGTGCTGGCAAAGCTGTGCAGGGAAGCTTGGACAACACATCTGTGCTACTTGCTCCTCGCTTTCCTGAGCACTAAAACTGACTCGCGAGTTTTAAGAAAGGTCAGCTTGTGATGGACACAGCCTGCAGGACCCGGTGCCATTGCTGTGCAGTGCCCCTGTGCAGCGTGTTCCTTTCTTCCCCTGATGGAAAAAAAGCTCCTTCCACTGCACGGGGCAAGGAGTAGTTTTTTATAACAGACACACACACCCCATTTAAAAAGTGTAGAAACAGATTCATTTTCAGTTAATAAATAACAATAAATAAATAAATAAGCACTGTGCTCTGCAGTTGTTGCCTGCGGTGTGAGCTCTAGCGTTTTGAAGTGTTCTTGTTGGGACGCCACAAATGTTTGTAATAAAGCTGACTGGCAAAATCTTGGGCCGGAGCCTCTGGGCTGCTCAGCCAGCTTCACACCCATCCTCCCGACTCATTTTCCCTTGCTGCGTGCCCAGGGCAGGCAGCAGATCCCCAGGGGCCCTGCAAGGGCTGTGGGCTGGGGTGGCTGGGCCGGTGGGCATCAGCCAGCCCACCTCGGGCTCCCTGGAGCATGTTTATCCTCATGCTGAGGCAGCTGAGGATGGTGGAAAGATAACAGGGTGGAAAGATGCACTAAAATCATTTTTACGTCTCTGTTCTTGCAGTGCACACAGCTGTAGCCTAGAGCCTGATGCTGTCAGACTGAAATTTTTCCAAGAGATTTTATTTAGTCATTCTGTGCAATACCTGGAAACTTCACTGCAACGCTCCTTCTGCCAGGAAGCATTGTAAGAAGGACCATGGATCCCTTCACAAAAGGTAGAGAGAAAATACTTGATCGAGAAACATACTTTACTTTTCCAAAACCGCCTACAGTGACTCTGGGAGAGGTCTAGCAGGAGACATCCTGAAGGGCTCTTTTGAAAAAGAGAGTACTGAAAACCTGCCCTACAAAAGTCAGTGTTTCCATTTGGGCACTCAGAAATGAATGTACTTAAAAATCAAGCTTTGTACGGAAATTTGAACCAGCCTGAATACTAATATTGGCAACAGCTTTGCATGTTGATAGAGCATACCAATCCTTTTTGGGCAGAGTGTATCATTTGGGTATATGTTTTCAAAATTAGATAACCAAAATGTTCTTGCAAATGGATTTGATTACTTTCTGCCTGTACAAGACCAGGTTTTTGTAAGGGAATGGACAACTGCCTGAGGATAAATGGTGGTGGAGTACGTGAGTATCCTTTTTCGCACACATCAGTGCATATTTGGTATATGAGGTGGTGCTTACACAGTTTTCCTTTCACTGTTCAGGCAGCCAGTTTTTAAAATGTGGCCTGTGGTGTTGCTGTTTCTTTGATGTTTTTAAATGGGATCTAGTTATTTTAACATGTCCGTTACATCTAATTCTCTGCTAAGGCCATCTCAAGGCTTCAGAGGAAATCTGGATCAGGCTTTATTATGTCCAACCTATTTCACCCATCTCTAATTTAAATGAAAAGGGACCTGTATCCTCTGGTAAAATGACATTCACAACTTTGTCTTTATGACGTGAGAGATCCTCTTGCTTCAGAAATGCATAGGCCTTCCTTTCCAKTTAGCAGAGAGTCTGTTGGCCACTAGAAACACCGGGACAATGAGGAGTGGGTGAGTTGTTCTCGTCTCTTCTCATGCTGAGTGATGGATAATAGTTGGAGTTACACGCACACGATTAGAGTCAGCCCGGTGCTTCACCCAAGGTCACAGAAGGAGACCAACGATACTGGAACAGGATTACATCTTCAGTGAAGTCTGAACCACTCACTGCTGGGACTCTACCACGGGAAYAAGCCTTACCCAAATTAGTTTGCGCTCAAGCTGTTGCTGTAGATCAGCTGCACGCTTTGCAGGTTGTAGGACGACTGTGTACAGCACAGGCTTGCTCATGAGAGGTAGTGGGCACCCCCAGCCCTTTGCTGGGATCATTGCATGTACAGAGATTGTTCAATCATTCCTCAGGTCAAGTCCTCACTAAATTGTATCCCTAGCAACCACATAAATGTACAGAGCTGTACAAAATGATGTACATGTGTGATAAGTAGCGACGTGGCCATTAATATTGCGTGACTTGGTGGAAGAGAGGTTTTTCTAGTGCAACTTCAGAAGTGCTTAAGACAACAAGATATTCTCTGTGGGAGCCGTCTACTTTCCACGTGGAAAATGCATGATGGGGTTTTGGGTAGGATTGGATATATTTTGCTGCTTTGAATTACTGTCTGGATGAGTCAAGCTATTTTTTGTCATGTCTGACCTCTGCGGTGCTGGCGAATGGTTATTTCTGTGTGGACAGTGGATTAAAGTTCCCCTTAACGGTCAGGTTCTCTTCAGCTGCAGATATTCATCTTCTTAAATGAAAATAAGTATTTTAAAATAATTCCTCTGTTATCAATACCTGTTTGGCAGTTTCACTCTTTGTGAAGCATATGTCTGGCTAGGAGTCAGAGCTGGTTTTGGAAGAGATGGCCTATTGCCATACCCCCTTGCTGTTTCTTTAAAATCTGGCTGTAGTGCATCTTTAAGCTTTGTGGAATTTTTTTTTTCTCTCTCTCTGTTTCATGCCTAGCAGTGGTGCTTTATATGTTCACTAAGAATGTCTAGAAATAAAGATAAGGAATTTGGGAAACCAAATGTCCTTATCTCTGTTACTGGTGTAGGTAGAATGAGTACATGGGAGAAAAATATTGTTTTGTATGAGGTAACAGCTGCCATTGCTGTAGGTACTGAGTGAGGCTGTGCTGCAGTCATTAATCTTGTWCTCCTCCTGTAGCCTTTCACTAATGAGAAATAAAAGCAAGAACATCGCTGTTTGGGGATTAGAAATGGAGACTGTGCCATTCAGGAGGGAAGACCCACATCCACTACTGATAGTAGCTGAGCATCTTTTCAGATGAAGCTTGGTCTTCTGAGCTAACACCACTTAACGAGTAGAATGTCTTGTAGACGAATAGTGTCTAGATACTTTCAGTAGTTGCTGTGTTTTGGACAGGAAGCGACCTTCACATGCACGTTCATATTATCTGGGGGGGGGGGTTTGTACAAAATAACCATCCCTTGCTGAACCTACATGCAGCCAGAGCCTGATCACAACTGTATGAATGGCAGTAGAGAGCTCCCATCACAAGCTGGTTTATTATCCTGTCCATTATCACTATGCAGCTAGTACACAAGGAATGATTGCCACAAAAAAATCATGATGATTTAGATATTTACAAACAGTATGTTTTATACTTGCTTGAAATGTTAAGATCTACTGGAAAGAAAAACATACCTTCCAAACCCCAAAATATACAAGAGACGTGAACAGTGTGCTCTGTGCTGCCCTGTACTACCAATGTTTGGATAGCAGTCACTTGCTTCTATCTGCTAGAGATTAAGCTGGCAATATATGTACAGGGACACCTAGAGAAGTTCTTTATAGCATGTTCAGTTCAAGATTAGCTCTTTGGGAAATGCCACATAAGAAAGACAACAGGCAGTCAAGATATCCTAGTGATTTACCATGTGCTCTGTGGGAGGAAAATGAGTGCCCTGCATGCCTAGCAAGCCTATTGTGTGTGCAGTCGTGATACACCATGCAAACTGGGCAGCTGTTTCACCCTGAGGTCCTCAGGAGAAACTGGTTAAGATAGGTTCTGGTTCCTAGCCACTGGACCATGTCACATGTCATGTAATATGCATAGTGCTCCAGTTGTCCTCTGTGGCCTCTTGACAACCCCACTTCATAAGACACCTTTTGCACGTGCCTTTCTCAGCACATCTGTGAACTCCTGAATGTGCTGTGGGAAACATAGACCAACCTAGTGGCCTTGTATGATGGACAGTGTACAAAGGAAGTGCTACAGATGTCGTCAATCTGGACTTCTGTAGGGCCTTTGACATGGTCCCCCACAACGTCCTTCTCTCTAAATTGGAGATAGGTGGATTTGATGGATGGACTAGTYGGTGGATAAGGAATTGGCTGGATGGTCTCATCCAGAGACAAGTGGTCARTGGCTCAATGTCTGGATGGAGATCGGTGACTAKTGGGTGTCCCTCAGGGGTCCATATTGGGACCACTACTGTTTAATATCTTCATCAATGACATAGACAGTGGGATTGAGTGCACCCTCAGCAAGTTTGCGGAAGACACCAGGCTGAGCGGTGCAGCTGACATGCCTGAGAGATGGGATGCCATTCAGAGGGACCTGGACAAGCTYGAGAAGTGGGCCCATGTGAACCTCATGAGGCTCAACAAGGCCAAGAGCAAGGTTCTGCACCTGGGTTGGGGCAACCCCCAGTATCAATACAGGCTGGGGGATGGAGGGATTGAGAGCAGCCCTGCCGAGAAGGACTTGGGGGTACTGGTGGATGAAAAGCTGGACATGAGCTGACAATGTGCGCTCGCAGCCAAGAAAGCCAACCATATCCTGGGCCGCATCAAAAGAAGCATGGCCAGCAGGTTGAGGGAGGTGATTCTGCCCCTCTGCTCTGCCCTGGTGAGACCCCCCCTGCAGTGCTGCGTCCAGCTCTGGAACCCTCAGCACAGGACAGACATGGACCTGTTGGAGCGGGTCCAGAGGAGGGCCACGAAAATGATCAGGGGGATGGAACGCCTCTCCTATGAAGGAAGGCTGAGAGAGTTGGGGTTGTTCAGCCTGGAGAAGAGAAGGCTCCAGGAAGACCTTTTTGTAGCCTTTCAATACTTTAAGGGGGCTTGTAAGTTAGATGGGGACAGACTTTTTAGCAGGGTCTGTAGCAATAAGACAAGGGGTAATGGTTTTAAACTAAAAGCAGGTAGATTCAGACTAGATATAAAGAAGAAATTTTTTACAATGAGGGTGGTGAAACACTGGAACAGGTTTCCCAGAGAGGTTGTAGATGCCCCATCCCTGGAAACATTCAGGGAAGAAGATCCCTGGGGAAGAAGTGGGAAGAAGATCTCTGACCTCCCATGTCCAATCGATCAAATCCTCTTGGGTAAGATACTGAGGACATAGTGGGAAGGGATGCTAAATTGGATAAAATAAGTCTTCTACAGCCATGCTGTTAGGGGTGTCTAATTCCTTTTGATGCTTGTGAAATGCTTGTGAAAATCAGAGCCTACTTCCATATTGTGGCCCCAAAGCAGTCTGGTTTTCAAATGCGATGAGCCCTAAATAGCCCTGTCAAAACTGAGACCTCTCCATCAGGCTGTTTATATCAACATACAACCTCCTTGGTACATGTAAGGAAGTTTGTTCATAGTTCCAGTCTTTCCTGTAGCCTTTTCATGGCACACACATATTCCACGTGCATCCCAGTATGAAGCGTGTGCATGGGCTAATGTTTCTAGTGGAGTCCGACACCCACAGCTTGAGACAGTGCTCATCTTTCAACATGTCATTTAGTAAGAAACCAAAAGACAGACATATTGTCCTCTCAATATTACTGGGTTCAGCCGTGAACCATGGGAAGAAACCCTTCTGTATGTAAACATAGGGATTGGGGCTGCGCCTGAGCAGACGGGATGGAAGAAAATGAAGGACCCAGCTGTATTTCTGGGATGATAAATTGGTACCAGTGGGAAGCAGGATGTACCGACTACCTGGTTGTTGGGAGAGGGGGCAGCGTTTCATGGCGGAGGCATGTTATAATAAGAAGTTCAAGGAATCCACTGTGATTCAACAGCTGGTTCAATCAAACCAGCTGAAACTGCCTTCAATACCATCCTGGACCAGATTTTTCAGAAGAATTCAGCAGCTTGGTAGCTAAGCCCTTTTGCAAAACATCTTGCCACTTATTGTCACAATAGAAGCTGCTGGATGCTGACCACTTCAGAGAAGCTGGACCAAATGCGAGATGCCAAGCACTTGAAACTCTGGCATTGAGCTCTGTGGAGAATTTGATCCATTATGTGCTGCTCCACTTCAAAGTGGGTAGCAGCTTGTGACAACCGTACAGCATCACAGCAAATGTCACTTTTTGTGCAAACATTTAACCAACAGAAAGCAGCTTTTTAGCGTGGTAGTAAATTTCACCCAAATTTCAATTTGCTTTGATTTTTTTTAGAATTTTCACTGAATGGAAAAGAAATACTGGCTTTGGGCTTCTCTGTTGAAAATATTTACAAAATTTTCAGGGTAGCTTGGGGTGCAGGAATGACAGAGGAAAGTAGTGTTTCCTCACCAAGTCTTGTTTACTGTTTTCAGATAAAACAAAAAAGAAAACATTATTAGGACAAGTTTAAAACCAGAAAGAGAGATGAAACCTATTCTCCTCAGATTTTCTGTCATTTTCTTCACAGATTCATGTTTTGACTTTGGGAAAAGAGAAAGGACACACACCTTCTCAAAGCAAAGAGGAAGACAGTTTAGCACAGACCAAGAGCTGAAGTTCAACTCTGCAGTCTGGGTTCARATCCATCTCCAGCTTTCAGTATAATCTTTCTTTGGATATTCTTTTTTTTTAAATCAAAACCAGGAATTATACAGCTGTTGAGATAAGAATAATTAAGAACAATGCATTTCCTTTTAAAGCTCCTCAAAGGATAACCTCTAATAAGATGAATTGAGCGTCTCATTCAGGCCACACACAAATGATGGCTCATATTTAGTAACAACATTTTTTGGGGCAAAGATAAGCTAATTTTACTCAAGAACAGAGGGTGGTCTTTAAGCCTTGCATTTGTCAAAGAAACAAGCACTTTTTTATCTATTGCATATAATCTTCCACAGCTCAAGAGGAATAATGTAGGGGGAGGGAAATTCAGGCAATGTATTTATGTTGGAGCACAGGCCTGAGCATTTGAACAGAGCATAAAGTTAAAGAGACAACGGGCTAGATTGTGGAAACCTCACTTGCACTCCAAGGCTTATATGTGCTGATGCCGTTGCTTCTGTAGGTACTCAGCCTTGCAAATAAGTGCTGGATGATCTGTGATTTGGGTGCCACAGAGCTCATCTGGATTTATAAGGAAACTGAAAATCAGTTTCTCMTAGCTAACATCTCTGGTGCTTTTTTTAATGCCCTTTTCTTTCTATGGAAAAGATTCACTACCGATCTACACGGAGCATCAGCAACGTGRTCACAGTGGAAGTGAGCCTGCAGGATGCCGGGGGATCCCTGTGGTCCTCTGCTCCCTCCCCAAACCTGCTGGGATSTGTGCCCTGTGGGTGCTTAGCACTGGATGGTCCTGCTCTTGCAGGATCCAGGAAGGCACGGTCAGACAAGGAATTAGGACCCACGGCTGGTGTGTGGTGCCTCTTGTTCTGAACACCCRCTAAGAGAGCGGCTCACAGTTTGCTCCCATGCACACTAAGTGTGACTCCAGAGAAGCGCAGTGAGGATGCTCCTCAGTAGCCTTTGTGCAGGGTGTTGGAGAGCAGGGCACARTCTAGTGCCGGTTCTCCATGCTCGTGAAACTGGCCTCATTTGGAAGAGTTCATGGGGGAAAGCCTTAATATGGAGAAAAGGCAAGACATAGTGCAAAACATGCCACTGACAGGTTCTCCTCCTCCCCTCGAGACATTTCACCTGAAAAAAGAGAAGTACCAGCTGGAGTTATAAATGATTCCAGCTCCTAATTGCCAAATGCTTCCCCTCTCCCCTTTGTATCTGTTACAGATGCATCATCCACATATGAATGTTTCCTGGAATTTGGTTCCAGAGATTTGAGCCTGTGAAGTTTTGGGGCCAGACTTACTCAGATGGAACTCCCAGGGAGCAGAAATTGCTTCTCTGTTTAAATCAAGAGGCTTATCAGGGAATGTTAAATGATTTTTTTACAGCTAAAAGTCAAAAGATCTGACCAGTCTTCTCCTTGCTATTTGCTGCATATCTTTCAAATTAAAAATAAAAAGAAAACACAAAACCAACAAAAAAACCSTCTTTCCAGTCCCCCTGGTCCTCCAGCCAGCCAAGTCTGTTCCTGTCACCACCCTTCTAATTACTGGAAAGACCCCACTTGGCTGGAGAGATCAATGCAGGATTGTTTTACACCAGCCCAGATATTTTGCCTGCTTAAGCAGAATCTAAAAGACTAATAGCGTGATCCATTAGCCAATCAAAGAGCATTCAATCAAGCAGTGCTCTGTATTTATCCAGCATTTTTCACCAGCAGCGATTAAGCATTCATTGATTACAAGCATTAATTAGGTCTAATCACATGCCTGCAAATGAGGTGTTATGAAAACATGAAAATGAGTGCTGTGTTTTAAAATGGATTTTGGTGGTGAAGAAGGAGATAGGCATCTCATGGGATTCTCAAGAGCCCCTCATGCACAAAATTCATAAAGAAAAGGTACTCATCACCCCCCAAGAATCAGGCCCCGCTGGTCCGTCCCAGGCAGGGCTGTCAAACATTAAAGCCTCTGAATTTGTTTTTTGCTGAACTCCAACCACTACTCCATATTACCCCATTTTAATGAAAGAGAGCGCAACAGGGGAGAACAGGCAAGTGAGCCGGAGGCCTGGCAGCACTGAGATCAATGGCACAGCCGCCCCGGCCAAGGACCACACACTGGATGGGGAACTGCCAGGGTCAGGAGTAACTCAAAGCAGTTGCAGAGTTTGCCAGACTCCGTAGGGTTACCTGATGTGGTTTTACTGTCATTTTTAATCCAGGGGTTGTTTTGGTTTTTTGGGTTTTTTTTTTTTTTTTTAGACAATTCAATTTACACATACGCCTAAATGTATTTCATAGATTTCAAAGGCAAGGTCACCCAGTTTGTACCTTAGGCTGAATAGTAGCTTACAAAAGCCCTGTTAGCAACTCTATACCTGTCTGTGCTTTCTGTACCTACTGGGTTGGTATTTGATGCATACGTAGCACGGCTATAAGACAATGTCTAACTATATAAAAGGGCTTTTCTCTCCCAAGCCTAGTCCTGCTTTTCACAATCTCAACCTTCTTGTTTTTCACACTCCTCCATTCCACTCTAATTTCCATTGTTTTATCTCACCCAGCTCTTTCTGTCCCTCCCCTCAGCAGGACAGAAAACAAACAACGGGCAAAGCCTTCATTTTGCAATGTTGCAAAATTGGGTGGGTTCGTAGGAAAATATAAAAAAAAAAAAAAAACCAAAAAGGAAACCCAATTCTTTCTCCCAGCACCCATGGCTTGATTCCAGGGCCGAGAGAAGAAAAGACTGCAAGGCTGCATTCRCAAGGGCTGGCATGGACACCTGGCTGCATGGCTGCAGGGTTGCCAAATTGCTCCCAGGGAAGAGCATGAATCATGAGTGAAGCCTGGATCCTCCACGCAGCGTGCACACACTCAGCTTTATGCACTYGGACGGTGCCATTCACGTCCCTACGCCCACTCTTCCACTAAAAGTCAGTCAGGGGCGAGGAGGTGGGGAGACCTGACACGGTTGCATGAGTTAAATCAGTAGGCATGTAAATCCTGCAGTAGCACAATACAGATCGCATTCCCACCCCGGTCTAGCCTGCTTCACCCTTCCTCCGTGGATGGGGCGGAAAGGAGATGCTCAGACTGACACTTGCTCCAAGRTTGTGCTTGCTGTTCAACGTGGTTTGCACCCAGCGTAATTTACGTGCCTAGCTTCTTTTGCACGACGCAGCAATCCTTTCAGCACACAGGTGGGAAGGCTCACGGCCCTAATGCCACCGGTCCCTGCTTATTCARAAGGGCCCGCTTAAAAGAATGTTGCTTTGGCCTTGACTTTTCTCTTGCCAGCGTCAGTGAGGAGGAAGGTCAGGGGGCGTAGCGCCACTGTAAACCAGAACATACGGCCCAGTATGTGGTGGAAAGGCAGTCCCTCAACGGGCTTGATAATTATTACGATGGGGTGTATTGCAATTAGGATACCGGAAACGGAGCCTTTCAGCAGAGAGGGTGCTGCATTAGCTCCAGCATTAAAGTGGTTGCAGTATATGACAGTAATTTAAGAGGGAAGGGAAATCTGGGCACCAAATGGTACGGCAAAGGACCCTTTAAAGCCTGTGAGCTGTGATGATGTGCAAATGGCAGAACACAGATGCTGACATCCTTGTAATACTGCAGGGACGCCCAAACCAGAATGGGTCCAGATAAACTCCTGGAGGTGGTCCTCCCTGGACTCATGGGTTAGGCGATGGGCAAAGCAGGTCACGGAAGACCTTGCCAGTGCTGCTGCTGTTGCTCAATAGATGAAGTGTTTGGGAAATGCATGCTGTTTCTTGGCATGGTAAGTAGGGTGGCAGCATGAGTCTCCGCTTTCTTCTGTCAGTGTTTAATGACTCCACAGGTCTCAGTGGAGTTGCCTCCGTGTAAAACTGGCACATCAGCAAGCCAAATCAGGCCTCAACATCTGTGAAGCTGGATAGGTTCACAAGGATTTAATTCCCTCTTAAGTATGTACAAATCACATGGGATGACACTGCCTAATTCCCCGCATTTCTGCATAGCACGGTACTGTCACTATTCACTGGGAAAGAATTTCATATTTGCATTTTCCCAAATGCAGTAACACTGACATTGCTCATCTTCTCCTAACGCTCAATAGCAATAACTTTTCTCTCTGTCTCTGGAGAAAAAGGCCCAGATTTTCCATATTGCATTGTACTGTCTATGAGGGTCCTTGTCCTGGTTCTGTCATCTCCGCAGTGAGGTGGAGAGTAAGTGGAGAGTAAGCGCATCTAACCGCATGTGCTTAAAAATCAGAAATAAAAGCAAACACAGGGTTTTGCCTATGGCGCTTATAAAGCTGCAGGCCAAGCTGAAGTTCTGCCTGCAGGTGTCTATTGGTAAGTGCCACCAAGTAAAACAGGCATTGGAGAGCAGATCGACATCATGCAATGGATGACTCAGTTACCGACTCCACCACCAGCTCCGAAGCTGGGAGTACTACAGAGCCATTGGGGACCAGGACTTCTTGTCTTGGGTGCAGTACTAATCACCTGGCTTTTCTTTCAAGAGTCACACTAGTTCTCTCCACGTGGATCCATACTGAGCAGATGTACCAGCTCAGTTGTCTGCACCATGTGCCACTAAGGGTGGTAGGTCTTGCTCTGAGGGTGCAAGTAGGGTTTTCCCCTTGAAGACACATAATAAGTTTTTAGATTTTTTACTTAGAAGGGTGTGTGTCCAGGAAAGAAGGGGATGTGCAGGAAGTGTGATAGACTTTGCTCTTTACTTAGATGACAGTCTAACTCAAATGCAAGAATAGAGTCACATTTTAAATGCCCTAGAGTGTCCTTCTAAGTGCCAGTAGAGGGCATGTCCCAGCCCCACGCTGATGCCTGAGGTCTTGCCAGGTACCCCAGAAGTGCCACATGTCCATGCTAAGGCAGCTAGATCTACTTACACGGATTTCRCACTGCAAAGGGATTGCCTAGGTGTTGAAGAAACAAGTGGGTTACATGCAGTACAATCAGATCATTTCAGGGCAGGTATATCTGTGATTTAAGGACCTGACCATGCTCTGTTGGTTCCTCTGTCAGTGCAAGAAGCAGCCTTAAAGGACAGCATCTGATATTTGTCAATGAAGGGGTGACACTGCTACCCAGAAGGGACTTTCTGAAAGGGTTGTCTCACTAGAGGGTGACCAGGAGCTGCGCAGGTGTTGCCCATCCACCCACACTCACGCTTGTCCCGTCCCCTAACCAGGCTTCTCACACCCAGGAGGACCGGTCTCAGCATTTAACCTGAAGGAGAACTTAAAGGTTCTTCTCAGGACAGAGCCCCCGATCTGCCAGTGGCAGACTCATCTCCTCCTGTTTGGAAACCTGGTGAGGGGGGGGATAGTGCCACGCGGAGGCAGAGGTGGATCACCCCAGGGGGACTGCTGTGCGATGCTATCAACCCAGCCTCTGTAAAGGCTGCGTCGCACCTACGGCACAGAATTCTGTACAAACATGTTTGTGTAAGAAATCACACCTCCGGGCCCATGTTTGCCATGTGTGCTGGACCGTGTTTCGTTTCACCCAGGAGTAAAAGGCTGTGCTGGTCTGGAGCGGGGTCATTCCCAACCGTCAAGAGGAGTAGAGGAGGGAAAGTTGGCTGGGGTTTTTGCTCTGGGTCCAGCTCCCAGAGGCTGTGCAGATCCTGTACCATTAAACAAATCTAAGCTCATGAGCTACACTTGTGTTGCTATTGTCTTTGCTGCTGTTTTTGTTGTTAAAACCTTGGCTGCTGCTATTATGTCTGGTGTTTTTAGCGTGGGAGCCAAGAAAACAGCATTGACTGAACAACCTCAAGACAGCAGAGGTTGCCAGGTTGAGAAACCCTCTGATGCTGGGAAACAAAGCGAGCGTCTCTCCCCACCTCAGGGCTGTGACCTGTGTTGGCTTTTGACCATGGAAACCCACGCAGCCCTGTGGCTGAGTGACGACCGTGGCAAGTACAAGTGTTAACGGTGGGTGCTTGGGTTTGATTATGTTGTTTCATAAACCACACCTGCTGAAGGTGAGAGCGTAGGYGTTGGATGAACAGGCTACTTGAAAAGACATAGCCTCTAGAACCGGGGAAAAACAGTTGGTGTATTGGGAATTTTTTTAATTGCYCTGGATTATTCGCAGTATCAGTGGTTTCCTGTGACATCAAGCTTCTGAACGTTGCCTGATTGCCATAAACTGTGGTCCATCCAATTTTCCATTCCCAGCTATGCCGAAGCTGCAGCTCATCTGAAAAGCTGCTTCTGCAGAAGACGTGTACCGGCTGGCAGCCGAATAACTGATAGATGGGGGTGACACAGAGGCACCTGGTACGGGGCACTCAGCACTAGCATAGACAGATCCGTGTGATTTCTTCCATTGAATTTCAAGGGAAATTATGGCAAAACAGCTAATGAGTCAAAGGGAGGAAGTGAGAGCAGAGGCTAACGAAGAGTGTGTGAAAGAGAGAGCTCTGCGGACTGCTCCGCCTGTGCCAAGAGCCGGGGAGAGTTTCTGTCAGCTGGTTGGGAAAGTCGAGCAGCTGGAGAGCAAACTGCTGTCTTGCCTGCATGTCTGTGTGTCCGCAAGCACCACTGCCCTCTTTTGGGTGGAATTAGACCCGTGCGTCYGCTTTGTCCACCAGCACATGCTCCTGCGTCGCCTGGGTGCAAGGAAGGGGGACAGCTCGGGCAGCAACGCTGACAGCCATCCTCCCGTGGGGAGAGCGGAGCAGCGGGATGCCGAGGCGGGGCGGCTCTGCTCGGTAAGGGTGCTGGCTGACAGCGCCGTGGCCGTGGCATTACAGATGTGGCACATCWGTCTGCCAGCACGCTCCGAGCCAGGCTCCTGATGCAGGCTCCAGCTCCTYGGGCGAGCCGTGCCACCAAAGCTGCAGTTCCTTCAGGCGGTGCTTTTCCCCATCTCTGGCGCTGCTCTGTCCCGTGATCTGCCGTGCAAAAGGGATAGAAGAATGGCTGAGCGGCTTTTGGCTCCAGCCTCGCTGCAGGCGAGGGGTCACACGCCGGTGCCAAGTTCTGCTGAAAACAGTACATCTGAGACCTTCACCATGGAGGCGTAGAAGCTCGTTACGTCGGGGCAAGGTGCACCTTGAGCCGTGCTCTCCTCCCTCGTCCGAGCGCTTTGCTGGGGGGCTCCTCCGCAGCTGCAAGGGCTGTTGTTAGCAGAGGCATAGGTTCAGGATACGGGTCGACCTACTGGTTCAACATATTTGGTGGCCTGTGTCCAGCAACAGTCAGATCGTGGAGGAAACGTGTAGTGGTTCTATTTGTCTCAGACAAGAGAACACATCCCGTTGAGAGCCAGCTCATGCCTCCAGAAGTATCTGATTACACTTAATTCAGCTTCCACAGCTACGAAATTTTATCGTGCCCGGTCACAATCTGACAAAGTCCTTACAGTGACCTAGCCATAAAATTTGACTTGATGAGTGATACTTTTTATAAGACCAACYGTTTCATTATGAAACTTTTGAGGTTGGAAAAAAAAAATCCCAAACAAATAAGAACATACCACTATTAATAAGGCCGTCGGTGCATTTTTACGTATCCTCCTTGTAGCAATTGTGGCTGCGTGTAAAAGGCAAGCATGCCTTGTGATCGTGAGAGAGTGGCTAAAAAACATGAGTCACACAGTCGAACCTTGTGACTTGGTAGGACTAAGGAGGTCTCCTTAAAGGCAATTTGTGGAAGAATTGGAGAGAAACGCAATTTTTCAAGGTCAGCCAAAGGCTAATGAGCGCTCTTTCATAGTGTGATTGTATTGCCTGAATTTCTGTATTTCAAAGCCAGTCTAACTACTTTATTGCTGAARCACTGTAACTGAAGAGGCTGTAATAATATTGACAAGTAATCCTGCCAGAATCTGAGATGGTATTCAGCATAATATGAAATATTTTCTCCTTGCCTGGACGAGTACAGAACAAAGAGTTAAACAAATGTGTGGTTCCCCCGAGTACCACTTATCTTTCTTCCCAAAGGGCATGCGTACAGATGCTTTGTAAGTTGGGTTGTCAACAGCTGAGGCTTGTGGCCAGATTCACATGTTCTCCACCTTTTTGCTTGTGAGCTGCAGGAGACTCATCTCCAGAGGGACAGTTTTTCGTAACTTAATTAGATTGGCGCCATTCGCGCAGCTACAGTTTCAGGTTGGCTCAGCTTTACTTCTGCTCCAGCTCTCCAGTTCAGGGGATTACAGTAGCACTGAAATTGGTTCTGAACTAAACGTTTGGCAGCTACCTCGGGTCAAGGAGGCAATTCGTGTTACTGCTGTTGCTAAATTAGAAATAAATAAATAACCAATGTGCGGCCCTTAATGAGAGACTAAGAATGAGAGACAAAATGTTTTTGCAGCTCTCCACTTTCTACGTACGTAGGAATACGTTGCATTTTTTTTCCCATGAATGAATAACTCTCGTCTAGTAAACCACTTTAGCTGAAGGAGAGCAATCTCCAACTGCATCCTCTTAGCATGGATTTACACCATGCTTATTTCAGTGTAGCTTTAATCGGCTGGGAATCCGGATGGGCTAACCAAAAATCAGCCAAAGAAGAAGTGTTCCCACTGGAGTTTTCAGTGGTTTAACTGAACGAGTTTATAAATGGATCGGAGTAAAATCACCGAGATTTTTTAGCTTGGAGACAAAGCCCGTAGCCTTGACTAGCTGTATGCTTCATACTACTAAACTGCAACTCAAGAAAAAGGAGATTTACAAGCAGTGAGCGTAGACTGGAGGAAAAGAAAGAGCGGGGCCACCTTTCCAAGCGCTGTGTGTAAAACGGGGGTCTCCTGCCTGCCATGTGCAGATGTTCATTAGAGAGAACAATCTACAAGTACGAGTCTCTGGGCTGACTTCCACTCCCTGTGAGCCACAGAGACCGACAGCCCACACCCCCTCAAGCTCCTCGCCGTGGCCCGTGCTGCATGTGGGCCCGCTGAGGTTTTCAGGTTTTACCTGGGCAGCCGGTAGCTGGAAAGCTGCATGCTTGTGCCTTCTTCACCRGCGTCAGTGATGGATTGCAACCCATCCCTAGCAAGCAGTTGTGAAGAAGTCGGCTGATAAATGGCACTTTAACAGGAGCCGGATGGAATAAATTAAAAGGCATCTGACAAACCCTTTGCAAAGGAAGAAATATAGGTGTTTGAGGGGATGGAGAAAAATGACCGCTCCTGGTAGAGAGCTAATAAGAGCAAAAGAAAAGTGTCTTTTCACATCACTTCTGAAAGCAAAGCAAAACACAGACAAATCCACAGTCCAGGTTTTCTCACCTGGATATAAATAAATGCAAATAGACCTTGCTCTGTCCAAGTCAAGACTTTTGGTGCGAAAAATTCTTCCTGCTACAGTGCTTACAAGACTGGGTTTACCTATTTGCTGTGGGTACTGATTGCTTTATGACTTTTCACTTTCTCTGTGATATGAGCCATTTGTGAGCTGGAACCAAGCTGTGGAAGTCAGTTAGTTGCCTGTCTGTAATACTGAACAAATACTTTATAAATGGATTCAAGCCTGTGCTTTTTTGTGACCTGTCTGGGGCAAGTGCTCTGTTCAGGGCCTAAATTTTATAGGTCATTGCTGGATCTGCACAAATGGCCACATCCATTATTTGCACTAGTGCCTGAATCCTGACCTTATGAGAGAGCCTGTTGCACTGATTTGTCCGTAGAGGGTAGGTAGGACTTTCATGCTACCCAGTCGCTTACCTGGCACACACCTGGTCTCCCTAGGATCCCTCGGTAATCATGGTGGGGGGGAGAGAGAGAGAGAGACATGGGCCCTTCCGGAGGGCAGTTCAAAGCAGACGMTTAATTTAGGTGCACTGAATCATTCCCTGCAGGAGTTTTTATCTTCGTGGACTGGRGAGAGGCTAGAGAGACTGGCTGAATGACTTGGCTGACCCCAGTTGGTGGTGTGAAGTCTCTCGTCGCCGAAGCCAATGAAAACATCAAGAAACAGAGCCATCCACAACCTCGCTAAGTAATTTATTCGCCCCCGTTCTTGACACTTGGTGCCAGCTCTCTCATTTGATCTGGTTTGAGTTCTCCTCCTTGAACTGTTGTGATGGCTTTCTCTGCTAGATGGAGAAAGATTTAGTAGGGACCGTTTCCGTCCTTCATGCAGAAATCGAGGCGCCTCTGAATCTTCTTTGTGATGACAGGAATAACCTCCTCTCYGAAAATGTCTCACTCAGATGCAGTTTTGCCATTTATTGTGTGGCTTTTTGGCAGGTTTTTAACACTCCTTTGGCAGTCATGGCTTGCAGCCGCAGCCAGCGCTCCAGGGCCAGAGAGCAAGGCTGCAGTGCCCCGCTTCTCCTCTGCCCCCCCTTCCTCTCCATCCCACCTCCCGCTCCCAGCCCAGGGCAGAGGGATATCCCCCCGGGGGTTTTCCACTTACCTACAGCCCAACCGTGTATTACAGACTGGTATTTCTGAGGCAGAGCTCTTTGCGTGATGCCTCTTGAGACCCCTTTGGCRCAGCTCTCGGGCAGAAGACACTGCTGAATTTAAAAAGTTATCTGTTTCCTAATGGACTGAAAGATAATTTGCCTTCTCATACAAAATAAATTCTTTGCCACTCCTTTCCAATACAGAAGTAATAGGTAACTATTTCAGCCTTTTCTGCATCAACACTACCAGTTGTGCAATTTCTGTCTATTATTGCTAGGATTATTTTTTGTTCTTAATGTATTTTTTAAATTCCTTGTTCTTCCTAAATATGGGGCACCTAAATATGTTCCCCATTGAAGTACTGTTTCCATCAAGGCCCACAGCTTCCCTTGCTGCATTTCTGCATTTCACAATGCCATCAATATTCTTTACCTTTTCCTCCTTCTTTATTACCCATTTAGTTAGTAATTTCCAGTTGCTGCTGAATTTGGATAAGTTTTTAGCTTAAGCTCCAAGCTTGATTGTGGAGGGAGGGAGATTGACTAACTATTTATCTTTTATTTTTATTATGCCTTCACAATTTTCATTCAAATTTCTTCTATTTAGATTTTGCATCCTAACTAACTTGGCTTGTAGTTTTCAGAAAATTTGGGAAACCTCTTTGACACAACAGTTGGGTATATTAATCACTACTTGCAAATCTCCTCTCTTTGCCCATACAGAATGTAATCATGCCACAATTAACGGTCCCGACGCAACCAGCCACTTCCAGCTCAGGAATCAATCAGCTGTTATCTGCCTTAATGAGGTCCATAGCAAAGTCATCTCCTTCTGTGTGCAATTGCTGGGTAAGCATTATCTGCTAGTTTTAGAAACTCTAGACTGTTTCACCACTGTATCAATGGTACCTCAAAAATATTTTTCTCAAACTCAAATCACCTATAACAACCAACACATTTTTTTCTTTCCTGTGTAAAAGACAACTGCTGAAGGAATAAATCAGCCTTTTCTTTTCCTTGGCCAAGTGATCCTGAGAGCTCCCCGTATTTCGTCTTGGATTTTCTCTATGAGAGCAGTCACCCAAATTCAAGATTTTCTGCTCTCAGTGAGTCCCCGGGAGGTGATGGCACCCAGAACACATTTGTCTTATTGCTTCTTCCATTCCTGGTGAGATTACAACGTCCTGGTGCTGGAGGTTTTTCAGCCAGCCTAAGGCCATTTTTTATCTCATTGCCCCTCGCCAGTTGCCCCAACTCCCAGAATTAATATGTAAGTATCTGAAAGAAAATGTTCATTCTTTGAGTTCGTTATCAGATCAGCTTGATTCATTTTTGTTATGCCAAATGTGAGGTTCCTCTCTACTTGCCTTGAGTTGCTAAGTTAAAATTATCCACAAAATAGGACTGGGAGGATCCAAGCCCCTTGGTCTGAGATGTGAGGCACCCAACCTGGTCTTCCTGCTGCAACGTGTGTTCRACAACACAAACGCCATCAGCTTCATACCAGCCAACACAACCCCACTATTTTCCACCATCTTTAGTGTCACGCTCAAGGAAACGGAAATCTCTGTCACTGTTGCTTGAGTACTTTTCTTCTTCAGCCCCACTCTGGCATTCCCGCACACTTCTATATGCAGAGGATGCTTTTGACACAAATAGTTACAATGCTTTGATTATACAAAAAAAGTAAACACCACAGATGAAATTTTTTGAAGCTTTTCTTCTATTTTTTTTTGACCTGTTTAAAGAACCTAAACAGCTTTGGTGCTGGCTGGCAACAGCTAAGTGGTTTATTAAAGTGTATTTCTGAATGAATAGCTTTGTACATCGAGCTTCTAAGCTGTTATGAAAGTCCCAGAGAGCACCACCTTTCAACATTTTAATGAAAAAAAAAAAAAATCCAGCCCTACAGACTTGAAGTTTCAAACTAGGCTTCTTCCTAGCATGGTGATGCACGTGCTGCAATACATACAATTAAACTAATCCAGCTGTAGAATAAGATTTTGCCTTGCATTTAGCTTTTAACAAATATTTCTAGCCAAGTAAGACTATAACTTAATTGCATGAGCTTGTAAGTGAAAGAAAAAAGACATACATGTTTTGTTTAAAAATAGCATAACCAAGTATTTTACTGATTTTTAGATCTACGTAGGCATTTCTATCGTTATTTGTACTTTACAATCACAACTGAAATTGTTGTTGATTTTTTCTTTTACTAGTTAGCAGTTCCCTGCGGTTGTTTCCATGCAAACGATGCTTGATGTGAATAGGAAAACTCAACTTTAAAACTGTCTAGAAAGGGAAACAAAAAACTGTATGTTTCTTGTGGAGTCTGATTCTGTGAAAGTTTCACCAGCCATCTCTCAAAATTGTATGTTTCTAGGGAGGGCTGCATTTTTTTTGTGAGTAATGGGTTTTCCTGTCTCCATTTTGTACATTCAGGTTTATGTGTTATAAAGAACCTGATTTTTCTGAAGRCATTAACCATCTAACTTCCTGCACTTGCGTTGTGTTTCAAGTTGAGTTGAAAATAGAGCTGAAGCGATCAATAACTATTAGTCATCCCATTGTTTTTTTTTGTTTTTAATCAGACCCCCATTAGAAGCATGTGAACGTCTTTGTTTTCCATTCGTGTTTGAAATTAAGCCAGATATCAAAATCTGGAAGTCCTTTGCAAGATAGGGCTTCCACTCTTTGTGCAGTTCTCTGGTTACTTTATTGCAAGTGCCCAAGACRAAGCCGTGAAAAGAAGACAAAAGTACAAATGCTAGAAAATGAATTGTGCGTTTCATCATTCTTGTGGTGTTTTAACCGTTGGCAAGTTATGCCTATAGATAGTGGATTTATAGTGATTTACCTTTAGCCTGGCTTTGGCCCTCTTTACCATAGTACCTGGTGATYGCCTGAGCACCTGGGCTTTCGAATGAATCATCCGCACTGGCTTCGGAAGTAAACCTTCTCAGCACAATAGCAGCAATATCCGGACTGGCCATCGGTTTCTATTCCGTTCAGCCTCAGCTGATATATTTCATATGTTTTTTGTAGCTGAAGCTGGGCCAGGACTTCTCTAGCTTTGACAGGAGGGCTAAATGAGAGCAGGGAATTTTATGTGCCTCTTCCCACAGCATTCCAGTAACCGTGCAGGAAGTCATTGATCAATGGGGTTTAGGCAACGTGCACAAGAAAGGTACGTGTGTGTGGCCCGGTGGCCTTTGCAGCATGTGCTATGATGACACCACCCTCTGATTCAATAAACGGAGGGATAAGAGACTAGGTGGTAAGCCACACACACCACGTTTATGATGCATCTCTGTAGCCGAGCGAATGCAGTGCGGTCTGTTTTTAAAGACCGTTCTTTAAGGCTGCATGTTTCTTACCAACGCTATGGTTTAGATGTGGTCATAGCAGAGCGATTTTCCTGGAAAATTGCTTAACATGCTGTCACAAACAGAGGGTGAGTTCCCTGACCTGGTGGCTCATCCTTCCCCAGAAACAGGAATGGGATCTGACCTTTGGTGCATCACTTCTTAGGTTTGTTTTAGTGTCCTGTTCCGTACAGCTCCTCCATGCCATAACCCAGGAGAAGATCTGAAAAGCCATGTTATCTCTTCAGCAGGCTGCAATGCCTTCAGGCCACGCAGCACAGGGAGGGTGAAGGAGCTGGTGCGCCTGCACGCTTGAGCCGGAGTTGTTAGCACTAAACGGTTTTGCAGGGTAGCTCTGCCCCAAATGAAGTCCAACTCATTCCTAGGATAAGTTTACCGACCTTACTGGAGCTGCATGGGAAGAGTATTTATCCTGTTGCCACATTGGATGTGCTGTGGATATAGAGGGCAGGCAAAAAAAAGTATTCGATAAATGTACGTAATTTGCCTGTAATTGCTTTAGGGCATTAGAATTGGCATGTAGAGGTCTTCGAGGCTGCTACCTGCCTATATTGTACCAGGAGCTGTTATACTGCAAAGGAAGTCTCACGGCAGCGGTTTGTATGCGTTAGCATGGAAGGTGACAGTTTGATTTTTCATTTTTCCTTTGCCTCAATTTCCCCATTTGGCCACATTAYGTGGCTCAGGGTAGGATGCAGCTGTGGCGGGGCGGACAGGGAAGGGGTTGATGTCAGTTCAGCAGCTCTGTCATTGCATGACTCGGAGCATGAACTAATGAAGTAAATCTGTTTTCCTTCTCTCTCTCTCTTTCTTATCTGTGATTTTCCACATAGAGAGGAAATGGAGAGGGGGAGGCAGGGAGAGGTTTTTATCATGCAGCGATGAGACAGGCTGTGGAGAAAAAGATGCTACTCCTTCAGCGATCCCAAATGTGCTCCCAAATCTCAGAAGAGCTGAATGTTTCAGCTGAAAGAGTCAGCTATGAAATAGTCTTTTCCCCAGACACCGAAATAGTTGTCATTATTGTACAGCATCAACAGTCCATCGAGCTGAATGGGGGCAGCCCGTGCAGAGCTAGTGTTTCAGCCTGTCCACCTGCAGCCCTGTAAATAATGGCGAGGATAGTTTACTGTTACAGAGGGATCGGAATTGCCTGGCTGAACGGTCACAATCCAAGAAAATGTGTTTTAATTTAGCTAAATGAAAAGTAATACATCTGGGAACAAAGAGTTCAGGCAGTACCTACAGGACAGGAGACTGCCTTGGAAAACAGGATTACGGGGTCGTTGTGGTAACTACCTCCACAATAGCTGCCGGTTCAATGCGGCTAAGAGGGCTCAGCTGACTCTGGGAACCTAGAAGCAAATAATGGGACTTGGGGATGGCAGCAGCACGGGTAGGAGCATCCCTGGGCTGCGGCACCAGGTGGTGGTCTTACCAGGTGTCCACATCTTAGCGAGAACATGGAAACACCGGGGAGGACCACTGAYGTGGTCTGGTGGCTGGGAAAATAAAAGCCTTTTTGTCATGTAAGGGTTAAAGTGTGCAATCTGGTCAGCTTTTCTAAGGCAACGCTTGGTATGTCTCTGTGACACTGGATCACAGCATTGCAGTGAGGGGACACTGAAGTTACTGTAATGCAGCTGTGACATGAGACCTTASTTCCTAACGGTGGGTAATGCTGACCAGGCAGGAGATGCTAAAATCACCTCGGGGAGGTTACCTTAACAGACATGCCTGAGTCCACCTTAGGAGAGAAACTCTCCAGCATGAGTTTGTAATGTTTGGTTGGGATTGTCATCTCTGAAGTCTTATTTCTGCCCCTTTCTGTCACGGTGGTGGCAAAAAAAATGAATAGTCTGAATTGCCCTCAATTTGCTCATTACTGCAGCTCGCACTGAGGCAGTGACAGCACCCAAACTTCAGCTTTAAGGTTTTGGGCCACAATGGGCCGGAGATTTTTCTTATCCAGTACAAACCAGGCAGTGTGTTGTAGAGTATTGCTGGCTTTTCTTTACCTTCTTCTGAAGCGTTGGAAATTGATGGGGAAAATGCTTTGGAAGGTGTGAGCTGGTGCAGTACGTCTCCCTCCCCTTGGGACCTGCCTGTGATTGCCACCTCCCTGACGACTTGCGGAGCTGGGGGGAGGCCTGCATTGCCGTGCAGCGTGGCCTCTGAATCATCTGCCGAAATCACTCAGGCACATTGCGTGAGCCAGTTGGGTTGGTCTCTTCTGGTCTTTACCTGTGGCACAGAGCAGCTTCACTTTTGGAGGACTGTGCTGCCTTGGTCTGGCAGAAGCCTTCAGGCTCAATATCAGCACTGCTGACCAGCCCACKCAGCACAGGAGCTCCTATCTGTTGGTCATAACAGGCTCATCTTCAACCCTGAGAGCTGGGAGGTCAAAACATCACTTTGAGGAAAGCATCTAATCACGTCAAACAACAGGTCCAAAAMTGTGGTTTTCTCTGTGACTAAAAGACATGAGATCTTAACATACTCAGAGAGGGATTGAGGCCATGTAGGCAATATTCCTGGGACAGAGTCCTACATTATTGCGATTAACTTTGATCTCTGTGTTGTCTCATTTACTACTTCTGGAAGGCAAGGCAGCAGCTGGCTTTCCCAACCTTCCTTAATGACTTTCTTTCCCATCAAAGAGTGCAGAAAGATATTTCATGCTATGGCAGAATTTAAGTCTTTGCACATTGCTTTGTCCCACCACAACTGCACACCGGCCTCACCTACAGAGTTTGCACTACAACTTATATTTGAACTTTTCTAGCTTTGGACCTTGGGTTTTGGATCCGTGCTTTAGCTAGAGGAAGGCCAGCTGAGATTAAGGGGTCTGACTCCTGCTCCAGACCTTCCTAAACCGTGGGAGTGCTCCTCTTGCACAGCTCTGATCCGGGCCCATCTCTAAATATAACCATAACACAATTAAAAACCCCCAAGAAATAACTGTAACCTTCCATCCAAGAGTGGTTGAGTTATTACCGCAGTTACATCACAGCTGAAACAGGTGCAAGGAAATAAGCCTCCCAAAAGTTTCTATTCAGGAGGGAAATGACTGAAGAAAGCAGAGGGAAAGGAGGAAGGTGGAGGTAAGGGTAGGAGCCAGGGGACAGAGCGGAAGTTGTTTCTCTTGGGATCTGGCCAGCTTAGTAGCTGTGCGAACCCAGGAGATGTCTTGGATGCTCCTTCTGTGACTGTCTTTGCTTTTTCCATCTTCAGGCTGCCTGCTAGGAGAGAGCGTGATAACGGCAGTATTGTGTTGCCCTCTGAATGCCCTATTGCCTGGGACCTCCACAGCCCGCTGAACCGCGTTTAGACCTGATGCAAGCGGACACACATCCTTCCGAGCAGATTTTGTGCAATTTTCAAGGAAACCTTCAAGGACTCATCAGCTCAAGTAATTCTCTCTGCCCCAAAACTATGGGGAAGGGAAGCGATTATGAGAAAGCTCATGTTCCTCCAGCAGCTGCAGTCACTTTGGGTGGGATTCATCTGACTAAACATAGATGTCTCCATCCGAGCTAGTCACACTAGGCTCCCTTTATGGAGGAGAATATGGAGAAATATAGGCACAGCTATGAGTCATCCCCTCCCCAGGTCAGTGTCTAAAACAGGTCAGGCGAATCTTGCCCATTTCTCTTCTTTGCTTGTAAAAGGAGCTGCAACAAAGAGGCTAAGTATAGGTCTGTAAAGTCAGATGGAGCCCATATTTTATCTGGTGTCCAAACCCRATTATTTGATCTGGGACCAAAAGGCCAAGCTGTGGTGAGGGCATTGCCAGCAAATGCCGAGTAACCACAGCGSAGTGGGGTAAATTGGCTCAGCCGGAGCTTATTTCACTGTGAGACAGGAGGCAAGAAGTGCAATGCTGGAGAGGAAATGGCCTAAGAAAAATGCCTGTAAAAGTCACCGTGGGATGTCACCCTAGTGCCAAGACTATGTTTGTTTTGAATCAGAGCAGATACCTCTGCTTTTCTGTTTGCAGGCTAGAGTTACTGCCTTCCTGACACCACTGCAACTCGCTGTGTGACCAGTTACTTCCCCGCTCTCTTTCCTTCCCACCTCTCCTTTCCAGACTTCCATACAGTGGGCCCATCTTCACATCCCCGCGGAGCATCRGGGTGCTGCCGAGTGCTCACACCCCCCAGGCACGCCTGGAGCACAGGACGTTCATCATCGATGGCGGAGGTGAGTCTAGAGCGCTTACAAGTGCCATGGACACTTGGGCATCTTCCAGTGGGACGATGGGGGCTGCGCCCTGTGCTGTAGCTCCCGATGGCTCAGCTCTGCCCATGGCCTCTGCCCGGCCGCCTGGCCTAGCACTGAGCTSTGTGTTGAAACAGGGGAGCATTTCCCATGCTACGTGTGTGTCAGGGATGCGTGGGGAAAGGAAGTGCAGCAGTTGCCAGAAGCACCAATGATGTTACTTTATGTTGTTATCTGATGAGAAAAGTAATGAAGCAAAAATGCTTYGAGCGTGCCATGAGCCAGCTCCTCTGTTGCAGGATTACTGCTAAGGACTCTCAAGACCTTATGTGCACCCATGACTATAACCCATGAGTAAGAGCATGAAGCATGCACACAAGGTAAATAAATGGTTAGAGGGAGCTGCTCCAAGTCAAATTCCTCCCCCAACTTTTTTCTTCTCCTTTCTCACCATTGAGAGACAAACAAAAGCTCAAGTGATGTCACGGGGCAATGCATTTGGCAAGTCTCTTGCCGCTGTGTCCCAGTACGCGACAAGCCCATTTACTGACACTGAACTTGCATTCGCCAGAGGTGGCACATGCAGAAATTACGGGAGAGCCCGGCAGTATGAAGCAGGGCGCAGAGGAGAGGTGAGGCTTATTAGATCTACTGCAACTGGTTCCGCTCAGTGCTAACTTGAAGCTCACGCCTGGGCCAAGTGCCAAATTTCCAACTCCCTGCTGTATGTCGTTGACTGACAGAGAGGGGCTGGTGCCACAGGGGCCTTTAGTTTCCCTCCCAGAAAAATCATAAAAGTAAGTTAATTTGCTTAAAAACAAACAAACAAAAAAACCCTTGTGCGTATATGTATGTGATTGCACATGCACATGATGTACTTCGGAAAGACCTGAGGAGTGGAAGTCCTCAGAAGCTGATGTGGGAATTTAGGACCTCTCCTGAACTCAGGACATGGGTTCCTCAGCCTCAGCAGCACGTTGATGGACAATTTTGTGCTGGGACTTTYGAGAGATCCCCTTTCTCTAGCTGCTAGGCAGAACTGGGGTTCTGGTGCCTTTAAACCTGCCAAAGGATTTGGTATCAAGGCAGCTCCTTGCTCTGTGCTTGGATATTTCTGGGAAAGCCATCTGGGAGGTAAGGARAGGTATGTTCATTAAATGCCCTCACTTGGAGTTAAAGGGCCAAGCATGCTCCTGCTCCTTCACCCTGCTACAAGCAGCTCACTGGGATGAACAAAATGGTTAAAGGTGCATGATGAGAAAACAGCCTGGTAATTGCATTACCCCCAGGGTGGGGTGGCTGCTGGTATTGAGGTACAGCCCTGGGTGAATGCCAGTTCTTGTTCCCTCCCTCCGACCACGACCACGGTCCCTCTCCGGAAAATAACGTCTTTGCTCCTCATTCATTAACAGCCTGGCTGYGGGATTTGTGTGTTCGAGCCAAGCGGCACAATCTGACCTGCCCTGTGTGATTGAAACAGGCTGTCCCAGATAATCGCCTCCCTTGCTGCAGGTGCAAGTGCATGGGGTGGGATCCCCGGGGACCCTGCATGCCTGCACCCTGCGGCTGGATTGGTACCAACACCTATTAATAGAAATGGAGGAAGGGATTAGGAGGGGAGAAAATCACAGCTCTCTCCTGACAGTGCCTAGCTCTGCTTGGGTGGAAAGGCCTCCCCGGGCTGCTGGCTTACTGCAGGGCATCACCCCAGTCGTTGTACACCTTTCTTTATATCATCTATACCAGAATATGGGCTTTTTTTGGCTGCAGAGAGCTGAGAGTCAGCCCCACACAACTCAGCCCTCAGTGGTACCCGAGTGGTGTGTTTGCCTGGCGCTGAGGTGCCCAGCCGGTATGAATTTGCTCCAAGGTGCATCCTCTTGTCCCCTGCTTTCAGCAGTTCGGCTAAGATGCTTGACACTTTCTGAGGGGCAACAGCTGAAACCGAGGATCTGCTTCCTCCACGGAGAAATATATCCAGAAACGTTTCACCATTTCAGTTCGCTGAAAAAGAGAGACGGACTGGACCCCGTGCAGCTCTGGGCTTGCAGCGCTCYGAGAGCCAAGCAGGCATGTAGGCACTCTCGCTTTAAGAATTGATTTCCTAAGTGAACTGTCAACTCCCGGTGGCTAGAAAAATCTGCAAACAATTTCTAGTCACTGAACAAAGCAAATCTTTGTACTGTGCTGTAATAGTTCATTATTAAATAAAGGCTCCTTTGTTAGGCTATAAGAAATAGTGTGTACTCCGCTGCTCTTCATAATGTGCCTTGGTGTGACTTTGCAATGCATATAAAACCGTATTTCATGTCCCATGAAAAGATGACATATAGTGAGTTATTTTARTTCTGGTAGGAAAAGTGCAGGGTGAAGCAAAGATCATAGCACAGCTCTGATGATTGAACTTTATTGTTGATGCATTTGATTCATGATCGTACGAGAGGACCCGGAGACTGGACTTTCTCTCATTTGCAACAGGGTAAATGAGGAACAACATGGGCAAAATTAGGAGTGAGGAGAGTGAGGGAAAACTTTAGCAGCTGCATATTCCTGCAAGTTGTGTTACTTACCGGACTGTCTTTTTGCAGCTCCAGGCTCAAATGAGTCAAAACAGGAATCAAAGGGCGTCAGTGTTTTCCCATCCAGAAAAGCAAATGTGTTTCCAGCTCCCTCCCTTCTTTCTTTTGCTCTGCACCTCCCGGTAATCTGCCCGTTTTGGCCGTACAGCTGCAGGGAAGCCCAAAGCCTGTTACCCTGCTCAACATCTGCTTGCGTTGCACATTGGCATCGCTTTGCGGGGGACTGGGCTGTGGCACGAGCACGGCAGCCTTAAGGCCTTTGCCTGTACGAGAGGAGCTGGGAGAGGAGGCAGACCTCATCCACGCAGCCCAAAATGCTTCCCCTGACCCCGGCAGGTTTGCTTTGAGGCATGGGGTCCCCCTCTCCCTGCCGGCACACGGGCCCTTAGGCTTCTACCAAACGTGATGTTTTCCTTTGCATTTTATTCAAACACATTTTGTCAGGCTGTGACCTTTTAACCAAACCCATCAGACSGTCATGTAAGCTTGCATCTCCTTTAGTTTTTTTTCTCTCGCAGTGTTTTGCACGGGGCTGGCAGTGCATGAAGAGGSCTGTAGTTTTCCTGCTCCTTCCTTCCCCCGTCCCACCGTCAGGGCCGCGTGGGACCCCCCGCACTGGTGTTTCCCACTCAGCTGGAAGAGGCGGCAGCCGGAGCCAAAGTGGGCGTTGGGCAGACGGTTTCCCTGAGCCCTGCTCACTTTCAGCTCTTGGCTGGGCTGTAAACGGGGCTTTTCCGATAAGCGTCCAGCCCAGCTCAGACTGAGGCTGCTAACTCCTGTCATGCGGGTGATTCATATGCCATCTAATAATAGCAGCTCCCGGCCATGCCAGCACAATAACTGACCATGGAAAACTCCACACTGCTTTGGGCTGCCGGCCCATCAGCTTTCCCAAGCTGAGTTGGCCTCGGCTGGTGGTTTGCCTTCGAGGGCAGCGCCGCGCGGCTCAGCCAGAGGCTGCAAACCCTGCTGCCGGCGTTGCTGTGAGCGGTGCTGGTCCTCCGGCCGTGAGCCCTCTGTCCCAGCGGCAGTGCCACTGCCGGGATGGTTTGGGAGCCAKTGGAAAGTGGACTGCTCCTCCCGCTACTTTACATAAAGCAGTTGCTGTTAATTACCTGCTCTGCTGGCCAGCAGCCAGCTCAGGTAGTTGCACTCAGCCTGACAAGCACCCCTGGCCCTTCTAGGGGCAAACAGTGTTTTTCCTTACTTGCCATCCGCAAATGCTGCTTAGAGCATCTGCACGAAGCTGCCGCATGGCTGCCAAACTCATCTTGGCGGCAGAGCCACTGCTGCTCCTGCTGCTGCGAGGCAGCGGGAGGTTTGCTGGGGTTGCCTCGTTCACTTGTTTGGAAGCTCCCCGGGAGAAAGGACGATGGCAGGGCAAAATGACACTCGTGTCCCGCAGCCAGACTCCTGCACCACCTTCTCCTCGGCTCCTGTGGGGTTTAGCCCGGCCGGTGTTTGACCATCTAAAAAGGAAGGCAGGAAGGTGGCGGTGGAGGCTGGAGAGGTCTCACCCCCAGGAACGTGCGCGGCTGAAGCCTTGCCAGGCGATGGGTCCGCGTCTTGGGTGCAGAGCAGAAGTGAGGCCAGGGAGGGGGTAAGAATCACCGGTACCCCTGCAGTCAGTTAATGAAGGACCTCACTTCGCAGGGGGACAGYGGTCCCAAGCAGAGCCCGCGGGGCGGCCGCGGGATGCCCCGGCCGGCGGGGATTCGGTCGGCAGCCCGGCGCTGCAGCCGGGCCGGCACCGCACAGTGAGCCGGGACTCCCACAGCGTGGCAGCACTGAACCGCTGATACGGTTGCGGGACCTCGGTCTCAAAGATGGCTCTTTCCCCGCTCCTTCAAACGCGTGAGCGTGGCCGTGGCCCAGGGGGACAAGACGCGTCTAGGGGAGACAGGGTCACTGCTGAGCCCTCGGAGGTGAGCGTCAAAGATTGGAAGAGGATTAATTAAAAGCCAGAAAGCCAACGTGTGACGGAGCTGAGGAGGCGCGTGTGAAGCTGAGAGAGATGCGGCGGCACGGCGGGCAGTACCGCAGCASGAACCGGGCACCCGGCCCCGCGCCYGGCTGGAATGATGGAGACAAGGCAAACCCCTTCCCTCCGGTCATCGAACCCTGTGGCTGCGAGCGGGGCTGCCCACGCCAAGCCTCCCTCGCAGGCGCCCCAGACCTTCCTCRCTGGCTTTAACCCGCCGGGATGGCGGCAGGCCGGGCTGGCCGGGCTGCGCGAGACGTGGGCCACGGCTTCCCGGCAGTCGTGGGGACGGGGCTGGGCTGCCGCACCACCCACGCAGCAGCCAGGGGATTTTCTGGGAGGCAACTGGCTCATCGCTTCACTTTTGCCATTTGTTTGCCTTTCAGGAAGGTTTTCCTTTCGTTCCTCCCCTGACCTAAGCTGGAGCYGGGGTTTTCCAGCCCCGGGAGCGGAGTGGCATGGGGCAGCTCCCTGCCCCRGCTGCGCTACCTGGGGAGGGACCCAACAGCCGGGAGCTGAGGTCTGGTTATGCCAGCRCCAACCTTGGTGAGGCAGCCATGGTGCTCATCTCCCGAGGGCCTCAGATGTGCTTTTTGGAGCCCTTCTGTATTGCAAAAATCATGAGATGGTCCCTGGGTGGAGGAGGAAGGGCTGGCTCTGGAGGGCAGTTGCCACAGCCCCGAGGAGGTCAGGCACAGCTGCAGCCTTCAGGGACGCCCCCGATTCGAAACTGGGCTGGCCCCATTTTTGCTGAGTGCATGTGGTGGCTCTAAAATGACTAAATGCTGTCTTTTTCCTTTGTTTTTCTTCCTCTAAATCTGATGTTTTCGTTGCAGTGGACCAGCATTTACCAGCAAAAACACTTTGACCAAATACTCTTGCTCGGCAAACACACCACAGTGGCACCAGCAAATCTAAGCAATGCCACTATCTAGGGCAGACTGGGAACAGCATTTGGGGTTTTGAGGCTCTCCATTTTTAAGTTTCACACAAGACCRGCCAGGCATGGGCTGACTTTGATGTGCCCATTCGTGTCTCTAGAGCGAGGGCATTTGCATCCAAAACTGATGGAGACCCTAAAGTTTTCAGAACAATGTTGACATAGAACTCATCACCTGGTGTAGGACAGGAGAAAAGAGTGCCTGTCACTCTGCAGCCTGCTCTCCTGAAGGAAGATACTTTCTCTGAGAACATGCACAAAGAGAGGAGGATCGTGTTCAGCAGTGCTCATATTTAACTGGATAAATCAAAGCCTTTACTACTTGCTTCAGCACCGTACATTTCGTTTGTGACCAGCAGCTCCTCCACAATGAAAAGTCCAAGGGGATTTTGTAATCTCCTGGGCTTTCTGCAAAATGGGGCCCTTTGCACCAGCGCTTCTGAGTGAAGCTTGGCAGAGGGGGTTTGCACACAAGCTGCTGAAACTATGGCAGCTGCTAAAGGCAGAGCCGAGCCTGCAGCAGGTGACCCCAAACCCCAGCAGTATTTCAAACACAAGATGCAAAGATCACAGATCCCAAAGTGGACATCTCCCATCTCAGAAGAGGCCCTGGCTTCAGCATCAGCAGAGAGACTGCTGGGCGGAGGAGGATTCCCTGTCGCATTTTGCTAGCAGATGCTCCAGCCCTCTCTTTCTCTGCTGACACTCCAGCTAAACTGGAGCCAGGCGTTTTCCGGCTGCCCATGCCAAGCAGAGTTTAGGTGAAGAGCCGGTTGAAACCCAAGCTGTTTCAGGGCATGAAGGTAAGTAAGAATTGCTATAGTGGTTCAAGACTGCACTCCACAGAGCTAAGGAAGGCATTGCTGCCTCCCTAATTGTGTGGCTAGCCTCTGCACAGCTTCAGGCATTTTCTGTAATTGGGAGAAAACAGCAGCAATCTCCAAGGGACCAGCCAAGGAGAGGAAAAAATAGCATGCAATATTTTTGTTTTCCCCCTATGCCACATCCCAGCCTTGAGAAGAGCAGGAAAGGGCAGGGAGAGGCATCCAAGGCAAGGGAAGGACTGGACACGGGGCAGGTGTAGGAGCTGTGCCACCGGGCTCGCCCACCCTGTGCCAGCCTGCAGCGAGGCCACGTGGTGGGCAGGGGCTGGGACACCGCACTGCAGCCTTCAAAGTGACACGAAGTCCTTGAATTTAGCAGTAAAAGAAACAAGCGAGCCCTGGGGGACCGGCCACGCTGCCTCTCCCTGCGTGGCTGCAAAGGAGAGCTTGACACTGTTGGTGGGAGGACGCCGGCCCCATCCCCACACACGCTGCAGCACAGCCTGCCACATGCTGTGGCCATGCAGACCTCCATCTTCTGCTGGCCCAGCCCCCAGCCTCACCGTGGGCACTGGGACCTCCTCCCGCTGATGCTGTGCCACGGGGTAGTGACGAATTCGAGGGACACAGTGCAGCTGAGGAGGCTTCCAGCTCAGGCAAGCAAGAGCCTGATGTGCAGCCACGTCTCTTGGGGAGCTGCTGAGCGGTACCTATTTGCCACTGAGCTCCACAACTCTGAGGGTTCAGTGCCTGATCTCACTGCTTTCACACAAGGTATGAGCTGGTTTTTTTTAGCCCTCTTTTACCTCTGTAACCCTCTGGTGAGAGCTCAAGTTCAGCTTCTGCAGCAGGACTGCYGGGGATGGGGATAGGGATGGGGATGGGGATGCCTCTGCCCATTTGTTTTTTTTTTTCTTCTTTGACACTCAAGCCCAAAAGCTATATTCTTGTAACGCCATGGCTGTGGATTCCCACAGCCAAACTCGAAGGAGTTTACTGAAATCAATGGAGACCAGATTGGGTGGGGGCTGAAGTGGTCAGCAATGCCAGGAATGAGACATATCCGCCCTTTCCCAGCAACAGCCTTTTAGGCGGATGAAGAATTTCGCCAGTGAAAACATTGCCATGACCCTTTGGCACTGCGGGATGTGCTGTAGGTCTTCAAAGCAAAACTGCCCCAAGGCAAGATAGGCAAATTGAGTTTTTCCTATGGCTTGGGAGGGCTGGCTGCTCATGTCATGGAAATGGGCAATCTTCCAGCAGCAAAGGTGCAGCAGGACTGACGCTCAGAAAGGGGGAAGCACACGTTTCCCACGGTCCTCCCGCCGAAGATGCTGCCTGGAGGCACAGCCCTTTCTCTGCCCAGCCCTATAGGTGCTTCTGCTTTGGGGTTTTCACGAAGGGCTGCTATAGGAACTTAAGTACTTCTGTGCATCCAGGTCTGAGCAGCTCCCTGCTCCCACTCCCCCTCGCTAGCGTGGGGCTGGCAGCGCCAGGGCTCTGAGGACCGCGGAGGATGCTCAGGTACAGCAGGAGTGGGGTCGTTCAGCTCCGCTAATTAGTGCTACTATTTCTGTCTCTGGCCTTTTCTCGGTTTGTATCCATCTGGGACTCTTTTCAGTCATTATAGAGCTTTCCACCCTCTTGTTTTTTTTCTCTCTCCTCCTCTGTCTTCCAGATTTTTGCCACTGTTTCATGTTGCTGTCCAAGTTATTTGTCTCTTCTGTCTTGCTCCGGTCGTGGGAACATTAGTAATGTTTTTCTGTAGAGCAGGGTGGCTTAGAGACCGCCTTGCAGACCTGACAGCCATCCTAGCGCTGCTGGCAAAGGCTGGAGCAGCTCAGCCAGCCCCTGGGAAACGATCCTGTTTACGGTTCATCACCATCTGATCTACCCACTGCTTCTTGCTCCCGCCTGGGCCCAACCGTGCCGCCGCCGTGCTTGGCCGTGCCGAGCYGGGCGGGGAGATGCGGTCCAGCCCGCTTTCTCCCCGCTCTCCCGCCGCAGCCGCCCCGCGTACGGCTGCGAAGGGAAGCGTGACTCACGTGGGCCTCCCACCCATGAGTAACAGCCTCGGTCCATCACGCCTCAGCCAGCCAGGGCAGCCCGGAGGGAGGGCAGCTGCTTCCCCCGGTGAGGCGTGAAATAGGTCGCTCCATCCTCGGGACGGAGGTGAAACAGGGGCCTGAGATTTGCGAGGCACGGCAGCTACGTGCAGCCTGGCATCGGATGCAGGGGCTGTACCCTGCTAGGGGGGCCGGCARGGAGGGAGGCGTGCAGGCAGACATGGGCTGCAGGGATTCCTGTTGAACGCCAGCGTCGGTTCTTCCTTCTGCCGTGCCCAAACGCTCCTTTTTGCCTGGGAAATGCACTGGGCCAGCGTGAAGCCAGGGAGGGAAAACAGGAGGAGACAGTGGGAACACGAGGGGTGGAAACACAAAGTGGTTTTGTGCTTCTCAGGGTGGAAAGAGGCCCAGGTTATTAAATAGCAGGCAATTTTAGCATGAGTTATTAATATTAGTTGTTTGTACTGGGAAGTGGTGCCTAGGGGCTCCCATTGCACTAATCATATAACAAAGCCATGTTCCTAACACAAATAGCTTGAGTTTCAGCCTGTAGAGAACAAGCTGTCGCCTTCCCATTACCCCCCCTTTGAAAAAACAGTATGAAGATTGCACAGTCAAGCCCACAAAAATTGGGAAAGGAAAAAAAAATGACATTGGGCTGTCCTACGGTGCCATCGCTTATACYCAGCCAGCCCGGTAACCCCATCAGCACCTTGGGCCCACACCGCCGGCTCTTTCCCYGCAGCTCCCCGGCTCCATCCCTGACCCCGGCAGGTCTGGCTTCAGTGTTACTGGTGATTTTTGTGTTGCCCTTGTGTTTGGTGTTTGGGTGTATTAACGTCACATCACCTATTTAGGCTAGCGGGGGGGCTGAGGGGGTGGGTTTTTTCCTGCCTTGCTGATCAGTGCTGTGTATCTCCTGTTGTATTTTTTCAGGCTTTGCAAACTGCAGTTCTCTTGGGTATGGGCCCCTCTGAAGTAAGAAACCAATTTAACGAATTCAGTTAATTAATTTACAGCCTTGGCACTAAAGCACAGACTAAAGGTCAACACCATCCGCTAATTTTGGACGATACAAACCATGACTGCCCTGCTAGCTCTTGTTTTCCTGAGGACTTGGCATTATTTTATCACATGGAAGCACAGGTCCTCCTGCCCCCGGCGGCAGCTTTGCACAGGCAGCTCCTCGTCGGCCCAAGCCCAAGTCAGGCTGGAGGCCAGGAAAAATGCCCTGCAGCCCCCAGCCCTTCCCCTAACAGCGCTCACCTCTGCAAACGCCGTGCCTGGCCTCGCACCGCCCGGCAGCGTCTTCATCTGCACCCTCGACGCAGCATTGACCACAGCCGTGGTAATGAACGGGCAGGGGTCCCCACGGCATCTCCTGCCCTCTTGACAACCATCCTGATGTAGATCCAGCTGGTGGAGGAGATACAACTAAAAAATGAGCATGCATGAAGACGATTAAAGGTAAAGGGCGTGATACCAGGGTGCAAGGAGCTTGGAGAGGGGCTGGCAGTCCAGGTGCGTGGGCTCCCTTATCGGAGCAGATGCGCAACGCTACCAATACTTGTTTAGCATGATGCTCTGCACCCGTGCATGCATGTGCGCATGTCTTCGCTGTGTTAGTGTTGAAGAGGTGGGAGTCCCTCGTCTCCCACTAGCATCGAGGGGCTGCTGGTAGGGCTGGTAGGGCTCCGAAATGCTGCATTCACCGCTAAGCCCCTGACGGACGTGCTCTGTGGTCAACATGGATCCTGTTACTGACAGCCCCCAATCCCATAGGACTGCTCATTTCACCACTGCTCCGTCGTGTCCTTGTCCGAGGCTTGTCCCATCCCTGCCTCTGACCTCCCGTTGGTGGAGGAAGCCAGGCAGAGGCCACTGTCATCTCCTCAGTGAGCTGACGCTGGAGCACTGCTAGGCCCTGGGAGGATTTTGGGTTGCAGCACATGAGATAAGGCAGCATGGCCACCATCAAGCACCCTGGCCTGCTGCAGGGTCTCCTTCACCCCTACCAGACCGCTCCCGGGCCTCTCCTCCTGCCTCATGGGCTTCTCAGCTGGGCAAGCCACACCTCTCCCTTCCACCCTTCGTCCCTCCCAAACCTTAAGCTCTGTGCTAAATGACAAAAGCTTAATAAGGGCTGAAGGGTGACATCCCCCCCCCCCCCCAAAAAAAAAAAAGTTAACATAAGCAAAAAACAATGTAAGGTTACTTGCCTTGGCCTCGGAAATGGCTCAACCATTTTGGCTGAGGAAGGAGTAAGACAGACAGATGCCGAGCACTGACAGCTCAAACGAGCGGTCTGGGTCTTGCCGAGGTACGAGCAATTAGAAGAAAAGCTCTTGAAATGAGAATGGCTCAGACACCTTAAAACTAAGCAGCGCTACAACTTCTTCTGTACTGTTTGCCCCAGCTTGCCATCGCCCACATGACTGCTACGCTCAACAGCAACACTCACTATGTCCAAAGCYCTGGCTTCGAAGAAGACTGCATCTAGTTCTTCTGCAGACCATGCAAAAACCCACCGGAGTGGACACCTACAGACTAACCCAGCCAGAGGAGCTGCTCTTCCCCCTTCCCGTGCTTCTTGGTGGGTGGCCAAGCCTTTGCAAGAGACCCTCGGTGAGCGGGGCATGAAAACGCAGCCCCCAGACAACAGCCCAGAGTCTACCGCAGCTTGGCTTTGACCTCTGAAACGACTGCTCTTGCAGCAGAGTTAACCAGGTCGGCTTCTCCCCTCTTTTCAAACATTTTATCTGTGTGACACTGCAGTTTCATTTATTTCTCCACCCGGCACCCCCCAGCCATTCTTCTTTAAAGGGAAGGTAAATGCCCTGTGTTGCTTCCCCGTCGGTTTTTAAAATGTGAATGAAATGAAGCAACGGGCTGGGAAGCAGAAACAGAAAAATTACTCCCTCCCCCAAGGAGATATTTTAAAAGCTGAAAGCTAAGAACTTAAGTACAAAGGCTTTTGTGTTTTTATTGACATTGTAAGAAACATCTTTTTTTCTTTGTTACAAAAGAGCTAAGTGGTTCTGAAAGCAGAAGTACAGTTTATATGTACACAGTGCTACAGACCCTTCAGATCAACCTAAGGCTCGAGAAACATCAGATCATAACTGCAGGTTTATCAAATGAAGACCACTAAGGCCTGTTACAGCTGAACACTATTCCTACCGTACGTAAATGTATTTACACATTTTCTTTTTTTTTTTTTTTTAAAAAAGGATTACAAGCTTTATAAAAAAAAACTAAAAAAAAAAAGTGAAAAAAAAAATGAACACATTTTTATCTTACACATCTGCAGGACTGACAACAGTAACTGTTCCATAGGAGACATTCCACCAATCCAAGGACAATAACACGTGAATACCAGAGGTTTACAAGACGTTTTGGACACTATTAACAGTGGTATGTGCTATTAGCTGAATGGCGAGTACAGCCTCATCGGGAAAATTTGGCAACGCATCTTGGTCCCTCTCTTTTACAGGATCAACACAAAATAAGGCACATACATTGCGAGAATATAAACACTGCTGTTCAGAAGGATGAGCCATTGCGCAACAGGCGTGGGCGAACCGACCAGCCATTTCATCAAGGGGTGGGGGGGAGCAATGACTGGAAGCGAGCGAGCCAGCTGGGATTTTAATGCACGTACCATTTGGGGCCATTCTCCAAGGAGAGAGTAACATCATCTGCACGTGGCTGTACTCGCCAGCAAACCCCCTCCGGAAGCCCACTGACCTCTCTGCGAAAACCCCTTTCCTCCACCCGGGTGTACCTGGCGGATGAACTCTCCCTGGTGACTCCCACTTCGTGGAAAGTAAAACTGCCCGGAGAAATACGCATCCTTCACGCAGGCTGAGCGAGGCGGATGCACCCAAGGCCAACAGTAACAGATCTGGAAGACCCCCCCCCTCCAGAGCCATTAGAAGAAAAGGTGATCTAGGCTCAGGCTGCAATGCTTTAAAAATAGGAAATTCACAATATTTTTTGCATTTTCTAGAACTCTAGGGTGAGCGGTGGGTTTCCAACTGCTATGGCAATGCCAACCGATGTGCCAGATGCACAAAAGCAAGCTTTGGCTCTGTAACTGGAAGAGCAGGAGTAGGGGGGTGCCAGTAAACATGTGAGCAATGATGGTGGGATTTCCCCCAGACTGCCACACATTGAGAAGGAGGTTGGCAAGTGAAAGCTGGTGGCCAGCCTAACAGTGCCATGCTCAGAGAGCCCAGTCTACCTTATCACAACAACCCCAAAACCCAAGATAGCTGGGCTACGATGTATTGCTACCCTCACAAGTACCAAAACAGGCTCTTCAGCACAAACCAGAAAAACATGAGAAGATACTAAAAGCCRAAAAGTGACATATGAACATAAGTGGCACATACGCTTAATGGTGAAAACGATACACCATTTGCACAAATTCCCTGGGGACACGGTGGAGTCGCTGGTTCCTTGACTTTGCCAAATCAAAACGGGATGCCTTTCTGGAGCATGCGGTTTCGGCCAAGACACATTGTTGGCCCAAGACAGGGGTAAGTGAGTGACAAAGGTTTGTCAAATCCAGGAAGGCAAATTAGCTACTCAAACAGTCCCTTTTAGCCTTGAGCAATATGAATGGCTCCTTCTAAGCTCTGATGGATCACATCTGTTAATAGCTTCCCAGCTTCAATTGGACCAGCAARTACAATTATGAACTGGAAAATTGAGTTTAAAAAATAGTTTTYGTTGGGTTTTTTTTTAATGTATTGGCTCCATAACAATAAGAGGCTTCTCTCCCAAGCCACCTACTCCCAAGCTGGTCATAAGTCTCCCTGTTGAAATTGTTTATAAACATGTAATTGAYGGCTTAATAAACAGCCAGCGATGGGTTACCGAGAACCATCTGAAACACGTCCAGCACAGCCTTTCCTCATGSATACGCTGCCGTTCCTCAGCAGGGGTGTCAGCTGTACCGTAGCGCCGCAACGTACGGCACGGACACCAAAGCATCCCTCCTCCCCCGGTGACCTGCCCGGCCGCAGGCGTCCCTCCTCGCCCCGCGGCAAGGGCTGCGTCGGGGCAGCGGGTCCCCACAGGGCTGCCTCGGGGCGGTGAGAGCCCAAGAGGGAGCAGCTTTGCCACSCTGCGACAGCAAACCGACCATTTGCCACGGTGAAGGTCACCGATTTCCCCAGGGACCACCACGGGAGGGCTGATAGGGGGTCATGGGCAGGGAGGTCGGGAGGGGAACCGGCAAAGAGCAGGAATATGTGTGCATGAGACAGAGGAAGGAAGAAATGCTTGCTAAAGACAGGAGCTGGGTGATGATGATAAAAGCTGTAGGATATTTACATGTCTTGATTTCTGACATTCCAGCTCACAGTGCAAATCCTTGGTACGTGCTGTGGTAAGCCCAAATACGGCCCCAGCGCTGGATTCCTATGACGTTTTCCTACTGATTTACAGCTTCTTCCTCCGATTCTAACAGCTGTTAATAGATCAATGTTATCCAACAGCTTCACTGAGGTTGTATTCCTAAACATTCCTCAARTGCCATGCCCTGAATCAGCTGGTATTTCACCTTTTTTTACAGTAAAAAAAAAAAAAAAAAAAGTGTGCTATGGCTTTCTAGCCTGTAGAAATCCCCTTCTGGTGCTACCCCTAATTTTGACGGGGCTAAAGTTTATCCGTATTTCAAAACTGACCACAGTCCCCCTTCTCATTGTATGTCTAACACCAGCTCCTTACAGACGTCAAATCCATGGCTGTAAGCGCCTGCACCATTTACATCCCGTAGCAGCGTTTTACTATCGGGATTTAGCTGAGAAGTCTGCAAGGGCTGGACTTGCATGCAGCTTCTAGGAGCGGGTGAACTTAAACCTCGGTCTTGTAACTGTTCTCCATCCCAACCTGTTTTACCYGGGAGCACTGTGTGCTCGGGGGGCAGACACGGAGCCCAGCCCAGCCAAAAGCATGCTAGAAGAGCTAGCGCTGATGGAGCAAATGCCATTCACCTCTACCAGGGAGCAGCTTCACAACCACGGTGCATTAGTTCCAATTTTTRCTGGTGTAACTGAGCCTGGGCATTGGCCCACTGGTTTGCTGTGAAATGAAATGCACGTTGGTGTCACCGAGAGAGAGGTGGGTTGATCATTTTGGGTTTTGATTAGTTACCAGACATGCTTGTTGTTCCACTTGTTTCTTTGCTATTTTTTATGGCAGTTTAAATTTCTTAATTTTGTAAATCCTGGATAGAGTGGAAAAACATTTAAGATTATCAGATTGCTTGCCATCACTTTCATTTATTTGGCTAGTCTGAGAAYTGGGCCATTCATTTTCTACTTGTTTCACATGCCATGACCATGATGCTTTTGAAGCCGTAACTACGTGTTATGTCAATGGGCATTTACTTAATTTAAAACATAAGACCCATCCATGAAGGTGTACGTGCTAAAAGGGATGTGCAAGACAGTTCTCCCAGCAAAGGAATTGTTACTGCGAATAAGAACCAGTGGCTCAGCAAATTACACCTCAAATAATTGCATTAAAAAAAAAAAAGTCCCCGGTATGGAATACTGCAATTTTGTTATTTCATTGTATGAAATACTCCATAAGACCCTGATCGCCTCTCCACAAATGCGGTATGCAATGAAGGGATTATAGACTACCCAAATCACCAAACGTGCACATAATTTTACTATCCAGTCATTTAAAAAAGAAGGTTGAAAAACAGAGTACCAAACACTGCAAAAAATGAGARTTGGACTAAGAATAGCTTTCTGGTCCCCTCCTTCCTCTGACATGGATTAAACGTGAAACAATCTCAGTATCATTATGCAAGGCAGTGACATCTMTCTGTGCGTGTGTTTACAAAAACCTTAAACATTTGCTAGGGATCAAGGGGCTGATGATTTTACATTTCCTATTTGCTTGAACCTCCTAATTTCTTGTGCTCCTTACGTCTGAAACTACAGCCTAGGGGTACCRTGGCAGTGCATTTCTAAATTGGTTGTCCACCTCAGTGCGATGTATCCGATGCATCCAGAGCGGATTTCGTCACTGTATGCTCACTTTACATTGTGCCTGGTTATTTTGTGCCTATATGTTTAGGGGGAAAAATTGCAACAGTTTTACAAGGTCTAGCTTCTTTTGAGTAACAGAAAATTGCAAAGTCATTTCATCAGACCTTTCTTTAAAAAAAAACCCCAAAACAAAACAAAAACATGCACTTCACACGTTTACATTGGTTTACAATTAAAAAAAAAAGAGAAAAAGGAAGCATACAGACATTCAAACAGGGGGAAAGAGAGAGAAAAGAGAGAGAGGGAGGGAATGGGTGTAGCAATACTGATTCAAAACTGAAATGGAAGACAGTTTCTCCCTAGAACACTTTAGGGTTTTCAGAGTCCTTATTCCATAAAAGGAATATACTTGAAACACATCCCATTGAGGTGAGATGAGATTGCTAAAATACATACACAACTAAAAAATATGAGTCTTTTTTTTCATCTTTTATCTCCTAAGGGTTTTTTTTTTTTTTCATGTCTATTGCATAACAGCAAGAAACTTGCTTTCTTCTGCAAGTGAGGTCAACAAAGAGCTCATGTCCCCAATAGCCATGTTGGTTGTGCTTACGGGCATAGCTGGGAATGTAAGAGACGCTCGGGGAGTGGTGAGGCGTGAGGAATTGCGGGAGAGATTCTGAATGATACTCGGGCTCAGGGCTCCCGAAATTAAGCTGACATGGTCCCCATCGTCTATGATAGCATCAAAATCAATCTGCACACCCTCTAGGCTGTTGCCGTCAATGCTGTCAACTGTGCTCGACACTTGGTTAGCCCCCGGGGAAAGAAGCTCGGATGAGTTTGCAGTCGCAGTCCCCTGCAGCAGGCAGTTAGCTTCCGAACCAAAGAAAGAACCTGTTTTCATAGCTTGGTGGCTAAAGCCCGTGGTTTGGTCATATAACTGACCAGAGTAATTCTGCACGTTAGCGCAGAACTGCTGTGATTGACCTTGCATCTCCATCTTAATGGTGTTTACCCTGTACGTCTGGTTGCCATCACTTACATGTCCTTGCTGTTGTGCCAGGTTGCTTCTCAACACGTTTTGCCGTCTGTTGCCGCTGTAATTAGAGCACGGCTGGTAACTTTTGGCCACCAACAAACCTGAAGGCTGGCTACCAATGGCGTGAGACACCGGTGGACAACTCTGTGGCCCTTGATACAGGCTGCTTTGTGAGGTAGGACTAATCTGCCCTAGCATCATTTGACTGGATTGATTGACTCCCTGGTAATGAACGCCGTCTCCGACTGGTTGGTTTTGCAAATATTCCTGTTCCATCATATTTCTGTTCTGCATCCCATTTGCCATACCGGTGGCTTCATCGCTGGATGCCATGGGATGGCCRAAATTTTGCTGGTTCCCACTCACTGGCACGTTGCTGCTTCTCAGCTTCTGCCCTTGAACTGCCACACCACAGGAATTGTCCATCGCCCCCGACATCATTGCTTGCCTGCCGATGCTTTCACTGTAAGGCTTATTGGGCTGCATGCTGAAAGAATTACCGGCTCCGCTGCCAAGAACCGTGTTTTGCTGTAAACCGTAGGAACCGTTGTTTTCCACCAGGTTCTGATAGCCGTTCTGCTGGGCCGTGTTGCTTCTCTCCAGGTTCTGCTGCTGAACCATCATATTGTTATACAGTCCGAAGGCCCGAGCCTGCTGCACCGCTGAGCGCTGACTGCATTTCAGTTTCGAAGGAGATAAGTCAGCACTTCCTGAGCTTACTTCATTCCACTGAATGGGCAAGTCGCTCTTGTTTGCCTCGGAGCCTGCCTGCTGACTGCTCAGTGGAGGGGCTTGGTCAAAGTTGCTGGGGTTGTTGTTTCCTAACACTGAGCTGTGATGCATTTTGTTGCTGTCTAGGACATTGTTCAACAAGTGGTCGTACATGCCCTGGTTCTGGGAATTCAGATACTGAACCACGTCATCTGGCAGGAGATCCTCATCATTCAGACTGCCACCCGCTTCCATCGTAGCAGCCTCCAGGGCGACGTTCTCGCTGATGCTCGGAGGACAGGGGGAGCTGAAGCCACGGAAGACACCACCCTCAGAACGGGTATAGTTCTGAAGAACAAGGTTGCGCTTTTCCATGGATGGAGGCAAAGCAGGAGGGTTAAAGCTATTAAGACTGTTGAAACGCTGGACTCTMGGGACAGAGAGGTTATCGGAGGCCATTCTTACCGGATCGCTGGCTCTCCTCGTCCCGTTTCCTAGAGCATCGTGAGACAGAAAATGCCTCCTGCTGTAACCATTTGCCCCACCGTCACTACATCTTCGAGGGGCATTCACTGGAGGCAGAGGAGATACTCCGGACTCCCTGCAGTCACCCAAGAGTGCCATCCTTGTTTTGAGGCTCATCCTCTCCATGTTTGGCAGTGGAGTTGGTGGGGGTCCACCAGTAGCTGCTGCATATTTAGCTTTCAGCCTGTATTGCTGRGCCGGGGTGAGGCTGAGAAGACTTGGCAGGTCATCACACTGGCTCGCTTCACTGGAGCGCCGAGAGGCATCCGTCGAGATGGGGTCATAGGAGTCYGCAACACTCACGTTCTGCGGTCTTCCCTCCGCCTGGGAGGCGTCGCTGGACCTCCGGCTGGAGAAGCAAGGTGAGATTCCAGAGGACCTGCGGCTGCTCAAGTAGGCTGAACTGATTGTGCTAGTATTGCTGTCCCTCCTGTTCAGCATGTTCAACACAGTGATGTCCGTACTTGAAAATTCGTTCCTGTTCGGCAGAATAGTCATGGATCCTCCTACACTGCAGCTGCTGTTCGACTGGGTACCTGCAGGTAAAATTCACAGTTAAACAAACGAGCATCACSCAGAAACTGGTCCAGAAAACACCCAGTAAAGAAGTAAGGGGAGTATAGAGGAAAAGCATGCATCGTCACAGCAAATCATAGCAGTGCTCTTTATTGAAAGAAGTAGGGATAAAAACTGTGTCCTTAGGTTAAAAGCTAATTCAGAGACTGAAGGGTAACATTTCAGTGTGAATACCAGCACAAAATTTATAGGCCATAGCCACAAACTGTCATCAGCTGGTGTAGTCCTCTGGCCTGCAGTGCCGCTATGCTGACTGATGTGCCAGAAGGACACATTCGTAAGGGAGCTTTTTATAGGCAAAATATAATTGAACAGGCATTTGCGTGGAATGGCAAAATATACAAATTGGAGGCTATTCAAGGTCATTTCTAAGACTTCTTGAAATATTCTTGAAATAAGTCCTAACAACTGCAAAACATCTTTGCTGGTTTCCTTGTTTTGTTTTGTTTTTAAGTAAACAGAATAAATTTCTTAATTTACATAGTTTCTCTCGATTGAACGGGTTTTAGAAAACCTGGGCTGTCGCTGTTGGGTGGAGTGCAGAAACCTACGGGCACATTGTAGGCAACGTAGAGGCAGCCGGGACGTACATTTTGGCAATGAGCAGTTCCTTGTACGAAAACAACTATGGATCTTCAGGGTTCAGTCTTGCCTTGCTCCCACTCACAGATATCTGCCCTTTGTAGCAGTAGTAGCTGTAGATATGATTACTYGTATGTGTGGAAACATTTATTTAAAGGGCAGCCCAACACATCTATGCAAAGGGTGCGCCTTGTTAAGGCCTCATCTAAAAGACTTCCATACAATWAACTGGCAGGTATTTATTTCATCTGCCTTGCCTCAAAACAAGACAGGATTATGATGATCTTGGGTCCCAACCTTTAACTGTAGGGAATATTTCAAATGTGATGCACGGTTCCCCTGCTGGCCCCCGTTCTGTAAAACACTGGACTATCTGACTTCTCTCAGGGTGGGTGGTAGGACTTGTAATGAGGGGATAAACAAAAAGTGATCAATTTATGAACYGTTCTCACAGCTGCTGAGTTTCATAAGCTGTACTACTGTTTTGCAAGGGTTGCAAGATTGTGCTAGCAAGCAACGAATTTAGGGACAAAAAGTGTTACCACTCCCGCTATGTGTATCTCACCATTTCCTATGAGAGGCGGCAAGGTCGGGGCTTTGGAAGGTGGAACGGGGTTCAGTCTTGGAAGCATTCCATTAACTTGTTTCAACCTTTCTAATTTCACTTGCTCCATCCATTTGGTCCCTGTCATATTCCTCCTGGCCTGTAAGCCAAGTGCTGTGGTGGCTGTGGAAATGGTAGAGTCCATGATTGGGGTTTCGTCGATGACACTGAGGTCTCCTACACTRCCGCCACCAGTCAGAGTAAGCTCGATCCCATTGTTGGAATAGTTGCTGATGGGGGACTGTTCGCTGCTGCATGTAGACTGACCACCAGGGCTTGGCTGAGATGTCTGTTGGAGTGAAGTGAGAAACAAAAGAACGTGAGGATTAAGCAAACAATGTTAACACAGAACTTCCAGCAAATGCAGGTCTAAATGGAGCCAAAGAAAACCAAATGTAAAGAAAAGTTTAGCATTAAATGATGGTGATCGTTCATTAAGAGGTTTTCTAGAATATTGATTTTAACTGCAATGAATGCCACTGCAAAACTCAAGATTAAAATCCACTTTAATATCTTGCTGATAGTATACGTTATAGCTACATGAGACATTTATTTCAGTTATTCCCGTAGTTGCTTCTATCACTTCATGTCATTCGCGAGCAYGTATGTATGGATACTCTATTTTGCGTATGCGCCGTTCCCAATTGAAACTGCAGGTCAATAAACCAAATCAGAACTCAGCCACGTTACGAGCTCTAATTTACACTGCTAGGCTTGCAGCAAGCAAACAAACAAACAAGACTCCAACAACACTGGAATTTGGGTTTTTTTAATTAGACTTGTGGCTAAAGAATGTAAGTATTTTCCAAGCTTAAGGCTCATTGTTACAAGCAGCGGTTGGCCTGAAATGTTGGCGTGTAATAAAACAGGGACAAAGCATCAGTGCAAAAATACTGTATTACATTGTCAGCATCCTGTGACCCTAGCAGCACGCTCTTAACTTATACCATCTCTGCCCTGAATCAAGACGGCGATGATCTATTGAATCAAATCCTTCGTTTCATTAGAATTTCAGAATTTAAATTTAAGAATTTAAGTACAYAGTACAGCCTGCTAATCTATAGGGATATAAACCACCGCAATAGCTTCTTCTTTCTTAACAGACAGCGTTCCCTGCTGCTCTAGCAGAATTCTTGCTGTGGGGAAACACAGGCTTGATTTATTTTTTATACTCATAAAGTTCTCGTAAAAGAATAGGAAAATTTCTCCGACAAACTGAAACACTCAGATACTGACAGACAAAACAGACAGCAAGAGAGACAGAAGTCTCTGGACGTAATATCTTAACGTAGGTTGTATCAGTCGGATCACAAATCCGTGAGGCATGCAGTATCATTTTGCTCCCAAGAACAGTTTCATGTAAGTATTTCACTTYTGGGGTTTTTCTTGGGTTTTTTAAATTATTTTTTTTTCCTGCCARCCTGTGATTTTTTTGCACATTTTGCTGACGAATGCTGGCTAGAATTTCTGAGGTAGCAGTGACAGCTCTCACTCTTYAACATCAGTGAATGAAGACACAGATTCATGGCAATACTGTAGCTTCATATGCCCCTGAGGAGTCCATTAAGATGCAATAACTATTATATTATTTCTAACTTGAACGATGATACTTAGAATTTATGAGGCCACACTGAGCATGTTCATTTCCAAATCCTGGCCATGGCAGATTTGGTGACAAGAATAGAAATAACTGTTACTACACAGAAGAGAGTTTGTGCTTCTGGAGAATAGCTCCACGCCATATGGAAGAAGAGTACTAATGGTCAGAAGCCTGTTCTTGTAGCCATGTGTCAAGATCACAGTGAGGTAGGTTACAGAAGTAAGCACTGTATTATGGGGAACATACAGATGTGCAACACRGAAAAAAATGGATGTCTCATCTAGTGGAGAAGGTACAAAGACATTTCTGAAGACATTTCACCAATGTAAGCCAGATTTTTCACATGTCAAGTGTTGCAAAATGCTCACAGCACATTACATTTGGGAATGAGTTTGATGGATTGCACATTACTAAATAAAGGAATGATTGGACAACAGGCAGAAGGCTAAAATAAAGACATAAATAATGTTGCAATAAGAAAAACAGCAGAAAAGTTAAAATGCCCTCACCTTATTACCCACTGTCCTTAGGAAGTTAGAACAAGACATTTAAGAGCATTAGACAGAAAAGACATTGGATTAGTTGAAAAACAGAAAATACATCTTAATTCATACAAGCAATGAAAAGCAGGAAATACAGAATTGTTTTTAAAAGATATTTTTCAGTGAGAAATATCTACTACTATGTAAGCAATCAGCATTAATACCCCTCTCCTGCAAATTTTATTCATGTTAAAACCATCTACGCTCAACATGCCTCAATAATGCTACAGATTTACCTAGCTAAGCAAGAGGGGAATGGGTTTTGTTCCTTTGTAATCTAAGGTAGTTATCACCAGAGGATCTCCTTTAGACTTCAGTGGGAGTTAACTCTGGCCCTTGGAGGTTTCCGAATTCAGGATTAATACTCCACAGTTTGGGCATAACCAACCCTTAGGCACAATATAGCAGTAACTCATATTTCAATGAGTAATCACTTTGAACTGCAGCATGATTAACAATATGAGCAGAATTTGGAGGGCTCATATTTGTAGTCCCCAAGGGTTAGGTCCAGATGAATCGTAGACCCAGATGTGGAAGAGGATGGAGTGACTGCCTTTGCTAGTTTTAACCCTTGTGAAGAGGATGGATGGCAGAGGAAATGTAGGCAAATGAAAGAAGAACAACTTTATTTAAGATAGCATGTCAAAAAATGGAGTAAGGTCCTTTCAACATTCAAGGCTATACCGGTTTAGTGCAATACGTTAAGGTAAACCAGTGAAAAAAACCTGCAGAGTCTCTTAATTCAGCTCAATTTAGTTAAATTGGAATTAGGTTAACTTGGTCAAGTTAATTAAGTATCAGATTAACATAAGAGGTCACACAACAATAGAGATCAAATGTTATCAAAAGATCTCCTTCCTGCTGTTTAAGAAAGTCAATTTATCCTGCTTCAGTTTGATCCATGACCCGACAACCTCAAGCCCCTAAAATCTGATCATTTCCYCAGGTTCTCCAAAAATTATCATCATCAATATCATCATTTTAGTCTTTTGGACTTGGGTTTTTTCGCATTCTGGTTTTGAGCCTGCAGGATTCACATTCTCTAACTTCCTTCTGTAAACAGGAGAGTGGAAAAAAATGCCTTTTTAAAAATGAAARCTGTGAATTTCTCATAATATGCTGATTCCAAAAGACAGAGCTTTAAGARAAACAATTATTGTGAGAGTTGCCAACACTGCACTTACTGCATATTGCACAGACAAGACGTAATCTTTTTATTTGCTATTTCTTAGGCTTTAAAAACATTTTACTATATAAACGAAAAAGAAAACCTCACAAAACCTAAACTTGTGAGCTAGAGTTTACGGGCTTGAGCATTTTGTAAAGGGATTGTTAACCAGTTGCAAGAAGAAAAAGGACGAAGGGAGCGGCACGGTGTATTGCATACCATTGGTTTTTCTGACTTGACCGCTTTCACTTGGAGGCATTCTTCACGCTTTGAGGTAGTGTTGCTGAGGTCCTTCTGCTCACCAATTGCACCCTGAGTCTGATGGCCTGGTGACCGGGTCTGAGAGTGGCTGCCTGGGTCTCTCGGTGGCGGAGGCCTCGGGTGGATATCTCCCCGCTGCTTCTTGGTGACATGTGCCTCTGGGCCATGCACAGTCTTCACGTGTTTCCGGAGAGAACTGGGGTCCGTGTAGCGCTTTGTGCAGCCCGGTATCTTGCAAACATACGGTTTCTGCCAAGCCAGGAGGAAAACTTAAGTTAGATTTAATTCCGTGTGGGACTCCTGAAGAGCTCCTTGGAGCACAGCTGGTGTTACAAGTTACATGCTTTCACAGTGAATTTGTTATCTAATTTATGGTCTCTACAGTGACTGCACCTAGACAAACCTATTAATTCCCCTTGGTTTTGAAGGTACCCATTAATGCCGCATAGTTTACAGAGGGCAGAGCCTCTCACCTGAACTGGCATAGCTTTGACTTATAGTGGCAGAGTCAACAGAGCTATGGCAATTTGCGAAGACTGGCTTAAATTTCTATCCTCTCCATTGCCCTCAGCAGCTTGACATCCTGTTTCCAGTATGCCCAGTATCTACTCCTTGATGTTCAGAGGCAAACAACCCCCTTCAAAACATGTTGGGAYGCTTCTTCAGACAGGATTATCTGAGGAATAATTTTTTTCCTGGCCCCTTCAGATCACCAGAATAATGTCAAAGCACAGGATTCAGTTCTGTAAGCATTTTCACGTTGCAGCAATATATGCACTAGTACTATCACTGCTACTAGCATAACTAATCACTCATTTTCTTTAAGACCACCTTATCTGTGAATTTCTCTAATTCACTAAGCAATTCAGAATGAAGTAAATTTACTGTCTTATAATTTCACRAAGACTTTCTTTGTTCTTGCATTATGAGAGGATTAGAAAGGAAGAGTTGAGCCCTTCCTGAACACTTTAGTTGCCTCAGGAAACAAAGTATCATTCACTCACTTTTATTACGGAATTGTTTCCAAGAAACTACTATTTTTAAGTAAGTCTTACTTGTACTAGCCCTCAAGAAAAAAAAAAGAGATCCTCATGCAGAGTTCCTCAAAGGCGTTCTCTGTCTGCTTACACATGGCACTGCGGAGCCTCTGACAAATGTAGCTTCCTMATGGCTATCTAAGGCCTAAGCCTGCTTCCACTGACATGAGCAGGAAAAAAACTCCCCTTGACTTGAATAGGAGCAAAAATGTCAATTGTGAGCAATTTAAAGTTGATRCTGAGCCACTGAGGCAGGCTTTCTCAAGATGCTATGGAAGTACAAAACAATTAGCTCTCTTCTACACATGTATAGGACAGATCTGCATCAAGATATCTCAGCTGCTTCTAAATCTGTCTCTAGGTTACCTACTTACAACCAAAACGGCACTGCGAGGAAGTGCTGAATTGGGCCTGTGCTTCCCATAGTGTTCATGGCACTACATCAGTATACACTGCCTAAGAGTATTAGCCCGTTTCATTGGGAAATAATGGTGAAGGAAATTTTTCATTTGACTTTGCTGCTGCAACTACCAGAAATGATGTGCAGTAGAAAATTTTTTTTTTGTGACCTACTGACACGAAATCCTGATCTTAAAACAACAGGGAGTCTGCATCATGTCTGCAAGTTTGTGAGGATCTTACTCATCAACTAGGCAACAAGCAGATTGGTTCAGACAGTGAATGAAACGCAAGCTTAGTCAGTTATTGGCGAGACTTTGATGAACTTCTTTCTACCTCRGTGACAATTCACAAAATTGCTGCTGAGCTTCAATGCAGTTGTTGGGCTGCTGAGAGCAGACACTGCAGGGACAGGGCGAACTCAGGGATGTGCAAYGTGCTCTGCTTCCCTTGTGATTCAAGAGGTGCTGCAGGGACCAGGGGACTGAAAGAAGATGAATGCTCCCAGGAGATTCTGCCAGCCCTAGTCAATGCCTGTGACAGTCCTGACAGACAGAGAAGGACACAAGCCATGTGCAAATGTATACACCTGCTATGGTGTCCAAACCACACAGCATGCTGGTGTGTCCTGCCYTTCCAGTATTTTCAGCTTTAGGCTAGAAGGAGTCTAGAGATAGGTCAAGGAGGAGAGACAGGGCTCCTCCGAGATGTGAGATTGAGATGATGTGACTCCCTGTGTAACCTGAAATGGGACAATAAAACAGGGACATGGTGTGACTCCTGAAAGAGGAGGCAGCAGCAGCAGGAAACACACAGTAATAAAGAGCTGTTACAGTAATAAAGAGCTGAGAGTTTGGGAGATGGCTGTGACTGCCACAGCTGGTTTGTTCGAGAAAGATCAAATTCCCTCCGCTGCATCGCTTCTCTGCCAGGTCTGTCCAGGATAGAACGAAGAGTGAAATAGCCCAGAGAAGAAGGAAAAGGCGTAACTCAGAACTTACAGGGCAACCCAMATTTTCCAAACCCTGGACACTTCCCTACAGCTGTCCGCAGCAGCCACAACGGATGCTGCAAGAGGYGGCGGGAGCAGCGGCTCGGCAGCCGCCAGGTGTCACCACCGGCCCCGGCAAGGGGACAAGGGGACAAGGGGACGCGCCTCGGGCGCCGGGCGAGCCCCTCCAGCTCCGCAGGGAAAACGATCCCAGGGTTTCGTCYGGGATCTGTCCCTGGTTAACGTGCCTGTTTCCATTAGACCCCTCCTTCAAACCTCTCTTACGCTTACTAAAATGACCCGCAGCCTTTTTAGGTCCACATGACACTGAAATGACTGTGCTCATAAGAGAACTTACCCTTTTCAGGTTGCTGAGGGGTTCTGTGCCTGTCCTCTGCAATAAATTGCTATGAGCACATTGTAAGTCTGTTCGACTCCGGATTTTATCATCTTTTTGAAGCTATGCTTACTTACCTCATTGGAATGAGTCCTGTTTTGGTGCTTGGCCCTGTCGGACGCGTTGGAGAAAGCTTTGTTGCAGCCTTCGTGTTCACACACATATGGTTTCTCTCCAGTGTGAGATCTCAAGTGCGTTTTCAAGTTTTCTAGCCTGGAGTAGGCCTTTGTACAACCTTCAAACTGCAGACAAGAAGTAAGTCTGGATTAATTTTAGTCTTTGGACTTGCGGGAAACGGTAAAAGCTGACCTATAAAAGTTTAGAACCTTTCCAAGCCTTCATAACCTTGCCCAATGTAATTTTGTTTTGATTTGTTGGATTTTAATTTTACCCAGGCAAACCCCGTCACAGCTCAAGTTAAAATGCTTCCAGCGTTATGTAAATCGTCTCTTACAGGAGAGCACAGTATTTATGTACTTGGTCTAAGACAGAAATCCATTGCAAAGTCATTAGGAGGCTGGTGGCCAGCAGTAATACCCAGATGTAGCTCTGTAAGAGAAAGTGCTTTTAAATAATTAAGCAAACTGAACCCTGTTTAATAATGCCTTTTGGGGCTTCTTTGCACTTTAAACTTGAGGAAGTGGGCCAAATTATCTAGTGAATCCCCTCTCCTAAAGCTCTTGTCATCTGTGCAAGCTGGATAACGAAGCAGACATGGTACTCTCTTCTCCAACAAATGTCCGAGGGACAAGAGATCAGGGAATGCAGCATCTGTGCCGCTCTGTTTGCTGCACAGCCCAGCTCCCCCGTCCGAGCCTGGAGCTCAGCCCYCTTTACTCACAGTGCATTTGTGTGGCTTTTCCCCTGTATGTCTCCTCATGTGGACCACCAGCATATACTGGGCTTTGAATGGTTTCTGCTCCCGGGAACARTCCAGCCATCGACACACAAACTCTTTCTTCTCACCGTGTATATGGTCATTGTTTATATGCTGTTCGGGTARAAGAGAGATTACAGCTTAATACAAATCTAACATTGTCATCAGTCTTACTGTAACTTCGCATTGGAACGGCACCAGAGGCTCAGGTGTGAACCAGGATCCTGCAGTACTAAAAGAGTAAAAAGATTGTCTGTACCCCAAAGCGATCACAGGGTTGAAATTACAGATCTCACTGGAAGTCCACTAAGGYCCATGAATTTGTTTCTACTGATGTCAACAGGCTTTGGATCAGGCCTCAGGGATACAGGCTGTTAAATGGATCCTGGATAATCTCATGCATGGCACCACTTGCGTGATTCCCATTGAGTAATGCTTTCCCAGAGCAGGGAAGCCTTACTTAAGTGCCACTCAACACAAACAAAGTTTACAAAATCAGGCCTTTAAAAACACATCCTCCAACCTGAAAAATCAACAGAACTGCTAAACCACGTTTCCACCAGAACTTTTAACTCACCATATTTTCTTTCAGTAAATGTATTGGGTTAGCGTACGTGTCGAGGCAGCAGAAAAAAGACCCTGCACACTGCAGTAACTAAAAACTCTGAGCACAGAAGCATCCACCAAGCCAGCTTTTGCCATTGCCAACTATGGCCCTGCCTGGAAGTCTCTGGGAGCGACACCGGCCCCAGGCCCGTGGACACGCATGGATGTGTCTCGCTGTTGGTCAGKGCCATCTGTATAAGTGTATCCAGAGGCAGGCTGGGGCTGCGTACCTTTTACTGTCCCAGCAAAGTAGCTTGCTCTGTTCCCTTCACTAAGATCCAGTTCAGCGGAGCATTTAAGTATGGATTTAATTCTCGCTGATTGTGTTTCTGAGCAGAAACGGGCAGATGAATCAGGGCCAGCCTCGAGATCGGTTTGTTTTTTCAAGGTTTAMCTGTTTGCATTTTTTGCACAGCTTCGGAGAACAACAAAAGCACCTACACCTAGACTTTCGAAGGTTTATGAAGGCTGGAATTTCAGCAAGAGCTACCTGACTCGTCCTCCCGGACTCCTGGAGAAAGCCTGACTCTGGGACTTGACCGTGGCTGTACTTTCAACCACAGCTGGCGAGCTGTGCCACTAGATGGCCGCATTTCTCAGCRAATGCGATCATTTCCATTAAGGTACGAGACAAACTCCTTCCAGAGTTTATATCTGATCACAGCACAGGGATGAAAKCTGTATCTGCTCCGCAAGTAGCTCACAGAAAAAGCCAGCTGTACAGAAACTCAGTAGTTCATACTGGAACACAAAGAAGATAATCCCGATMTTTTTTAAAGTCCTGAAAACAATCAGAAAACCAAATAAAATCACTTATGTTCACAATTATGCGGCATCGCCATGGCAAACAGATGTGCACTGCCTGTAAAAGATGACTGCTCTTTTTCTCTTTCTGAAACTTTATTGCCATTTCTTAAAAGTTGTGATGGGGCGCAGAGCRCATGAACCGAGCAGATGTGCTGGACAACGTACAACACGTAATCTGCAGGAGTTTATGTTTCRAGTGCAGATCTCTAGTCCATTCGTACTACACACGCCTGTACCAAAAGTGTACAGATGCCCTGCGCTGTGAAATGGAAGAGTACAATGAGGTTAATGTGTACTCTTCTTTCCTGAAAGAGAAAGAAGTAACAGGACAAAACTCAATGCAYTAAGGTAATTCTCGGCCAAATCTTTCTGTAAACATTACAGACTCTGAGTTATTTGGTTAAACCTACAAGGCCAAGAGGGAAATGAAAATTGAGTGTGTGACACAGGCTTTCCATTTGATGCAAAAACTTCAAGGCTGGTTCAATCAGTTCACAACAGCACCTCCCTTTACCTCCTGCTGTGTGGACTCTCAGGCACCGTAGATGCTCTTTCAGAGAAATTCTCCGTAGGACACTGTTTCTCTTTGTCCCCGTAAATGAGCCTCCTCCTTGCTCCAGACATCTAGCCTTTATCAGCGTGAGCATCCTCCAAAACCGGCCTTTCTCATGGACGTAAAACATCCCCTCCTCACTCCCCGCCCAGCCCAGGCTCACCACAGCGGCTGACAAATCTTGCCCAGGATCGTGACTTGATCATTCGCCTCTCTACGTCACTCCACTGGCTCACCTGTYAAATATCTTTTGATCAGCCTCAGGTCATTGCACAACTGTGTCCCTCCRTACTCATCTGCCCTGCTCTCCTATCCTGTCACTCCTTTCCTACTCCCTCTGCTCTTCCTAAAATCAAACCCCTCTTTGCGCTGTTCTCCCTCATTGCTCTGATGTTCCAAGTGGCCTCTGAGAGCGCACCTGMAAAGCCATCTCATTCTCATTCAACCCCTCTGAGGATCCTCCCCTTCAGGTAAAGCCTAGAAGAAACAAGCCCATGAACATCATCTGCTAATCTGGGTRATTTCTTCAGCTCTCAGGTGAGCTGCTCAGTTGCTTTTTGCAGAGGGRTGATATTTTAGCAGACCTATAAATGTGCCCAAATACTGAAAGGCTGTTCTGGAAGAAGACACTTGTTAAGACATTAAATCAGCACAAGTAAGAGGCCAACAGCAGAAACCRGCAGTGTTCTCAGGTAAGGAGATTCACGGCATTTGAAATCCTGACCACATAGGGCCAGACTCAAATGCCCTCACTCACTCAAATTATGATTTGAAAACTGATCAGTCATCTGCCATGGACACACAGGCAGAACTACACAAATACAAAACGGGAACTAAATCTACACTGGGATTTTTTTATCATTATCATTTGGCAGAAACAATGTGCAATACTTACAACATGTTTAAAGGAAGAGGGAGGTCTCACTGTGCAAACAACAGCAATTAGAAAAGTTCAGAAGTTTGTGAACTCTGGCATTCAGGTCCTTTGACTCAGATAATTACCTTTGGATTTTGCACGGTGTTTTTGGCTCCCTGGTCTCTATTATGAGAGGGAATGAATAGTTTTGAGCTTGTAAAACAAAGAACAGTCAGGAATAAGAGTATTATGCAAAGCAGAAGCTTTGGTACAGTACAATAAGGATTTATAGGGTTTCAATTTATAATCTGTTTGTAACCTTATTACACCCATGAAATGTCACATTCCAGGGACTAGATCAGAAGGATTTTTTTTTTCCTGGTGAAATTGAATTTTGATGCAGTTTCAGGGTGTGAAAAGGCTTTTCTTTTAATTTTGTAGGCCCAAACCTGCAAGTTTTACTTACATTGGTAATCCTTATTACAGTAAATAGGCACATGAAAGCCAATGATATTACTCCCTAGTGTCAGGTTTGCTAACATAAGGCTCTGAAGCACCAGCTCTGTATTATTAAGAATTTCTGACCTGAAAAAAAAAAAAAACCCCATTAAAAGCTGGAATTCTACTAGCTATCTCCCATTGCACACAGCTCCAAAAAGCTRCTAAACAGGGGTCATTTGCAGAATACCAGTCACTTTCATGCCACTTCAATGCTCATTACCAAACCTCAGTCTGTCCTGGCTCGTTTTCTTTTCTTTAAAAAATGTTGCTATTATAATTTGGCTCCAAAATACCCTAAAATGAACAGAGGGAACTGACCTAAATACTGGTTTTGGTCTCAGAACGCCCTGGCTTTGAAGGAGGAAGCTCTGAGATGGATTTCAATTCCAGAGCAAAAACGCCACCAAATTCATTGAAATCAAGGCTGAGGTTGGCCTGTCATCTCTACTGGGGAAGCTCAAAAACCAGAGGTAACGGGAAGCACAACCTGCAGTGTCCTGGAAGCATAAAAGCTTACATGGTAAGAAATACTGTTTAAAAAGGGAACACCTTAAAACCTACGTGTTCTCATATGATCAATGCACACCATACATGCAACTCCATCTTGCAGCAGATGATGTGAGGTGACACTGGAGGTAGGATCTGCAATAATCTTAAGTGTTCTATTTCCCTCCTCCGYGTGGTTTTTAGAAGAAAAGGAGTATCTAAGCATATCCTAGCTGACTGCTTGGTACCCATTAGCTATTCAATACATAAACAAAGGCCAAATGTGTGCTCACTGCAGTCAAACAGCAGGAGGAAAGCCCCTTCATACCAGTGGAATGAGTTAGGAACAACAGAAAAAAAAAATGACTGTCACCTGCAACCAAGATTGCATCTGAAAGCCAAGTGTTATTTGGTGGATGAAGCAGAAAACATTGGGAAAATCTCCTGATTCTGCTTTCTAACCTAGACACACTACCCTAGCGTATGCTAAGAAAAAACTGGGAAGGGACCATGCTGTATTGGTATAATGTGGTAAGTTAGTGGCACAGTGGAAGGCATACTGCACCATTGCCAAAAATCGGTTTAATTTCAATTATGCAGTGACAATTTTCGACTTTTATCTTCTCACAGTTATTTCCCTGTATTTTAAAAATTAAAAAAAGGAGGTGCTAAATAACTCCTCACCAAACCTCACTAGTGACATCAAGCAGAAGCAGCATTTAAGCCATCTYCCAGCACAAATCTCCCCCTGGACTGTACTGCCACAGCGAGCCCCTCAAACCAGCAGAGCCACTGCACGTGCTGTGTAGGAGACGACGAGCAAACGGCGAAGAGGCATTGCAGTGGAACGGCTGCTAAACACATCCCGCAACTGCACGASGGAGTCACGGAGCCCACGGGCTGCGGAGAGGGAACGTGCAGAGATTGTGTCCGGCAGTAACAGACTGGATAGCTCTGAGGCTGGTTTGGAAGGGGATTAGTTGTCCCTGAGCTGTAAGTCCTGCAGGASCACTCTTATTTATGTAGTTTGCATAGGGGATGTAGATTTGTCCTTAAGCCCTCGTACGGTTAGAAACAGGAGAGGGTTCCTGATCATCAGGCCCATCCCTCGCTGCGGCAAGCCCCGCTACACATAATCCCGGGCACGAACGGAGCAAGCTTCATCTTCTAAGTACGTTGGTGATCTGCTCCCTCTGCTCCCAGCGGATGGCTCTTCTAGGAACTCACTCCTCTGCTGGTTAGCAACTAATTTCTAGCTTCGATTTATTCACAGCCAATTTATACTCATTTGTTCTCGTGCCAACACTATCCCGTAGCTTAAACAGCTCTGCTTCCCTGCACAGTGTTTATTTCTCTCCCTTCCCCACCCCAACTAACTGACAGACAACCCTCTCCTCTCGGCCTTCATTTGCTGGATTAAATAAACTGGTTCCTTCTGGTCTTCTCTAGGATGACCAAGTCCTCACTCCCACTCCTATYCTGCTTTGGCTGGAAGTGTGGAAGTCCCTGTGTCCTGCCTGTCATTTTGTTCCCAGGTTCCTCATTGCCACTTCCAGGACTGCGTTAATGCATCCCGCCTCAGTGGTCCTCTTGGCCCTTCTCTTCACCTGCTCTAGTATGAATTCACCTTCTCAACCAGAATAGGGTGAAGTACACCAGAGCTCGCCAGCCTTGGCGTAACAGAATTAAACCTCCCTGTCCTTGCTTAGGTGTGAATACAGATCTCTCCTTCGCTTTGGACTTGAGACCATTACCAAAGCATTCGAGTACCTCATAGCTGGTGAATGTACCTCTCCTAACCACAAACCTTGGGAAACAGCATCTATGGCCACAGTACAGGTGGAGACTTAAGGCCCAGGAAAGTTAAAGCCCAGAAGTATTTAGGTCTCTGATTCCCACTGAAAGCAGTCACTTGTTCATGAGTGGTGTGCATACTTCTGAGGTTCTTGACTCACACAGCTTCCTGAGATATCCCAGTGATTGTAAAAAGAGTATCAGCATTCAGAGAAGTGACAGGGCAGCACTTAAGCAAGTACCCATGCTTGCCTGCTCCCCAGGGATGCAATCCACAGCTCATCACTGCTTCTCGCTGCCATTTTAGGTAGTCAGGCAACTAAGAGATGACATCAGGCAGGCCTCCCTACCATCTCATTAACATCTTGATAAAGATTAACTCCAAGATCCACAGCAAGATGGACAGACAAAAGCTTTGTAAAGAAGTCAGGCTGTAAAGGAGGTCCTGGTGAGGCAGGAAATATCCTGTGACAATAGAAATCCCATTGTGAGGAGGAAAAAAAACTGCATCTCCGTGGAGTGCAATCCCCAGCAGACTTTTTGGACACATTCCAGTCACTGCAGTCGAGTCTCCCTCTAACCTCTGTGACTCTCTGTTAGAACAACGCACGCATTTTAATTTCCTCTTATCTGCTGGCAAATAGGTATGGATCCCTTCTGTCCTTTCCCCACTAAAGATCATTTGCAGGCACAACCAGGCTAAACAACCACAAGAGACTAATGTCTCCTCCCTGCTACACAAGTCAAGAGTAAGCTTTTGACCTCGTGTCCTTAGGGTGGCATAAGTACGTAAGCCATTTTTAGCTCCTGAGACGGAAGAAGCACTTAAGCTGCTTTAAACCTTTATGGTGGCATAAATGCTTAAGCTGCTTGCAGTTCCTAAAGCCAAGTCGAAGCTATACATGAAGAACTCTGCATTTCTGCATAGGCACATGCCTGTGGAGAAGCTCAGATAACTATCTCCACTCCTCCTTCCTTTCCTTTGGATGCATTTATTGTTATTCTATTAGAGTTCTTGCGGCTGATTAGCAACACGACAATTTATAGAATCCGCTGATCTGGCCCAAAGCAGGTCAGCTCCTCGACAGTCTTGACACCTTTGCTGAAACGGAATACCCACAGTTAAAATCAGCTGGATCTTAAAAGCACTGCACGGCAATTTCCTCTGTGTATAATGAATGCACTAAATACTCTGTCTGCACACTGCACTCCTCACCCCGCAGTGTTTGATCTTGTCATTCAATCTCAATACTTAATTTTCAAAGTTTTCCACTCTTATAAAACGAAGCCCCCCGCTCCCCCTAGATTTGGTCATGATTGTAAACCTAAATAAGGACTAGTGGCACACCACGTTTCAGTAATCAGGTATTTTGGGGTTACATGTGAGAGAGAGGAGCGTGACTTTTTTAACAGTATAAAAAAATATGTACCACAAATGTTTATAAGTCCAGTGTGACTAAAAAGGTTTTACTCATTAGGAAAAGTCAAATCACCAAATAAAGACAGTTTCAGTCAAAAAGATGGCTATTTCAGAAAGGAGTGAAGTATGTGGAAAATAGGAAATACAACTTACACTATTTTACAAACATAATATATGAACTCTGTGTACATAACTGTTAATACTTAATTATAAGAAAAAAATTAGACTTCAGTCAGCATTCCAGCTGAGTTCATGCTTGAAGCTCATTTATTACTGTGCCATTCTGGATTCCCATCTCTGTCCCTTGAGAACTGGCAATAGCAGTCAATGAAGAAAGGGAGGGATCAAAATTAGAAGCCCAAGTCAAGTGAAAAATAATGATGATTTATAACTTGAGACAGCACACAGAAGTAGATGGACGGGGATGACAGGCACAGGAGAAGGGCAGCATGGAAACCAACAGCTAGAAGAGAGGATGGGAACAGCAAGAAAGGAGGAAAGTGGCGGGGGGGGGGATCACATCATGTTCTGGCCGCTCTGAGACACTGCATAGTTCTTAAAAAGATGTTGCTGTACTTCCAACATCACTGCCTCAGTAGCTTATAAACTGCTTATTCAYCTGCCTCGGTCCAAAGGGCTTGGGTTAATCCGGCTGTTTTGACTCCAGTGTCCAAGGGAGCATTCCCATGTGAAGGGCAGACTGAGGGGAACCTCAGAGATGTTGCAACAAACAGTTGGGGTCAACAGATGTCTTGGGCTGCCACTGGGAGAAGACCGGGTTTACAATCGTATTTAAAAATGTATTAAAGATCCGGGGTCAGTGCAACACACGGAAAGAGACTGTTCTTGTCTCATGGGGCATACAAGTTCGGAAGCGAGGAATGCACAAAGACCGAGAGCAGTCAAACTAATAATAACTAATGAACATTTGCAATTTGTCGACTTTACTATAAGCCTGAGCAGGAGTCATCTTTTTGCCCCAAACACTGTTTAACCAAGCCATGGCGAATCAGATAATTTTTTATGCGTGGGCTTGGAGAAGTCTTGTTCTCTAAACGTGAAACTGTATTACTAATAAACAGGAATACGCTAATTCAAAGGACACAACCCAGCAGGACTGTTTTCTTCTCACCTCCCTGTTTCAGCTGAAAATATAGGTCTGATTATTCTTTTTCATCTCTCCACTCTAACAGCAGCAATAAAAGTTCTCAATCCCCATGTTAAAAAAAAGATGTTTTCTTTCTGCTTCTCCTTTTGTTCTCTTGCAATAAATTCTGTAGTTGTCTTCGTTGCCTATCAATAGGTTAAACATATCCAACTTGTATGTTTAAATGCTAAAGACAGAGAAGTCCCCAAGGATACGTCAATCGTTGGCTCTTGTACAAAGAAAATACTGTATTTTGCTCAGAAGAGCTTTCTGTGGCAATTTAAACACAGTGAGACAGACACAATATCCTGGAGAGAGGAAAACCTGCCTTATTACATTCCTGACCCAAGAGAAAGGATCTGCCCTTAGGACATAAAGAGAATCAGTGGGGGGAAAAAAAAGAGAAAAGTTATCTAATCCTAAAAATAAAGACAGTGGTTCATAATACAGCATGACCTTCTGTTAATCTCTGATATAGCAGTTATACAGTTATGGATATGATATAATAGCAACAGGGCAAACACAGCTTGCTCGTCAGGCTGCGAACCGACTCCCTCAGCCTGTATCTATGTTTCCAGGTTTTGGACAGCTTTTTGGTAGGCKTTGGGATATTCTGTGGAGGGAATGGAACTTATGGGATATTGCGGGGATTCTTTCCCAATAAGATCACATCTTGTTCTTGTTCCATTTAATATACATATATTCACGTATACAGTACAGTTAAGTCTGTTAGCAGCAAAATGCAGCTCCATCAAGGGCAATGTTTTACAGCTCTCCCTCGATTTCCTGTGTAAGAGCATGCAGCTATAAAGCAACGGGCAGAAATTGCATCTTTATTTCCTGAACCTGAAAATTTAATAAATGAGATTCTGCCAGAACATCAACATAAATGTTGTGGACATTAATCATTCCGCTTTTACAGTGGTAGGAAAGACGCTTTGATGACTCTCACCTTTGTTTCTTCTCTGATGTTCTCTTCCATAACTCTGTCTAAAATCAAGTGCCATTCCTTTCTTGAAGGTTGCATTCTTGTATYGCTAGCTGGGAGGTTAACAGGTGAAGCTGGTATGTTACAGGAATTCCAGCTTTCTTTACTCTTTTCTTTTTCCAAATGTATGGAAATAATTTTTCAATGCGTGCTCCTGTGATAACTGGGCTTTGCCACTTCCTCCAGCGCTGATGCTCTGCATTGCATTTGTCTTAGTTCAAGCAAGGTATCACAGCTTCCATATTGGGTGATGTTACCAAAAAAGAAAGCTCCACCTCTCTCTTCAACCAYCTCAATCTGTGACCTGCCCAAAGACAGGGCTAGCTGCATTTGTGCGAGGGAGCTGCAGCGGAGAAGTGAAGGAACTGAAAGCGGAAACCACAAACCAGATGCTCAAGTCAACTGTTCTCAAACAGGGATGTTTTGGTATGTCTCTGCTCTCCAAGGGTATGCCCTGCTCTCCTGAGAACTGCTGAAGCAGGRGAAGATGCAACAGGGTGACCATGAGGATGACTAAGTTCTTGGGGCACTGGGATGGAGCCCGTAGGGAAGAAGTGCCCCCCTGCACTGCTCCTGAAAGGGGCCAACTGCAAGCTCCTGGCATTTCTCCCAACCCCTTTCTCCTACCCGTCTGCCRTCTGCATTACTTCCCTGCTCTGGCTGCCCTCCCGGCTGCCTCCGCTGCAGTGTGCTCCTGCCGTTTGTATTATCTGCTCCACGCCACTGTGGATGCTGCTAAACTCTCCTCCAGCTTCCACTCGCTCCGGCATCTTTCTTGGTGCAAACTGTGCATGTTCGGACGCACAGTTCGAGAGCTGCACTGACCATGTAACTGCTCTGCCAGCASCAAGAAAGCCTTTTGCTGGAGGGTAATCTCCTTTGGAAAAGGCAACCTGACAGGTAGAACCCCATCACAACTTTCACCTTCACCAAGACATGCACAGAAATCACTTTAAGAAAAATAATCTTACGTATCCACGTTTGGCTTTTACTTTCTGTTTTTATGCTCCTCACATTTAGGTCCCCAAATTACACCCACATTTTACCTGTCTTCTGCGTAAAGGTTACATGAGAAAAATTTAGGGTGCCTGCAGTGTAAACCAAGAGACCCAAGACAGACTAGCAAGGAGAAAAGCAGAAAGGGAGAAAGAAGCCAGGTGAAGTGTGCACCAGTGATGAAGAATTCAAACTTGGCTCAAAAGGCCAGGGCTGGAAGAAGAGACTGAACAAAGGCCACTTGCTGAAGGGTTTAAGTCCCACTGCTGACCAAGTGATGAAACTGTGATGTTGGCCTTTACCATGCGATAGTGACTGAAGGTGGTTTTCTCCCAAATCCTATACCCTAGCCCTGCACTGATGATCYTCAGCCTGTTCTGCCTGCTTTCCTTCCTTCTTCCTCTGTCACACATGCACACAAGCTCTCCCCACAGGCTTTCTGAGAGCTGGCTACAGGCAGGAGTAATACAGCTTGAGATGCASGAAGGATTCCTGCCTTCAGGAAACAGCTCTACGGCATGTCTGCAAGGAGGTGCARTGCCTGTTCCTGCCATAAGCTCACAAGAGAGGAGATCCTCATTGCACAGAGCTCCACATTCCCTGCAAATCCGTTACACATTCCTCTCTCAACCTAGTCAAAACAGTAGTGCACAAACAAGGGCAGAGCTTTTCCTACAATTGAAGGGGGAAGAGGGTAAAGACTGGCCTGAAACCAAACATCTGCCCTTCACTAGGTCTGAGATTATCCGTGAATGTYGCCTAGAAAATGTACTGTCTGATACCTTCTAGGAGTGACTGAATATGGAAGGAGAGAAAACCACCTGAGGCTCAACTTCAAAATTTTCTGCTTCATGATCTTTGCGTTTAGGGATAAAAATTGATTTTACGTGCAACTGCTACAGAATTTCCAGGAAAACCAAGTTAAAACCCATTAAAACTCCCTCACAGGCAGTACCCAAGGCGAGCAATGGCTGATTTCCTTCTTTACAAATCTGAACTCCCATACAGCTGTGTACAATCTTTAACAAAAACACACGTGAAAAACAGGCCTTACCTGAAAAAAAAAACCAACAAAACCTGAACAGCCCAGCACATAGCACTGCTACAGATGTTAGTGTAACGCACTTAAAAGCATATATTCTATTTCTGGATTTTTCTCACTGGCAAAAAAAGACCACAGAGGACTCCTGCCAGCACACTGGAGAAGGAAGTCATCATAAAGAGGCATTACAATAAGGTATTTCATCTTATTTGCAAATAGTATGAAGAATGAAAATACCGTCCTGATTTTGTAAGAAGCACACCAGCACACGCGAGGCAGAAGAACTAAATACTTTGGATGTTTTCCCACATTGCTGCAGAAGACAAAAATCTATAGGCCTCCTTCCTGCCACCATAACTCATCCGACTTCAATGGAAATCAGACCTGCTGTATATATTAAACCTGAAATTAACTATTCTCCCCCCATATTGTTTGGCTTTGATAAATTCCAGCCATTGCTCCTAGCCGAGATGCGCAGATCTTGATTTTGCGAGCTGCTCTGCTCGCACGGGCTCTTACGGCAGCCCGGAGCCCATTAAATTCGATTGGGTCCAAACGCACTGAGCTCTCCGCAGGAGCAGGGCTTTAGCAGCTCTTATAGTTAGTTATTGAGCCGTGGGTTCAAACCATGCTCAAAGTAATAATATTTTCCTTTAAAACAGGACATGTTCACAAGAAAATAAAATGGGAAGAGATTTCTAATCTTTACATTCCACAACACAGACCAGACTGGTGGAGCCAAGAAATAAACGCTCAACAGTAAAGATGCCTTGAGCACAAAAAAATGGAAGTGAAAAAGTACCCAGCAAAATATCCCAACAACTGTGGTGCACCAAATGAATACATAAAGCCAGAGCTGTTTTATAAAAATTGTATGGTTTTAACGACAAAAATCTGTTAAAATTTACACTGCCTTTCTGCAGGGGCTTGGAAATAGACTGCAAGCAGGTTAGTACCAACAGGCTCTTTGAGTTAAAATGTAACCATATATTACAGCAGCTTTATATCACTTTATATTAGCAGAGACAACTGCTTAATCCCATGAGCCAACTTATAAATCTGTGAAAGGCTACAGCAAGGTAGAACAAGGAAAAGCTACAAAGTATTCTTTTAATAAGATTTTGAAGTCTTCCAAACTCCCAGACTGGTATAATGGGTCATCTATCTACGCTGAAGGATTAGCAAAGTACTTGATCCCTTACAAAAAAGTTAAACCATTGCCTTCTTTTACTGAAAATCCTATGCTCCTAATGGGGCAAAACAGCAAGGTAAATGTCAGACAATTAAACGGGATCTGCTCTTTGGAGTGTATTAAACACGCGGGCAGTAACACTAAGCGTGTAGACAGGACTTGCTGAACAATATGCACTTCATTTAGTTCAACCTTGGACCAGATTTTGTAAAAGCATGCACTTTCTTCTGATTTTAGTACTTTTTAAATGATTACAGCACAGCTAACACTGATCCACTTAAAATGAAAGAAAAAGATATTCCTCAGCAGGATCTTCCTGTGTAAATCAATCAGTAAGTCTTTTTAATTTTTTTAAAGAGAGTCCTATGCTTACCACATGGACACATCCAAATTGCCCATATGATAAAAATACCAATGCTTTGTCTGCAGAAAGAGACTGTTGAATAGCAGGATTTTTTTCTTATGCACTTAGTGTCTCCTTATACATAATCTATGAAAACTGCAGTTCAGATTAGGAGATAATGCCTGATCCACTTTTTGCAACGAAACGCACAAAACCCCTAAGAAAGTCACGAATGTAGTGACTTAAAAACACACCACACTTTGCACAGAAACTACAAAGAAAAATGATGGCAGTGATAAGCATTATCAAAATCTTTACTAAACTATGTATGTTTTAACATTTGTTTCATCACAGAGGAGATGCTGGTGGAATTAATACAACATTGGTGGGTGACAGAAGCAGCAGTGTGTTAAAGCCATGACATCACGACTGAACTGGAGAAGATATTTCGGGCACTTCCTTCCTAACATCTCTAAGAAACACATCTAACAAGCTTCAGCACGTGCAACAGTTTATTGCTCCTCTGAGACCTCCCTCGGCTTTTTTCCACTGGATACGCATTTAGAATTTATCTTTCACATCTGCGCTAGGCTTGGTCATCCCAACCACATCCTAGCAGAGTCAGGGTTAGCAAAGGTCTGTCACATGTTAGAAGTTAGTCACCCTTGGTGCTCCAGGGAGCAGCAGCAGAGATACCTTCTTTCATCTCTCCCTTGTCACATGGCAACATTTTCTGTTCTCTCGTACATACCACAGACAGTCTTGTGCAGTAGCTAGACTACAGACGTATGTTTGAGCTGTTGGAATGAAAACTGTACAGAATCTCTTAGTAGAACATGGGGGTATCACCTAACGCACTCAGAAAAGAGCCAAGGCCAATTTTTTTTTCTGCCCTGCATTCCACACACTAACTGACTTGGAGTGAACTTACAGGTGCTTCTGGTAACTAAAAATCAATCCTAAATAGCCTGGTTTAACTCAAAGATTCATCTCTTCTCCTATATACCATTGTGGCACCATCTGAATGGGACAGACTTGTGCTGGCAGTCAGCCCCAGAAGTCTGCAGGAGTAAACCAAAGGGCAGTCCCGTATCTCGGTAACTCTCCCTCATCCAAAAACTGTCAGAGCTGGAGCCTGGCGCCTACAGAACACGATATAAAACACACTTCTTTGTTCAGGCTTTTTTACTAACCGTAAGTGTCGGAATCCCCTTGGCAATTAATTTCCTGGCTGGTAATCCCTTGGCTCTGATCCACGCGGAGAAAGTGGCTGCGCTGGAGGGAGGTGCGCAAGGCACATGCTCCGGCTTTGCAAAATGAAGTAGTCTCTTGATTTAAATGACAGTGGCCAAGCCTGAAAACTTCATATTTGCCCTGCATAATGAAGTAAGCTAAGCTCACTGTTAAACACTCTTTAAGCCGAGTGTAATGTGGCAAATGGTCAAATAGTGCAGGTAGGGTTTTCTTGATTATCTGTGGTAATACTGGAAATGGTTTAGGCACAAGAAAGATACGCAAAAAAGTACCCCCATGGCAGTCAGATACAGAAATACACATTGTATGATAATTAGTACCGATAACAATTTAAAGGATAAAGCCTTCATTTTACTAACTTTAAGAAAAATTACACTAACAAAAAAAAAAATCACATACCCACAGTGTATTAAACTTCTATATTCTCAGCTCTCGTATAGAGGTACAAAACTCTTTTAGTAATCCTGCCTAGTGCTGGTAACTGGCAAAACAATCTACAGTGCACAGTCTCGAGCTACAGGAATGCCTCTCCCCAGCAGCCAGGCCAGGTGGACTTGATCAGGTTTGATATATATATTGTTTAAGTCTTCTGAGACAAAGGGACAGAGAAGCTGTGTGGGCATAATTCCTGTAAGTGGCCAAACTCAGGAAAACATTTTGACTGAGTTTCCTTTAGTTTTAGACAAAGGCTCTCACAGGAGGAAGAAAGTCAGTACCGTGCTCACATGTGCTGTGAAGAGAACAGTGAGATACTATCTTTTTAATTAACCCAGCCTCAAGTGATGCAGTCTTAACTGAAGCATTCCAATCCTGGATTCCTCAAATTAGGAAGCATCAGAGCTAAATAAATACAGGAAACCCACTTGCCCTTCACACTCCAGAATGCTAAAAATACCCCACAAAAACATACCGGATCTCCCTGGATGCATCCCCTTTCCACACCGTCCTGACATGCCCTAACCATGGGCATACCTTAAGCAACGATTGTAAATAAAACCAGAGCCAAGGGAATAACGGAAGGAAAAAAGGACAGTAGTAATTTTAGGTATGAATACTTGTGGAGCAAGCTCTTGTCCTCACTGAAAACACTCTGAAAAAGGTCCCTGAATTCAAGGGATGTTTCCCTCATCTGGCAGAAACCACTGCTGGGGTAAGGTGCTAACTAGAAGCAAAGCTATGTTGTGCTTCTCTCTGAAAATTAGTGAGTTCCTACCTGCCGCTGTGCTGCTGCTGTTCTTTCTTTTAGTGTTTTCTTGACACATGTAGGAGAGGATAAAAGCCTAATGGGTGCGAGTGTCAGCACAATATAAATTACTTCAAGGAAAAACTTGATGCATGGCTTGGGATCTGAAAGAGGAATGTCCACCATTGTTTGTGATTATGGATCACATCACAATCTAATAGCAATTTTTATTTAATCAATAATTTCCATGCTGAACAGACAGCCCTGTTACAGAGAATCGACAAGCAGGTACTGATAGCGACAAGGCTTGTTATTAATCTTTACCCTGCCAAGATATCAACCAAACTACTGTAAAAAAGCACCACCAAGATGGATTTAGAAGTAGGTCTTTCTTTTTCTTTTTCTTTCTTTTCTGCCTCTATTTCTTTTTCTTTCTCCTTCTCTTTCTTTTTCTCTTTCTTTCTCCCTTTCTTCCTTTGCCTTTCTATTCTTTTTAGCTACACAGCCMCATTACCCTTTTCCCTTTCCAGGTATGTACTGTTTCATACACTTYATATTCTAAGTTTATTTGAAAAACCTAGGGCTTGAATTACACAAAAAGGCAATTCATATTAAGCAATTTCACAAATCAGTGGGACCTAGCCCAGTGCTCAGTGTTAGCCATTATAGGCTAATAAATCATACTTTCTCTTTGAGATGTCAATCGCCAAAGTGCTTTGTAAAAATGTTGGCATCTGTAATTCAGCGAAGCCGTTTCATCTTGAAATAAGATGCTCCAGACTGATAACAAGAATAATCCTCTCTTGATCAAAAAAAAAAATCTGCATTTTACCAATTAAAGCTGCTGCCAGAAGCCAAACGGAGCAGCACTGAGACTCCACTGGAGTTTATCTCTGCTAAACACAAGGAGGGATACAGTTAGAGCTTTGTTTCATTTTCAGCTTGACTACTTTATCTCACGGAGAACTGCAGCATCTCAGCCCTGCAATACACGTAAGAATGGTATATGCAGACCTCATACCTACAGTACAAGTCACCAGAGGACCCACTCCTGACAAAACCACCACCCGTTCATTTTATAGAYTAGGCACTTGACACCTTAAAGAAAAGTCACGCCCATGCAAAAGTTTAAGCACTGGAAAACACTRAATTTTTTTCCCCACTATAAAAGGCTCATGTGCTTATTCTTTTTYCTTTTCTATTAAGAGGTTACACAAACAAAAGAGACAGCAAAAATGAATCCATGCAGGCCAGCCCTCTCAAAACCAAATGCAGAAGCTGCACTCGCGCCTGTATTTAGCTTGCCTGTCCCTGCCGCCGTTCSTGCATGCTGAGCTGCCACTTCTGTCTGAGAAAAAGCACTTCCACATGCAATAGCTGCGCCTGCACTCACAGATATCTRTTCTTCCAGGCATCGGGTTTCTATGGGCAAACCTTATGGGCAGCTAAGAGGGAGAACATGACACTTGTGACAAAGATRCAAAGGTGGGCTGCGCTATGGATAAAATCCTATTCATCGGGAGGCGACAAAAGCAGTGCAGAGATACACCACACCAAACAGGGGACCCCAGAAGGGTCGAGGTAGATCTTCCACCGGTTCACCGTAATAACGCAGGCTACGTAACAGCAAATCACTTAGGCAGCAGTAGCAAGGCAGGAAAAAGCTGCACTGAAACTGCAGCTCTGTCCAGGCGAATCTGCTTTGTCCTGGYCCAAGGGACCTGGAGTCAATGTACAAGCCCAACCTTCCTTGCAGCTGGGAGGGAGCAAGAAAAGCGGGCAGGGACTTCCCTTTTCTCTCTTCTCCATGATATGCCTGCAAGAGTCAGCTCACTCTGCAACTTTACTCCTGCCTAYGCATTTGTCACTCCGTCAGCACGGGCTCCCCTGGGACCTGGCTTATGCTACACTTCTCCCCAAAACTGGAAGTCACCTATGAAACATCTAGCTGAACTCTCAAGCAAAACAAACACTTCAAATAAGTACGTATATCCACAAACCACCTAAATAGTGCTTTGTGATTAAAAGCACGGACAGAGGCCRAACCCTGTCCCCTGCCACGCACAGCCCTTTCCACTCAAGTGCCCACTTGTTACAATTTCAATCTAAATGGCTAGACTAACTTCTCRGGGCATAGGAGAAGCACTGTTCATCCCTACCCACAACAGTGAAAAAGAAGTGCTATTTAAATGACATGCCATAGTTTAGCAACCTCTTTCAGGGACACCAATTCAAAGACATTGACTTTGGCAACTCATATGAACAGTAGCCGTAGCAGCAGCAGACTAACAACAAGTTTTCCTAATGCTGTGAAAGAAATGCTAATTACAGAGGAATTAAAATAAAAAAATGATTACATTTCTCTCTCTAAATCCCATCTTAATACTTCACAGCTTAGGGTGGATTTATTTTTTTGTAAACCTTTCTCTATCAAAAAAGGAAATCCCCACTTTTATTTTTTTTTTCCCCTTCTCCTCCGTGATTCATCAAAAGCCAGGGTCTAGGTAGGGGAACTGCCGATGCGCTTGTGGAGTGGAGTGCTTAAGAGGACCCGAGCCAAAGCACAGCTGGCCTTTGGGTCAAGCCCAGAGTGAATAAGATCTCTTCAGCGGTGCTGACTTTTAACACTGCCGGAGGCAGAGGGCATCACGGTGGCTGGCGCAGAGCAAGGATGTGCTGGGAAGGCAAACCGGGGCCGTGCCAGACCCCGAGGGCTACTGAGGCTACAGAACAGCAGTGAGGTCCGACGGTGGTTACTTAACCTTAAAACCCGACAGCACTTACACGGATACCTTTGATGGGGAGGGTTAAAGACATGCTTCATTTAAACAAGTCTGTGTTAGGCACCCATATGGAAACAAAGAGAAAATGAACACGCATTTAGGGGCACAGATCTGCTTACTAGCTTTCCTGTATCATGTAATGAATTGCTGGCCTATAAACGATGCTACCATTCTGGCACAGTTTAAAACTATGGGCTCAGCAGCCTACAATCCAGCACAACAATGTGGTGCCATAATTATAACTCAGCCTTTAAACAGGCAGTGAGGACGAGATTTCAAAATCTAAAACTTCTGGACAGAGGTTTCTCACGATTATTTGCTATAATCTCTCCTCCCTCTCTCTCCTCCCCCTTGTTCCGTCACAGCTACAAAGATCAAATATACTGAGGGGATGCATAAACTGGGAAAAAAACCTTTCCATGGCACTTGCTTGCCTCTAAAACAACTCCCTGCCTTCTCCATGTTGTCCCAAACCCTGGGCTTGTCTCACTTGAAGAATGATTTCTTTTGTCTGCAGCATTGCTTCTCCAAATATGGATTAGGGTCCAGACACCACTGAGTAAAAAATAAAATAGAAAGATGAAATAGAATAAAACCACCAACAAAACCCCCTTTGCTGTTGTACGTAAAATATTCTCCTTTTATCAGGAAAAAAATAATTACTATAATGGATTTCATGTTCTTATCTATTCCTTATTCTTTTCAATTTAAAGGAAACATTTCTGAACCTTTCAGGGCAGTGGCTGTCACTGCCACGCACAATGAGCCTGCGAACGGGCTGAAGCTTTCCTGTGTTACTGCACTAGAGCCAAATAAAACTATAATGAAAATGCACTGAAAACTGCCTCTGCAAAGAAGAATTTAAAATTAAGTAAATCCCTGCACGTACGTGGAGACGCATGCAAACTGGGACGTGTAGTTACACCCCTTTGAGATTGTGAAGAGACCCTGCTTCACGTAGCTGGGACTTCACCCACATCACGACCAGTTGCAAGAACACCTCCAGCGCCCAGAGGAAAGAAATCGCTAATGCACAGTGGATAATCTGCCGTTTGGGGCAGCTGCGTGTAATTGCCTCCTGTCAGGTGTAGATGCCTACCCCCAGAGCTGCGGGTAGCACCCTGCCGGCTTTGGCAGCTCAGGGCTGTTGGCTCATGGGGCAGTTTCTCCTCCTGCAAGCGGTGGCCAATGCGTGAGTCTCGTGGTCATTTACAGCTCTACCGCTGCAGCTATTACTCAGGGGAACAGCTCTAATCTGGTTGAATCTCCTATTGCAGTTGGATCTTTTTTTAGAGAAGAGAGGTGAAGCTCTCTCCAGTCCCTACCTACCACTCTCCTACAGAAGAGGAGCTGAGGAAGAAGCCACAGGCCAAGGGCAGTATGGTAGCAGAGGGAATGAGACTTTCCAAAGCCTATTGACTTTGAGTGTCCTCATTTCTGGGCATCCAGAATGACCCCCTCCAAAGAGGTCTAGTCCTTCAGAGAGCGGTGTGCTCCTCACCTCCTGATCAGACACGTTCTTAAGTGTTTTGAGGTGCACAGCATTGATTAAGGCACCCCATATCTCTATAGACACTGCAAAACCTGAACCGAGGCAGGATGTAGACGCAGCCCAGGTTTTATGTAGGTCTCCGTGGATCGCTGGCCAACTTCTGTCAGTCGGGGCTGAACCCACCTTCTTCTGTAGGAGCGAAGGGCAAAAACCTTAAGAAACTCAACTCAGGGAACTTCATGTAATGGTTCTTCTGGGTATCCTCAGTGCACTGCAATTATCTTGGGAACACGTGGGTACCTGAGAAACCCAAGAAACTTTCCTCTGGTGCGATAAGTGAGCCTGGAGGAGCATTACAGCAGCTGCCCCGGGGATTGCCAGGGGAGTGCTCCAGTCACCGGGGCTTTGCAACCAGGCAGGAAGACCTCAGCAAATGAAATCCTGAATGTAAACCATWGCTGTCAGTTTAGGGCTTTTTGATCTCATCTAATCAAATGTAACAACAGTGAGAGAATTTTATTGCTGTACAATTAAGGAGAAAACACTAGCAAAAAATAGCTCTACAGTTCTTCAAGCATGTTTTTGAATAAAAAATAATTATCATCAAGGCTACACAGCAAGGGGGATGAGAAATAGGCAGCACTGCGTTTTTCTGATTGCCATTGTATTAATATTTAACAATAACTTCAGTCATTTCCTTGAAGGATAATTTTCTTAAACAAACTTTTATCTTCAGTGTCTAACCCTTCTGCAATATTTTATTCTTAAACTGATTTCTGGGGGAAAAAAAAGACAAACTGCAACAAAAAGCAGATTTATAAAAATATACAATATCTTATTAGCTTCTGGGTGCTCAAGTGCATTTATCACATATTTAAAACAAACTTGTGCTCAGCTAAGCCCAATTATAATATCTCGCTGGGCAGAGAAATTAATTAAACAGCTGAATGATAAAGACCTCAGCAGCAAACTGAGGCTTTAAAATAAATACTGTTCTTTTATTTTTTTAAGAAGGGGGGAAAGAAAGAAACTTATAATACACACGTTCAAACAGTAATGTAAGCAGTCTTCTCAGGAGTGCAACGCACTGTAAATAAGACGACCCGGCAGGTGAACGCAGTGGCGGCCCTAACGCAGCTCTCCGACTTTGTGATTTGCTAATGTGCAACACACGCACCCCTTCTGCACCAACTCCACATAACCCTGGGATCCCAGCAGTGCAGCTCAGCGACTGAACCAGAACAAGGGCAGAACTTGTCAGGATTTAAGAGCTTTCAGCAAAACCCTTCAATTGCAGCCGGTACCCTATTCCATAGAAGGATATCAATTATAGATAGTGACTTGCTTTAGCAGGGCAGTCGGTACTGTCAGACGCTAGATAGACAACCATGAAGAATCATGAATCTTTCTATTAACTGTAAGAGAAGGGGGGGGGAAAGGATGGATAGGTGCTATAAATAAGGCAGAGCGTCTGAACGGTTCAACACCTTGCCTTTTGGTGTATGTATCATGAAAATTTAACCACGCTGAATTCTAAGTGGCACACATCGCTTGAAAATAAGAGCTCCCGCACCAAAATCATTGCGGTGTCAAACCCTTCTAGGTGGGTCAATAATGATTCTTTTATGTAGATTTTTCGRTTATTTATTCGTAACAGCCCAGGTTCTGTTCATAAATTCAGYCAGAGAACATTGTCTCTAGGGGCCTAAGCACACTTTCACTAGCACCCACATTTTACACTAACAGCAGGACTTTGCTACAGAAAGTAATACAGAAAAATGCCCTCAAATGCTGACTATTGTGCCCGAGATTGCAATTTCTGCTCTAAAGCTATACCACATCTTCAGACACAGATTATGTTTGTATTTACCACTTCATACATGCTATATCACACATCACATTGTAATGCAGATATTGCTAGAATCTGATTCACCTACAGTTGATTTCAAAGTAAATCGGGTCCCATCATTTCCAAAAAGGTAATAAAGCTATCCTCATGTGACAGGAAGACCAGAATATACACAAATCCATATTTACCTGTTTCAAAACACATGCATACGTGTATAAACCCTATACATGATGGGAGTAATGACATCTATAATGTGAGCTGTGTGCACTGTGTATTGTGGAAAAGCTCTCCTGAGCTCTGCTCAACCTGGCGCGACTAGAATTGACGCTGAGGTACCTAACCTTTTAGGAAACAAAACAAACAGCTAGAAACATACTTCCATCTTTTCCCTAAACACTGCAGTTCCTCTGAAATTCCAGTGCTTTGGGATGCAAGGCTTGGATAACAGTCTGTTCTGTGCCATCGGACGTTTTGGGTCTGATATCTTACTATTTATGTATGGCTACAAACAGTAGCTTTATTCCCTTGAAAAATAACAAACCACATTCATTAAAAGACTTACTGCTAGCCTGCGTAGATCCTGAAAATTTAGCTTTATCAGGATGTACAAGAATGCTTTTTAGGTCTTTTTCCTGAAACCCTGCATTTTACAAATTTCCTCTTACCAGCTGAACTTCCAAAGCCCAGGGAACTGGTTTAGAGAGTTGTACAGGTGAAAAAAATACCCTAAATACTTTCAAGTCAAATATCCAAATGCATTTTCCTTTCTACTGAATATATGCTACAYACCACGTGCTCAACGAGGTGGGTGACAGGGAAGGGGTTTCTTGCAATTCTTTGTGAACGTCTACATAGCTCACTCTTAGTTTCACTATACAGCACTATACTTGCCCACAGTATGGGCAAGTAGGTGTGTGTACAGAATATGACGTAATACCACATGTGTAGTGCCATATCACACCCACCCAACTTCTGAACACGTGACTGTAGCTCTCTGCTCATGCTAATCAYCCTTTCTGAGTGTCAGGGAATATAGGGAAACCAGCAGATGTTATCTGGATAAGTCTTGCTAGGGCAATTTAAGCCTTTATTGCCTTTACCTATGCCAGTTGCCCCTGCCTTGACAATTACTGCCCCACAGCAGAGTCAACAAAACAGGATGGTTATCTATACTTTTGATGTCCCAGATGGCAGTCCAGCACCTGACTTCTGACCCCCCTTCAAACTCGGCTGGAGCAACTGGGGCTCTACGGAGCCTGCCAGTGGGCTGGGAATCACCCACAGAGCAGCCGCGCGTGCAGCCAGGAGAGGCAACGTGGCAGAGCTCTGCTGCAAGACTTGAAGGTTGATATCTATTATCCTGCAAAGCCCTGACCTCGCTGGGAAGCACAGCATGATCCTAGCTACGCGCCTACCCACGTACGAGCTAGCTCAGGTACCTCCAGACAACACCGAACAGCCCAATCTACATGGCTCCGGAGTCACGGGGTGAAGACCTCGTGCCCATATCAGAGCATTTCCTTCTCTTGTGTTGGAGCAGCGTCYAGCACCACAGGACCCTGGGCTTGATGAGGCCTCCAGCTGCTACYGCGGTGTAAATATGACTGAGTAAAGGATGTACCACGGAGACACATACTCTCTCTGTGCTTCGTTCAGGTGTACACTTGCACACACCAAGTCAGGAACTCATCCAGTGCAAAGACACAGAGGTAAGCGCAAATTACGGCAATTTATATCTACTCGGATTTAACCACGAGTACTTGAGTAGGAGGCATACCTGAGCCACATCAGTGGGGAGATTTTCAAGGGCTGAATGGCTATTCAGGGACTTAATGCTTTCTGCCAGAGTCACACACCTAAGCAAAACCAGGACTGCCCTCCCATGAAGCCCTACCGAGACCYGGACTTCCTTTCCCTAGTTGCTGCAGGTGTACATCAGAGGGCTGTGGCGATCAAGGGCAGACAAAATGTGGGAGAGACAGACCGAGGTGAAGGGCCAGACTTTCAAACAGAGTTAGATGTCTACAGCCCTTTGCAATTCTGGACAGAAATAACTTGCTCAAGTCCCCACAGCAGGGCTCTGTCGGAGCAGCAAAAGAAATCACAAACCAGGGCCCCGTCACTGAGYCACGCTGACTCTTACAGCGTGATTTGCGCTACTTGAATGTGATGGTTGCAGTGATGATGATGATTTTATTGTCCTCAGGGTATCGAGTCAGGACTTGCACCTCATAATCTTAAATGCCATCATAACGTATCTGAATCCTGAACCCTGCCAAAAAGAATTCCTTATATCATAGAAACATTTTTTATCTGCTTTCTTTATGTCTAGAGAAACCCATTTCAGATGTTGCCATCGTGCAGACATGTAAGAAATACACTTTTTTCAGAGGAKTCTTGCTATTGACTTATAGTACAGTCAGATTCGCTACAAAAATCACATGAGAAACAACAAATGCATTTAAAAAAAAAACCCAAAACAACCAAACTATCACACTGTCAATTTAATTCACTTGAAACTACAAAACATTAGCTATTAGCTAACAGGCACAGTGGAATTTAATTAAATTTTATGTCTGAAACTTCAAAAAAAAACTCTTCCTTTTTTTCATTATCAAGGGCACCTTTATTCTGAATTTCTCTTTTATTTCACATATTTTGGTGTAAATTATTTATCATCATCACAGGGATCATTTCTGAATATTAAGAAAGGTTTGCCAGGCATCATAAAGCTTCAGCCTCACAATTATTTGCAGATATAAAGACTGTGCCTGTGCAGAGCCCCAGATGATGTCAATCGGTCTGTTTGCATGGAATCAATTGCAAGACTGACGCTTGATCTTTTAAATGTGTCCAACCCTTCGCAGCAGCCGTTCGTATGGCATTTCTTCCCAAAAAGGTATTATGACACTGAAAGAGTCTCTCCTCACATTTCATCTTGGCCTATTAAAGGGTTAGGTGCAAAATTTGTCCAAAGGATTCTTAAAACAATGCCACATTTTTGCCATTATTKTAGTTTGTGAAAGTCTTTCATTTATTATTATTGTTATTGTTACTGTTACTACTACTACCTAATCATAACAAGAAACTGAAAATACATCTTSATGAATAACTGCAACACCAAGAGGCTCTCACACTCCAGGAAGTAAAAGCTGGCATTGCTTTACTGAAGTCTGCTTTGCAGCATCAGTTTACCATTTTGCATAGTGTTTGGAAACATATGGTGGGKTTTTTTTATTTATTTTGGGTGGAAAAGTACATTTTTCAACACGCTGCTTCAGTAGTATTGCAATATGCAATCGCACATTATGCAATAGATTTTGCATGATCTCCAGAAAAGTATTAAACAGTTTTCCACAATAAGTAGGATTCTGAGACACTGATCATTTGCTGAAGATGATCCTCTTTAATCTGTACTAGGAATTCCTTCTTTTTCCAGAGTATTTCGATATGTTCTGTGATGCCAATAATTAAGAGAAGTGCTGCTAGCTAAGGAGGTTGGAAAGGGGGAGGGATTGTACTTGCCAGGTTATATTCTAGATTTTGGTTGTTCATTTCTAGCTTACAATACTACAAAATAGTAAAAATCATTTATTTTGGAGAAGTGGTAGAGAGGAGGAAAACACAAGGCAGATACGACTAACATTTGCTGTAGCATAAATAAGACCATACAGTTTGCTTTTGCTAAAAAGACTAGAATAACTCAGTCTCCATGTATGTAGCCAAATAATCCACTTCAGTTTACACACAACAGTAAATTGATACCAAAAACCCCCTTAGGGAAGGGGAAGAATTCCCCTTGCCCATTTCTACTGTTACAGTCCCTTTTGGGAGAAAAAATCAAACTTGGCTAAAGGTTAATAATAATTCATGTTCAGCKTACTATTACTCAATAACTATCAAAGTCTCTAACTCAAAATAGCGTTTGCTGGCTTACAGGATCAGAGCCATTACAATCTCTATTGAAGACTTTATTGAATTTTACACTAAGCTTTAGCTGACTGAACAGGTCAAGCACTGTGGCTCCGAGTTTTCTTTATTCTCAGAAACTCATAAACCCCTCTCCAGTTTGCAGCGCTGTTAGCTAAGAAACYTGACTCAGCACAGGGTCAGAGAACCCGACCCCCATGAAAAAGGTCACGTAGTTTTAAAACCCAGTTCCTGAATACCATTAACTTACATGCACTAGCTGTTCCTGCGTATCAAACTCCCGGGAACAGCCTTCCCAGTGGCAGTTTGTCTCGTAGACCACTTCAGGCTCCTGTTTGCTTTCATCTTTGTCCCCTTCCTCTTTTACCAGGGTCATTCCTTCTGGCTGTTCCTGGAGAGAGGAAGAAAAACAGGGGTGAGGAGAGGAGAGAGGAAATTCTGACACTGAGGAGGAAGAAAAGTGAATTATTTCAGCATTAAAAGAAAGATGGGGGTGGGTGTGTAGATTATTTTACTCTCAGTTCACTCTGTTACTCAGTTCTACAAAATGCAGAAGCCCAAAACAGGCCTGGTAAGCCAGAAGCCATTTGCAGCCTATACTCATAAAATAAATTTTTCCTCCCCAGAAGTACTCACTGCAGAGAATTTCTAAAAAAAAATTAAATATCCCTTTACATTTCAATTCGAAGCAAATTGTAAAGGCTTGGCTTTCCTCTCCCCATATTTAAGCAGCTCTTTATTTGCACACTTACCCCTTTACATTCAGTGGTATCACTAGTGAAAAAGGCACTATTCARTATCGTTGAATTAATTGGAATTTGACTTTAGTACTACAGTTAGAGACAAAATGGATCACCAGTGTTTCCATTGTTAATTCAGTGACAATTTTGCACACAAAAACCTTTCCAAAAGCAATTTCAGTAATTTGGTAATTTGCAGGCTACTTCTTAGCCTGTTCTTGCCTGTAACGTGTGCATGAAAGGGGTGAGCAGGAGAGGAGAGTATTTAATTCTGGGTTTTGACTTTCCACCTTCAGTTCCTCAAGGTGCCTCATTCTCCCCAGCCGGTTACGTGCCCAGGGTAAGGGTCAGATGTTGGCGTAAACATTTGGTTTATGCACTCACGCTCTTTCCACTTCTAACCTGCTGAAGGATTTCGATAGACCTCTGCTTTGTTTTCATGGATTCACTCACAAGATCGAGGCTCTGATTCTCATCTCCCCCGAGTCACTGTAAATCAGGAGTCGCTCTACTACAACCAGTGGCATTAACTGGTATAGAAAGTACAGCAAACGAGACTGGAGCCTGACACTGAGGCCTCAATGCAGTACAGTGCTAAGACCTGGTGAAAGTCAACGTGGCGTAAATATTCTTGCTGAACASAAAACACGTCCTCAATAAAGACCTGAATGTCTCTGGTTCGCTTTTCCACGGCAAACAGAGGGTTGAGCACTCTCTGACTCATCAGAGGCACCCCTCCATCAGCCTCCTTCTTCTCTGCCCTCATTCTGCGACACAGCCCTGTAACCCAGCAGCCCCTCGCTCCCCACATTTAACCCTTGCTACTGTCAGCTGAGGCCGCCCACGTGTGCACTAGACGAAGGGCAGAAAGCCTGAAAACATGTGCTACAGGCGAGGTCCRTTTTCCCTCCGGCAGGGAGATGAAAGGCTGTAACCTGACGGCCATACCTGCACGCTTCCTGCTCCCGGGCTGGGGAGGTCCTCGTCGGGCTTTATCTTGGAGCGCTTGTTGTGCATGGGATCTCCAGTGCTGCTCACTGCAGATTCGCTTGTGGGTTTATTCTGCTGCAGGCAGGTTTTGGTTTTTTTTCCCCCAAAAAAGACAAAATTAGACTGTGATAAATATGTAGCTCCAAAGAGAAATATGCAGCATCTGCTCAGCAACTTTATTTGGAGAAGCTACACTGTTAATTATATTGGATATGCARTTACGTTGTGCTTCAATTACATAGCATTAACTTGTGGAAGAGCTGCATCACTCAACCTCGTAATGGAGCAGGGAGGGAACAGGAAGGAGGGCATTTGATGTAATTCCTTGCTACAAACCAATGCTGGTTTTGTCAGGCCAGGGAGGGGTAGGAAGAACTCAATTTTCCACATAATGATGACTTCAGAARGGCAATTTTGAAAAATGAAATCACWGTGCACTGGTTCRAATCAACATGAGAAAAAGATGTATTTTTTCACACTTGGAGGAAAGGTTTTGCACTTACATCTGCACACAAAACCTCAGTTCTTTTACTGTGTTTCTCATTACAACAGCGGATAGGAAGCAAAACTGAACACTAGTGTGAAACCCTCAGCCAAAAAATCTTAGATGAAGTCCTGGATTCTCCCGTCAACAGCAAAACTACTGCTGACATAAACAGGCCAGAATCTTGTTTTTTTCTTGCTGTGCTAGACTGAACACCATTACCTACACCTGCAAATGGATCTTGTAGGAATCCAGAGATCTTTTAGAGATATCTGAACTTGCATGGACCCCACAAAAAATCAATATTCTTCCTACAGCAGTATGTTCTGCTTCTACATTTGTAAAAGCTAGCCAGGAGATAAACAGCTCCCAGACTGATAAATAACCTATCCCAAGTCATCTGGAAACAAACAGCACTAGTTAATAACAGGCAAACCCCGAACTGTGATAAACTCCACATTAGGGGCCTGATTCACTGCTGCACGTCTCCAGCTTTTGAGAATACCACTTGGTTTATCGAAATGATTAATTCAAACTCACAAAGTCCAATTTTGCACAAATCAGAGAAAAAACCTTCAAACCTCTGCACTATCCTTGAGTTCTTCTGTTGCTCACAGATTGAATTACCCACTTTGAGTTACTCACACCMTGTGTCAGGAGGGCAGAATCCGACCCTGTGTATATTATAGTCAGCCTGATTTGGAGGTGAAGCTGCTAATCTTCAAAATGTTAGTGTTTTGATGTGGTTTYCCCCCCCTTTTCTTGCTCCCCACCTGTATTATGTATAATATACCTGTATAAGATCCAGGAGAGACAGTTTGGAATGAGAAGCTGCTGCAGCACACTGAAATATTTATGAGGACTCAAAAGCATGCTACCAATCAGGAACTGCGCATACACTCCTGTGATTTATAATAAAGGGACTGCAAATGCTATAGCTGCAAGAAAACTGTTATCGAAGGGTCTCGGTAACAGTGGTGATTAATTGCCATAAAKACAATGTAATTTGTTTCATTTTTTCATAAATTAATGGGATGCAAAGGTTTCTTTTGTTGTCTCTCACCTGTGTGGACTCAGAAGGTCCAGAGCTGACCTGGACAGGGTTCAGGACACTGGGGATGCCAGGGATAGGTCTCTGGGTAGGAAAAGTTGGAGCAGGATGGATGAGTGGAGGGCTGTGTCCAAAGGCTGAACCTAGGGTTTGCTGACGACTTATAATTTGCTGATGCATTTGCTGGAGGGATACCGGTGTAGGAGGGTACGTGAAACTCAGAGCAGGGCTGAATTTGGGAGAAAAAGGAGGGAAGAGGAAGGAAAAAGATGAGGGTCATTACAGTATGGAACCGTACAGATTAAACATTTAAAATATATTTGATATATTTACATTAATTGAAGTCAAGTTCCTCCCTCCCCCTCATGTCTGTCTTCATGCCCCAAAGGATGATAAATCTTGCTTTTAAATCCAGAGTTGGTCTGGATTTACTAGCGAGTGCAAAAATGATACCATAACAAAACACAACATTTTTTCCTAACATTTACCGGGAAATCACAGAAAGCTGACYGAAATAAAATTCAGAAAAACTGAAATAAAAGGCAAGCAGTTCAATAACAGCTATTTATTGCAATAACAAACTTTATATAAAGAAAAAGAATGGGTGCCTACATGCTTTATAGTACTTTTATTGATAATGCAGTTCCCCTAYGTTCGCGTGTATGAAGCAGTTCCTTTAATCTTGGCTCATGCTACGCTCTTTCATATGTCTCTAGATCTTATTACAAGAGGAGAGAAAATCAATTGGTTAAATGTGTTCTGAACACCATGCTTGTCATATCACTCATTTGTTTGCAAAGATGGAGAGCTCGGTTCATCCAGAATGTCACCTAAAGAATTTCCATCAGTGCCGTTTGGTTACAGAAACTGATGGATTAACCTTTCCCCTCTGAAATTGGTGATCAATGAGTTTCAATGTAGAAATATTCCAATGGGAAAGCACTTCTCCTTCTTCCAGTTAAACAACATTAAATGTCTATTAAAGCCCATTATGCATGTTAATACCTGTCATCACTTCATTACTTCACTGTATTTCCCATACTACAGTGACTTTGGAGGAAATTACACTGCCATCTAAAGACCTATTTTGTGGGTAGTGCCAAAGCATTCTTTGTGTCACACTCGACAAATAAATGGTGTGGAACTAAATCTTCACACACAGGAATACGAGGTTCTCCTGTAAACATTTGCCAATAACTTACAATCATAAGGAAAAAAAAAAAAAAAGAGAACAAAAAGTGTATACATTGATTTTAATTTTTTTCCTTAAAAAAAACACCAAAACAACCATAGTTCAAAAGAGCCATACAAATTTAAAACATTAGGTCTTAAAAAGAGAGAGGTGCAAGCATAATACYTTTTAAGAATCAAGGCTTCTTCTAATATCAAAAGGGCGGATTTAATCCAAATTTACAGTCTGGAGTCTTAATTGCTGTTGCTGTTAAGTGCATTAACTGAAAATACTGTGATACAAAAAGAGCTAAAATCATTTCAATCATTTTAAGTAATAATTCTACAGAAATTCTGTGTGCATTAATCTGACTATACATTTTGTCTGTTTGACTACAATCCATAAAAAGACAGCTTCAATGTGATTACATTACTATTATTCCTGGTGAGAACTCTGCATTACAATAGTTTGCCCATTTAGGACAGAATATCATTAAGAATACCCTGGGAGAATTTTACTGGTCTTTGAGGAACTCTCTTTTCATTTTGCATTGTATTCTTTTTAATAAAGGGAGGCAGAAACGTAGTGAAAACAGTAATTGTTCACAGCAAGAGTTAGGGATAAATCAGTAATAATATTCAGTTATTGCAGCTCTATAGTCCCTGCTAGTGTTCCTGTAAGCAACCATGAATGATTACGGCACGACTTGGCTAAGGTAGCCACTATGGATGATTGATAGGACATTAATCAAAAGATGCATATCAGGCTCAGAATTTGTTCACAAGCTTTCTTCTAATAGCTGATTTCATGTTCACTGAGCTCTATGCCAGTTTGTTCAATTTATTCTTCAGTGTACAAGCCATTCATCAAAGAACACAATGATTTAACACCCCTTTTCCTTTTTAGTGAACAAACATTACTAAGTGTAACTACTCTGGTCTGTTCATTAAAAAACATACAATTACAATGTCATACATGAGGCTAAAACAATGCCTCCTTACTACACGCCGGCATTTTTTGCCTCTATATCTACACTGTGAGTCCACCTCATGTACTTCAAAAACTAGACAGCACCATCCTGAARATGCTATCAAATTCACCAAGATCAACAAATGCGACATACAARCAATTTGGATGAAGTATTTTATTTCTCTGTGAGTGGTTAATGTCTAGGACATCTTCACCCACCAGCTGAATCAGTTTAAAAGAAAAAAATGAGTGGACTGATTTCATTGGGAGCTCCAAATACCTAGCACCCTTGGAAATACAGGGTGTTTGGGGTTTTTTTTCCTTTCTAGGTGTTTATGCATGCACAACAATACCGAGCTTTGCAAGTCCAGGTTCAAACTTTGGCAACATTCTTCAGATCCTACATGGTAAAAAGACAAACTTAYGATTCAGCCACAAGACATGACTGACTTAAGACCTCAGCTCAGAGATGTAGATCCTGCCAATCACTGCTCTGTCACTACAGTTACATGAGCACCTGCATCTAACATTAATTTTTTAACTTATCAAAAGCAAGAGCACAGGAGATCCCTCCCAAACAGTGCAGGAGGGAACTGCTGTGATCTGAAGATATTTTTATCTCAGTAGGAGGCTGTTAAGGTGCTAGTGACTACAGACTCAGGAAGCTGGATGCTGAAGAGGAACCTTTGGCCCCAAGTAGGAGACAGACTGTAGAAGCCCCAAGATGTATACGTACAACATGCACTTAATGCAGCTCACTTATATTTACTGGAATTTGGCAACATTCTCCACTCAGTCCCTCCAAAGATGGGAAGAGACTGCTGTGTCAWTAGGGTATTTTTGGTCAAGCATCCCTCCTTCGCATTCTTTACCCCATGTAGAGCAACACAAAAAGTGATGATGCCTCCTCAGTGGCAAAATACCTTTCTAACTGAAGGACAAAACCAGCTCTGCTTTAACAAATACAGAAGCTAGTTTCACTGGCCTGCAGTGACGTGCCTTACACCAGTACAGTGCAAGTGCTTAAATGTTAAGTAAGTATATTTGCGATTCTCCTCCCTATATAAATAAAAATGGCTTCCACCAAAAGGACAGATTTTACCTCATAGAGATGTCCTCTTTATCTACATCTGCTTTAACATCATATGAGCCTCCAGAAGGAGGATGCTAAGCCAGGCATTGCCAAGTTTTGTCCAACTTGCAAGCAAGCAAACTTGTAGGGTACAGGAAAGATACAGACATCATCTTAGCTAGTGGCTCTTACTGGAAAACAATGACACCAGCAGCAGATGCATTAAGACACAGCTGGACAGATGTGCTAAGGAAAGAAGGAATCCTTATTTCTTTAGTATCTTTCTTTTGCCCCGTGCTCAGCAGCAAGGGTYGAGTCTGAGGTACTAGGATTTTCCTACGGAGCCTGGCAACCTGCACTTCATTCCCTCTACCTCCAAACTTCAAACATCTCAGACTGAAATGAAAAGGAGATCGTGAGGGAGCAGAGGAATAGCCAGCGCAGCTAAGGGGAGTACTCAGAAATGGTGACAACGGTTCAGTCACCAGGGTGATTTCTTAAATAGCTCAGATAGCTGCCTTCAAATAATTTTCTCCAGCTGYTTCTGGAGAGCTCTTCATAAGGCAAGATGACCTGGCTGGTTTTAACGTCACCCTCRTGCAAGATGCTGTCACAGGGCAGCCTGGACGATTTTTCTGATCTGAAAAGATCAGAAGGATCTGAAGAGAACAGAAGGTGGCAGGTCTTTCTCTGCCTTTCAGAAACCATTCAGGCTGCTCGACAATAAAGTTGATGGTGTGGGCCAAAAAGAAGAAAATCAAAGCTTGCAACGTTGCTGGCACAGAGCGCTCTGTTGGGAAGGGGAGACCTGGATTCCTGCCCTCCTTCCCGAAGTTTTTAATGCACTTTGTTCAATAACTCTTGAATACAGGATGYGTGAAGAATCCCCATAGCCCCGAGTTCCCTCAGACCCCAGGGGATCCCTCTGCCTTGACGGGCAGCTGGATGCCCTCTTGCTGGCCCCACGAAGCTCAGGTTGCTTTCTAGCCAGGAGGCCAGCATCAGCAGGAACCTGGCCGTGCCCAGCCGAACCAGCCACGTCTGCTTAGAAACGTGCACCAAGATGGCACCAGTGCCGCTCAGTAACTGCCTAAAATTCATGCCCAGAGGCGGTAAACAAGTCCTGAAAGTAATCATTTTGAGAGTCCAGAACTACTAAAACCAACAACCAGGTTTTTCAAAAGCGATGACTGGTTTCAGAGGCCTCAATTTGCAYCATGTTTCTTTTAAGATACCTTAAAGGGGCTGCATTTCAGACAAGGGGCACTCAACACTTCCAAAATCCGGATGCCAGAAGAACGCAAGATGCCTGACCCAATCGTTCACATTTTCCAAAACACCAGTCACTTCCAAAAAATCTTGGATTCACAGAAGTGCAAGTGAATTATGAATCTTTTTCTTCCATCTACATCTTTTCCTTCCATCTACCTACCGAGAAATGAAAATCTACACCACTGAAGGGAATCTGATTTGTATTTCTGTTACAGACTTTTTTTTTTTTTAGACAAAGTAGAAAAGGAAAAAAAAGAAAAAGATTAATTCATGTAAGACCACTAATAAACTACATGCAGGTTATCTTTTTAGTTGTTGAGTTTTATGGGGGATAAGGGTTAGAAAAAACATGTAATATTTCTGCTTAAGCATTCAATAACTCATATACACTGACAGAAAAGCCCATCAGTGATATCATTTATTTTTCCATACTGTGGGCTTCTGTGTCTGTCTGTCTGTCAGTCTGTCTCTCYCTCTCTCTTCTCCTCCTCTGCAAAGTCTCAAACTCCCTTCACTGGAGGTAAAGCAGGGCAGTGAACTACATTGCAATTACATGAGCACATCAAATTCTAAGGAACAGACTTCAAGAAGAAGAAAAACAGACATTATAATCAAAACCAAACTTTGTGGCTACTTTGTGGCTGTCCTACTAACAAGGTCATCCAGTTTCTGGTCACAGCTGCAGAATTTACCGCAAAACAGCTGTGAATTAAAGTCTGGAAAAATTCTTTCTTTCCTATACATTGCATAGGTGTGCCTAAGGAGACAGGCTGACCCAAAAACGCTGAGGAGATCCCAATTTTGTGAATACTGTGAGGATAGTTTTGTTGTATCAYGACAGTTTTCTTCACAAAAACTGTGACGATACCTTCTTTGTATGACAAAACACATGCAGTTCTGCAAGATCTGATGCATATAAGCTTTGCAAAAGCAACCGAGTGCTTTCCCCTTTCTGGTTCTGCTTTGCAAGGTTTTAGGAAAAGAGCTTTTCAAGTGTGTAAACTAGGGGGCATTCAATGAAAGCCATAAGTGAACAACTTAAGAGAGATTTAAAAGAGCRTTGGTGAACTTCTGGAACAGCGGCCCCAGGAGGCAGGCATAGCCAGCAGGTACATATGGGACTAGACAAGTCCAAAGACAACAGGTCCATAAAGMAATACTAAAAGGAACAAGCAAGGGCATATGCTTTGGGATTACTRATCTAATGATTATTGATGTCGAGAGAGCACAGAGAGAACGGAAGTCAGAAAGCAGGAGGGTTCATGTGCTTCTTAAATAGCATCCGCTGTTTCCACCATTAGAGAGAGACTGTGYGACACCTCCAGTTTGACTCAGTGGGACATTTCTTATGTTTTAAACATCTCTTTTTTTCTTTTTTAGATTTCAAAAGGGTAGATTTGTTTCTTTGGGATATCTTTATTTATTCATATAGAACCATGTTATGTTTACCATATTAAAGTTTTCTTTCCTATCCTCTATCCTAAATTTTTCCTGCAGCAATACAAGATCAGCACTTTGTTATTCTACCCAGAACTCATCATTCACCTTCCCCTTTGCGGCCTCTTCCTTTCTTTTCTCTTTTGCATATTTGAAATTATTACTATACCCTCTTCCTGTCCAGTCTTCTCATCTTTAATCTGGACAAACTAGGTCAAGTCTATTTTAACTCATCGGTATCATTTTTCAGACCTCTGATCATTTTCCCTGCTCTTCCCTGTAGTCCCCCCAACCGCCTAACATCTTTCTTGAAATAAAACATACAGAACCGGTCGCAGTACAGGGACACGTGTCATAGTGAGACACACTGGCTCCATCTACACCACCGTGCAGGAAAAGGCTTCATTGGCCTGAAGGGTCTTTGCCGTCCGGGTGGTACACTCRGAGCCCAAGCGCTCCCTCCATGAGGGAGGGTGCACCCTGCACTGCAGGGAGGCACACAGGCCCTTCCCGACTTGGGGAAAAGCCTTGGCACTCCCAGATCACTCCCTAGCCTCCATCATTTGTTCTTGGCATCAGCGACTGACACTAGGCAGACCAGATGATCCAAGTCCCTCGTGAAGGGAGAGGTAATTTGCAAGTGGACCGGCTTCGTGTTCAATGAAGCTGATCATCAGGTGTTAGGATAACACCATGGCTTCTTCTAGCTCATGCTCAAATAGGTACAGATGTCACTACTCTGTCGCACTCTCTCTGAAGAGTTGCATGAAGCTTGCGGGCAAGTGAAACTGAGAAACTGGGGTGCAGAAACCCACTAATAAACRTTGGATGAATACCTGGACTGACTGAATTCAATGGAGTTTTTACCCTTTCCTTACAGCAGGCCAGGATTTTACCTTTAGTTTTTGATTTGGATTTTCAAAGTCCTTACTTATGGTTCAGGAATGTTGCTAAGGGGCAAACAAGCACCCTTCCCATTTTACARATGTACCCAGCTACTCTTCTGGAAAGCACCCCAATAACTCTTAAATATTTCTGAAGAGGGACTGACTTCAGCAAGTCCTTAAGTGCTGTCCTAAAACCTGGGCCCTACAGACATTGCAATCTTAGCTGAATTAAGTCATAATAAAAGTCATAATTAAGTTAACAGTGATCAAATACTGCTTTTCACATGCTCAGATGCTCTTTTTTTATAAGGAGTAATGTAAGAAACAGCTTCATTCATCCCATGGTAAACTGACACGTAGGAGCCACTGTTCAAAACGCAGGATGTAAGTAAGGGTGGCTGGGAGTTGAGCCACGGGTGCTGAGGGGCTCTGCATAAGCTGACTTCATAMACAGAAGTTTATGTATCTATTTTGATGGAACTATGTATATGTGTAATATTGCAGCCAGGAACATTGCRTAGTCAGATGTGGAGAGCTGTGGACAGTCAGCAGGACAGACTCGTAGTCTGACCCCAACAGARATGTAGAAGAGAGAAACCCAATGAGTTCTCCTTGGACAGGACCTGGAAGAGAAGCAGCAGCCAGGAACATCATGTAAGAAAACTGCCTCCTGTTGTTTGAGTTGGCGGAAACAGGAATTTGTGTACATTCTTTGTAAACAAACAGCAGTGAATAAGGAGAAGTTTCCAACTCTGTCATCCACTTCTCCTCCTGATGGAAACAACCTGCAAGAGTGACTGTTGACAAATTGCTCAGGTCATAGGAGTGACAATGCACTCAGCAACCTCGTAGCCCTGAAGAGATTTGTGAAATTCTYACTGCTTCAAGTATCTCAGACGCAAAATGAAAACCAAATGGCGTTACAGGAAGGGAGACTTTAAAAATGCACTTCTGTTTGGAGCATTTTACCCACAATATATGTAACGTTGTTAGTAAGATGAAAAAAGAGTTTTGCTTTAAATCCTGTTCTTTCCCCTCTACTTTCTAACTGACAACACTGAGCTTTGAGTAGGCAATGCAGACAAGTCATCAGTTGCTTTAAGGCTTGTCACTTAAGTACAGGGGAAAACAATATCAAACTGTGACTACGAAACCAGACATGTGGTGTGATCTTAAAGGCAGGTATGAGACTTGAAATCCTTTGAAATAATTTTTCAAAACTGACTAGGTTTCACAAATATCCCTCTGCATTTGTAATGCTGACACATTTCATTAAAAATCACTAACTTAGAGACAAGTCATCTAACTGAATTTGTAAAAAGATGTATCCTGCATCTAATAAAGTATAGCATATATTATACTATTTTTTTCCAGTTTTCATCAGATAATAGTCATCGTTTTASAATTGTATTTAACTCACATACATAGTTGCCTCTTTTTTCACTTTTCTATTGCCAGTTTAAAATTAACAGTCTGTGGTTTGTACTTTCTCTTCAGCTTACCATATTATCTATTCTGTTTTATCTGCTAGGCTAGGTGAAATTTTTCTTCATTGAATACATTGCCATATGCCAGAGTAAAATGTAACAGTTTCACTAAGAGCAACAGAGCCACACTGATTAACCTTATGTGCTCAGACAGCATGGACAGCTTTGTCCTTCTCACTGGGATATTCCTGTTCGGGAATCCTTAGTATCCTAACCGGACTTCCTTGTGTAATTCATCTGTGCTCCCTCCGTGCAATCTCATGACACTTCTGGCAAACAGAATTTTGAGTTAAATTCTCRGCTAGGCATTTAGCATTCTAAAACTGGTGTCATTAATTACATGGAAAGTGCTAATTAATACTTGCTTTTAGGGTCTGAAAATGAAGTAATGAAGTGTTAAACTCCAGCACACTTCTCTTAGTTCCAGAATTTTCCTGGAATTAATAATGCGCTGGGTCCAATGACTTTAAACTCTTCGAGTAATGCTGAATCAGTCTGGAGCAAGTTGCTTCAAAYTGACTTTTAATTACAAGATCTGTGACATACACATTTACAGGCATACACATACATAATCACACTTGTATATATGTGTATCTATACATATAAATGTGCATGCAACATGCGCCTGCACAGTCTATATTCTTTATGTTGCTTGACTTCTTACATCATACACTTTCTGAAGGCAGAAATCTTGCCATTCGTGTGTATTTGTGGTGAAAAAYATCCACCACTTTCTAATGCAACAAGATACAGGTGATCTCCAGAACAATCTCCCTGAATGTCACCATCCTATAATCTATATGAGCTTCCTATAGGAGGCTAGCTGCAGAATCACATTTCAACAGAGGCTGAATTAGATGCAACTTYCTTTAATACTAATGAATTTCATTTTTATTCACTTCGTAGCACTTCTCTGCCATTCACACTTCTTGAAARAGGGTATAAAATGAAGCCATTATGGCATAATAGAGCATTATATTCCCTTCTTTAGATTAACCATACACAGTACAAGTCCACRGAGAAAAAAGCCCTATGCTGCACATATGTGACATGTCTAGTTATAACAGGACCTGTTCCAGTGGGGTTACACCTGGTCTGAATTTGACTCAGTCTGAATTGCAACTAAGCCTTCATTTACAACATATTACATGCAATTAACTAGRGACCTTTTAATGCAAGAAAAGCTTTCACTCAAAGTCAGCTTTGCATCTCACTTAGGCAGATCCCAATAAGAGTGATAATAYAGCAGCAAAACAGCTGTAACGCTCACATAATTAACAGTTTTTATCCTCTACATCCTGTCATAAGSAGCTTCTTGCAAAACATTGCTGAATATACTGTGTTCTACCTGTTGTACTCTAAACATGTCCTTTTTAAGATTCATTTTATTAAGCAGCATTTGATTGTGTCCTTTTACACAGATTTAATTACATAAATATAGAAATTTAAGACTTACAGTCTAAAACAGAAATTAAAGGTAAGAATTAATCAGTTGGTTTTTAGTGAAAGTTAGATACAAATTCTCAGATGGGGTCTTCTGTTTTTTAGTGCAACTGTCAGCAATCTGGGCACAGAGTCGAGCAATGAAAAAATGAAATCTGCATATATGATAAAATTATTTTGAGCAGCATGGTGAAGAGCTAAGAGGTTATCTTTAGAGCCAAGTATGCTAGATGAATGAGCAATACTGACAGCAAGATGTGTATCAATACTGAAGGTGAGTCTGAACTACTCATACACTGGTTCTAAATTAGCTGAGCCAACTCACGAGAAGCACTTTCTTGTCTCAATGCAGAATTCAATGAAGGAATGAAAATTTGATCAACATGAAGCTACGGCAAAAAAACCATGTTTAGACAAATGGAATGGGAAACAGAACACAGAAAATCATGGTGCATTTGAATTGCTGGTCCTCTTCTGGAATATTATTGCATGTAGTAGGGGAAGACTGTTTCAGACAGTATTGGCAGAAATGACAATGCAAGAACCCTCTAAAAGGCAGACTGAAAACAACCATTTGCCTCATAAAGAAGATGAATAAGAAGAGACATAATAAGAATATATAAAATATTGAATAAAGAAGGAAGACTGAGAACATGAGGGCTCCCTGTCTTAGAACTACGAGACATTCTGTTAAATTCAAAAACTGGATAATTTAAACCTGATAAAAGGATACTATCTGCTTTTTTTATACAGTGCATAATCAGACTGTTGGGTGCTCTGCTGGAGATACTTCCACTTTTCTCAGTGATAACCTTATACTTTCATTTGTATATCTTAACTCTGGTTTTATTTTTCTCTTTACTTTTCTCTTCAGGTTTGCCAAGGGAAACTGAAGAAATTAATACATGGACACTTGTCTCTAGATATAAAGCAGTTCAGAGAGGAGGGCACTGACTACTTATGCAACAAATGCTCTATACAAGGAGCTTCTATGAGATGAGGAAATCATTGAGAATCCAATACCTGCTTGCAGAAACACAGACCCTTGTCTTCCTCGCTGATATTAATCCACTGCTGCCTAAGCTCACCCTACAAACCTGGGTATCCCTTTCTAGTGCTCTTCGTGGAGGTATCTTCACCACCATTCCCTGATGCTCAGCTTCAGATCAGCCCAGAGCAAAGTGATAGGAGCCAGAACAGCCAGGATCTGGCTGTAATTAACCACACTATGTTAATTGCCCCTTCCTGTTCTGATGACATCAGGGAAGCAGGGGCAGAGCCTGGGGGAAAAAAAATAAATGCTGCTGTGCGTTCTCAGTTTATTTCAAACCTTGGAGGAGATCCCAAAGGATTCCCGTGCTTACATGAAACTGAATTTTAGCAGTTATGAGATGGCTAAGGTGTATTCACAGTTACATCTGCCTAGACCTGAAGTAAGTCTCTTGTAGTAGGTGGAACTACTCCCGATTTAAACACGTTGTAGCTGACAGGGAATTCGGCTCACTCYCTGAAAACTGACTTTGTAAATTTGGTATTGCAGCACTGCTAAGGGACTACAGAAATACAGAGGTTCTGAATTTCAGATCATATAGAACATGAAGTCCCAACCTCCCGTGTTTATTAAAGATCTGCTAATCTTTTGTGAAGGTTTTGAATCGGTACTCTTAATATCATGGGAAGTGATTACCCCCTCTATACTCACTCTAGGCCATGCTGCCTCTCAAAAAGAAGTGCTACTGAAGTGCAAAGTCTAATAATTGTCACAGGTAGCAGATATAACATTAAGTACATCCTGACAAAAGATTAATAGCAGGGGTGCTGCACTGCAGGACTGAGGCAGGTAACCAAATGAGTAAATGTCAAATGAAGGATTATCCTCATTTGATGCTATTTCACAGGCCTCCTTTCTGCATAATCTCTCCCAGCTGAGACCTAAACCAGGTGTTTTCAAATGCACAAAGTAGAAGCTCTACCTGGTGTGCTAAAGGAGATCCACTATTAGCTGTCAGCAGGAGCGACATCTTCTTTTCAAGTACTCAGCCAGTAGTCAGGATACAGCATTACACTGCCAGATGACAATGACAAAGCACCCGCCAAGTCAAGCCCTATCCGGCTTGATAGCTAAACTATTATTATTTATTATTCAAACTGCAGTAGTACCCGTGTCAAGGACCAGAGCCCTTCTGTGCTTGGCTCTGTAAAAAACAGAGCCCAAAACGTGGCTCCTTTCATTTGATTTCATTCTCAACATCCCACAGCGCTCATATAGAGCGTCCTGTGCTGAAAAGCTGTGTGAAGCACGGGATGTAATCTTTTAGCCAGACAATGTAATTTTTTTAGCGAATGCAAAGACCACTGAGGTCCCGGAGACACTTTCTTAACACAAGTAACACCTTTGCAAAAACAGGTTAAAAGAGCATTGAGCCTGCAAAATCAAACATACCAGAACTAAACCTGCCCATACCTTCATGTGCTGACTCAGCAGCTTTTAGTTATGCGACCACACATCGCTTTTCCCCCCTGCAGGATTCATAACTCGTTCTGTGCACAAGATGCACAATAGTCTTCAGTGAGAGACCCTCTGGTATTTTTCTTCTCCTTGCCCAGAGTATTGCCCATAGGCCTTCCTTCCATTGTATTTAAACCACCAGTGAATACGTAATTACTGATACCCTCCTGAGCTTCTCTACTGTGCTCATCACTGTATAATCTAAGTGCTTCACAAAACATTAATGCTTTCAACCTCCCTCTGAGGTGAAGGGGAAGGACTCATTTTGCACAGGAACATGAATCAAAGAAAGATGAAAGTAAAAAGTGCCACTCATTGTGGTTGCCCAATTTCAGACATGGAGACCAGATCTCCTGGGTTAGTTAACATGACACAGCACATGAAACATTCCAAACAGCTGTCAGTAGCTTCAAGCCATGGTTGTGAGCAATTCGGCTCCTCTGCAGAATTAAGAGTGGTATGCTGGGCCTCCAGAAAAGAAACTGTATGAGCCTGGTGGTCATTTCCGACTAGTTCAGTTTGYCCAGCATCAGGCTGGGATTGTGTAGGAAGAGCAGGGTCCCCCCGTCCAGGCAGCAAACAACCTGCTAAGAGGCTCCCTCCTCTTTTACAGCTGCCTGGGACAGGTGAGGGGGGGTCCTGCAGCTCCGACGGATCCAGGGAGGATGTTCAGCCTGCGCCCTGAATCAGGCAGGGGCCCTACGAAAAAATACTGTGCAACCCTGAAATTAAARATGGTATCAAAGCACAATCACAAGGGGGCAGTACCTTCATTCACCTTAATGACTGGCTATATAAAAGCATTTTGTCCCAGCTTGCTTAACCTGGACAGTTCCTGGTCTGACTCCTGTCTCCTCTGAAGACCACCTTCTTTTTCAGGTTCAGGGAAGGCTGTTATGGCTGGGCAGACAGCTTAGCCTCCACAGGCTTCCCAAATACATACCAGATTAACCARAGCTGCAGCTGCGGGGAAAGGTCCTCCTTCCTCTCCGGGGGCCCTGGACTGGAACACGCTGAATGCTTAGTCTATTTAACACATGCTAATAGAAACCTCTTAAGGGCTTATTACTTGGCTGAAGGGCACAATTTCTCAAGAACAGCAAAGATCCCATCTGTACCATTTAGATAACATCCCTGGCAAATTGTAGCTTCTCAGTGAATAGGTAGCAAGAGGTCTTTTAGTTTGTACAGAAAAGTCTGTTCTTCCCTAATTCCRTTCTGAGAAATTAGTAACTTCGCTGACGCTTTTTGGAAATACTCAGCATTAGATAGGTATCTGCCATGAAAAATGCTGCCAAGTGTAAACTATTTGGGCTAAGTTAAAAGYGACTGGAAACAAGATCTGAAAGTAGAAAGATTGTGTAATGTTAAGTATAGTTAATACTACTGATGTTGCCTAAAAYACAAATCCTTCCTGCCTCACAATTCCATCTAGTGACCTGCTGAACTGTACCATTTTCYTGCAGCTATTCATATGAGATTTACCTGCAAGTTTCCAGAAGCTGGGATTTTACACTAGGAAAAGTTTTTTCTACACTTCGATCACTGTTGCAGACAGGATATTAAATGGGATGAACCTACAGTTTGATTCAGTACAGCAGTCCTCGTGCTGAATGTATTATTTACAAGACAGTGAGCTGCAATAAATTAAGTTTTACTGATAGTCTTGTTGCTACTTAGTCTTGGAATTTATTAAAGCAATGAAATGTGGCTTGGGTTTAATACCTTACGTCACTGTTTATTTTGGTGCAACTCTTTTATAGACAGGTGCACACAGGAGAAGTTAAAGGGCATCAACAGAGGTGGGTTGCAAAGCTGGAAAAAGAGCTAGCTCTCTCCCTTTCCCTCCTTTCCACCTGGAAGAACGGAGAGGTACGTTTCCCACTTTGCATGTTGAACAGGCATCACTTACCAAAAGAAAAAAAAAGATAAATTCAAAATGGTGTGACATGTTGGATGATGCATGCCTGGAAAGTATGACCAGGAAGTGCTTCAGCACTTCGGTCAACCATAGGCTCAGTCACACCAGCCTTGCTTTCTTCAGTGACACCAGTTCACGAGACTCACTGTTCTACCCCACAGCACCCTTACTCAGTCTCTGCCCATAACTCACTCCAGTTCCACAACTGTCTTCAACAAAACTATTAATCTGACTCCGGYTTTGCAGGGATGGCCCTTAGGTTTGTGATTCTACGTATCAAAAACATGTACCAACCATTTCCAGCTGTGGAGGAAGAGTAAAAGGAGAGAAGACTTACTCCACTGTGGAGACTAAGTCAACYTTCATGCAGTATTTGCTTTACCAAAGTTACAAGCAATGGAAAAGGAAGTTAGTAATTGAAGTGCCATCCCATCTTAATGACAGTGGGGATAGTACACCTCCACATACTACACGTATTTAACTGAYGTGGTCCAAAACTGCTGCCAGCTATTGACATAAATCGTATTCCACATTATGGAGCTTCATAACTGGGACCACAGTTTCATAGATTGCAGAGCTGTATTGCAGAGCTATGATATCATACCTGAGAAATACTATACAGCTATTCAAGTACATCAGAGCTATGAAGCACAACTATTGAAAAGAAGTGCTTAAAAAAACCCARCGGCACTTATGATAATACCAAATATTTACAGTGCTGTCACTTGCAAAGTTTGGCAGCCTCACGGTTTCTAACACACCAGTTGCATGCCCCATTTTCTCCAAAAGTGCAAATCCCCATAGCCGGTTTTTGAAGTTGTACGTGTGTCATTTTTGCTGGAGAGGCATGTTTGAGCCTTGCCAAAAATGGGTCTTTTAGATCTCAAGAAATTGCTGTGGGGACTTGCTCCTTCGCCTCACTGCAAGTTGAAGGTGGAGGCTGCTTTTAAGCCAGGGACCAGCAGCACTCTTTGTTTGAGTGCCATAAATGCAAACCCAATATTTTCTGAGACTTTGGAGAGGTGGGGAATTTTTTTTTGAATACCACAGGAGCTTTTCTCAGTTAACATACAGCAATGTCACAAATACAAGAATGTTCTGCAGTTGCACCTCCGTTTTTTGTGCTGCTTCTCATTTTCTTCCACTCCCTTTTTTTGATATTCTTGCTTTTGTTCCCTCTCCCTGTGCCCCGTTTGCCTCCCTCCCCTGTACAACTTCTGCCCACCTCTTCCCTTGCTACTCTGCTCTTCTGTCTCCAAAACAACCGTTTTCTTGCATATGCAAGTGAAGCGGCCAAGTGAAAATCACAGCATTTCTGACAATACTGGATGATAACGGTACTTCCCTGACATAACAAAAAAAGATAATTTAGCCACAGAAAGTCTAATCTTTCAATATATGAACTAAAATATGAAAAAAACTTGGAGATGAACACCAAGAAGTTCTAGCCAAACATTTTAATTGAACAGTACCACACATCTGTGCTTTACTGCCTGATGATTGTAATGTAGGAACATTTCACTGTCCATTAYGCCTATGGCCAGAACAACCCAAGTGACTTAAGTCACAAACCYATCCTAGAGCTTCTTCTCTGAAAACAGATTCCTGAGCACACATGCACACGTTGTTACTGCTGGTTAGATGGAGTATTATCTGCACTGGATAATAATACGCCAGAAAGTCCCTTGTGGTTAASCTTTCTAAGCAAGAAGAAAAGTATTTTGTACTTTACATTAAGCTCCAGTGAACATGCATTATAGAAACTGCAAAACACATATATTCACAAAACAAAACAGTTACTTAAGGATGTGCGTATACATTCACATTTGCATGTGTGTGTATGACACAGAAAATGAGAATATACAAAATAGAAAATTCTATTCTTACCTTATTGCACTTGCAGATAAGTGGCCATAAGAACCACTGGCTGAGGAACTGCTACGAGAATTATTGAGAATTGTGACCAAGGAATTTGGAGATGTCCGTATCATGGTCTGAAGGTCAAAGCTGTGATCAGATAGGGGGGATATGGACAACGTACGCTTTCGGCTTGGTCTAGCTGACAATCTCGGACTCGGAAACCTGGTGCCTGTTATGTAAACACAAATAATTATCCACCAGGGTACTTAATCACATTTATTTTTTATCAGTGATGGGTAGAGGGAGTCGCAAGACACCAACACGCTGTGACAAGCCCACTCTCTCCACTTGTGATCTACTGGCTATGATTGAGGAAAATTAGGAAGAAAAATCTATCTTCCTGTGGCTTACCTCAGGGGAGCTCTGTTTATTAATGTGCAAGCAAAATGATAAATTGCTAAACAAAAGGAAAAGACTTTTATGAGTTATCCCTCTCATTTCTGGTGATTTATGAATCTGATGGCTTCTTAGACATTCACATCATTAATTCAACCACGAGCAATGAGACAGTGGTTCAGATCTGGACTACCAGCAAACCCAAACCCGCATCACTTTAATACATACAGCCAAAGCTAAACTTGTAAAACATAGTCTGGAAATGAAGAGGGAGCGTTTCCTTTGTTGACCATAATTCTGCCTGGTCAATACTCGATGCAAAACTAAAAATCAGAACTGAAAAAAATTATATAAAAGCCAGCTCTATCAGCAGAAGTCAAATTGACATTCACAGCATTAGACTGAGAAACAGTAGGCTTTATTTGAATTTGTTCAGGAGCCCATGATATTCTTGTGTTGGGGTGTGCAGGGGCCTACAGTTGCCAAATTTCTTTAAAACTAGAGATTAAGCTTTTCAAAGCAGCAAAGAGAAGGCAACCATACAGATACCATTTAAATAAATGCATATTACATTTCTCAATTCTCTGTGCTGCTCTGAAAATCTCTACCTCTTCTGGTCTATTTTACCATGTCATCCCAACTCTCTGCAGTCCTGACGGAAGATATATCACCGCAAATTTCTTCCCTTTATTTAATTATTTTCAATCTCGCTAGAGACCGAGGGGGAGAGAATTAGCTTCCCCACTGCGTACTGAAGTATTTCCTTTAACAGTACTGCCGCTTCTACCTTTTTAATCCCTTCAACCTGTAGTAAAGGACTGAGTCCTAATGATCCTGACAGCCAGGGTCATGCAGGTCTTGGGTTTGATGCCTACTTCACAGCTACTTTTCCCAGAGTCCCTGACATTCTCTGTAACTTGCTAATAATTCACAGTTGGCCACAAGCCTCCATTACAGGTCTGCTTTTCCTAATTCTTGCTTATCTCTTGGTGCTCAGGACCTTTTTTCAATAGGGTATTTAAGCTTATGTGCCTATTGTTAACTAGGGGAAGAGCCCAACTGACTCCAATTAGACTCACCTCAAGGATAGAACTGGATTAGTATCTGCCATTAGTTCTCCTTACGCACCTGAGTGGGTTGCCTTTACTTGTGTGTGTGCTATCCAAGATTTTCCTTTGGTATTAAAAGCTGCCACTTTAACTTTACTGCTGTTGTGATTGTGTGACCAGACCTCTGACTATAGTCCTCCTCCTAATCTGTGCCTAGTTTTGCCTCAACCAGCCARCATGGGTGTCAATTCTCTTTGGCATCTGGCTAATAGAGAGGTTTTTCTCCYTTGTGCTCTGTCTCCGCCATAGGCCTCAGCCCATACCGCTTCAGTCTTTCAATGAATATTCATGCTCTTGACTCATCATTTAAAACTTAGGCATAGCCATTTATTTCTTCCTAAAGCTACTACATGTTATTTTATGTAATCTGTTTTATCTCCTTTTTATGAGCTTGCTATTGTACTGTGTCTGCTTGATATTTTATTAGTGCTGTGCTTCGTGTCTTTCAAAGGCAGAGATCTTTYATTTGTGCTAAAATAAAACCCAACAATGATCAGCAGCTATAAGAAGCTGCAACATATTTAATAAGGAAATACAAAATACATGTCATGGTAAAACAAAAATAGTAATACTTCGCACTTACATCTTTCATCCACAACTCTCCTCTGCTGACTGTTCAGGCAGCATGAATGAGAACAACTCCTCTGAAGTCAGTAGCAGTAACGTAATTTGCCTCAGCTGAGGATATAATTCAAGTGCTTTATAGGTGAATAAACTCTGTTATCGCAGTTTTACAAGGGGATAGCTAAGTACAGGTGTTCCTGGTTAAACAGCAAGTGAAGGGGACAAGGAAGWCCTGCTAGACATTGGCTGACCAGCAAAATGAGACGTTACTCAAGCACKGCTACCACAGTATCATGTGTTACTACCAGCCATCCTAATGGCATGCTATATATGGCAGCAACAGTTAGTGAACATAGTTATGAACCCTCTGTTTCCTCAGGTTGATGGGCACAGCCCTCTTTGTGCCAGCAAGAAGGCAGCAGAGATGCTCAGAGAAGACAAGCACAGCTCCCTCTCTTTTGATAAACAAGACCTAGTTAAATTTCTATATTTACAAGTGAGAGTGACCATGTSCTACTGATGGCCATGTATGAACAGTTCCAAATGTGATTTCCAGGAGAAACATTTTCAAAAAATTACTTCTTACGGATCTGAATTCCAGTTTTGAATCTGTGCAACTACAAAGGGATTGCCACATATTTGAGAAATTCATTACAAGCCTGCTAAACATGGACTGATGGCTACTGATGCTAACTAGAGAGGGGGTGCATAGATTTGACCAAAAAGTGGAGCAGTTGTTAAGAATACYAGCACCTCAGCATCTCTCCTTTGAAGCTAGACTGGGCAATAAAAGCAGGAGACGACAGTTGTATTTTGCTGCTTCTGCAATCAGACACCATTTATTTTCCGTGCCACRACCACCCAAGTGGACTCGTCGGTACTCCAGCCCGCGTCTCAGAGAGGACTGAGCAAGCATTACCGACAACTKTTCGAAGCTCTTACGGTCTTGGAGAGAAGCACGGTTACCCTCGACAGATCATTGAGGAGGGCAATTTATACTCCCTGCAGTGCCCTGAGGGTTCTCAAAAACTGCAACGACTTCCCTCCTTCCCCTCCCTGCCCTTTCTGGACTGAGCCCGTCTCCTTTACTCCTTGCCTAAGCCACRCTACCGCTCTTGTAAGAGGCCCACCGCTCATTAAACCTCCCCCTTGCCTGCCAGCGGCTGCCAGGGCATCCCTGTCCCCGCTCTGCAGGGGATGCACCAGCTCTGCGGCCAGTGATGGAGCAAGACACCCCTTCCAGCTGCGAGGGGCAGAGCCCAGGCGTCAGCCACCCCCCGCCGCAGTCTCGGGCTTCCTCTGCCCCTCCAGGCAGCGCCTGCTTCAGGCCCCGTCTAGATCTGGGAATCCAGCAGTCCCCTCCATCTACCTGGGATGGGAACAACCTCCTAAGGGCCAACAGTCTCCTGCAAAAAGGGAGTATTGCTGCTTCACAGCGAGAGCCAGCAGCTGAGGCCGGGCAAGAGCTCTACAGAGTCTGGCCACAGGAGAGGGGGATTCGCTTCAAGGGAGGCCACGACTTTCAAAATTGAAAATACAATTAAAWGGAATTACTGGTTTTTCAGATCTTCATGGTTTAATTAGGTTTCACATGCCTAAAAAGTCTTAAGCATGAGCTGACCACTCATTACACTGCAGGACGTTTGTTAAACCATTCATTTAGCATAACATCAGTCTTAGTTAGTATGTTACTATAAAAAGGAATAGGTCACAATTTGTCAGTGCCTCTGAATACTAAACCAAACTTTTCAGCCTTGCCYAGGCATTTATTTTAAACACAAACACTTCAATATTTATTTAGCAATTTGAGATGTTCATCTGCTCACAGTATTCTCCCACCGAAGCATTACAATCCCCACTCGATAATGCTTTAAAACCAAAAAATGCAGGAGCACTGATTCACTAAAAATCCATTTATTTCTGTGCAAGTGCTGAAAAAAAAAACCATCAGCTTTGGCAAATCATGCRAATGGAAGCTGACAGTGAAGATTTGTTTAGGAATGTCACCTTTTTGGAGTAGACGTTATAGTAATAAAAAGTCAGTAGTTGATAGTAAAGACTTGAGTGTGCCAASAAAACATCCAGCAGGTGTCAGAAGAAAAGATCTTATTCCTGGGGTGGAGATCAATTCTAAAATAACAGATATCTATCTCCATCATAAATTTCAAAAATTGAATATGCCATCCAGCAAATTTGCCCATGAATTTGATTTCTGAGTTGAAGTTTTTAGCATTGCTTAATCATTTATAAGGCAATCTTCAGACATGTATCATTTATTCCATCCCTTTAAATCAAACTTCATCAAACCTTTTTTATTCCATCCCTTTAAATCAAACTTCTTTGAACCTGTCTCAGGCACTAGTTTTTGTTGAAGGCTATGAATACGGGAAGTTTCTTTTTTTTTTTTACATTAAAACTTTTTTTCTTTCTTTCTTTTCCTTCTGGTTTCTGCTCACAGATGTGTAAACTTTGTTTTCACTTCATGAAAGTTTGTCATAAATTTTGTCTTAGTTTTCAAAATGGTAAATCTGTCATCAGTATGAGAGGAAAAGGAATGGCTTTGCTGCTCCACCCTCATTCTCCAACTGTGCCTGAAAATCAGAAATCAAACCCAGTCCAAAGCTTCTCACATTGGCTTAACTCTTCAGGCTGGCCAAATTCTTCACGCCAGTTGGGTTGCTATCAGTGTCTCTAATGCCAAAAGGGTTAGGTCAACGATGAATACTTTTGAAAAAGAAAAACCTCCCATTCTGAGTGAGCATAGGCAAAAGTTAATCAGAGTGAGGATATTAATACTCTCAGGGTGAATCTAGAAAACTCAGGGAACATGCTTGCCTTCCGCTGAACACCATTTAAAAGCAGAGTAAAACATATTCCCCAAGTGAAAAATGCAGGTGTCAAACCCAAATGGCTGTGATTTTTGGAATTATTTAAGTGCTTAAAAGACAGTTTTGGCATACAGTATCTTTACAGCCACAGCAAGGAATTTCAGTTGTTGCTACTGTGGTACTGTCATGCCTTCCCCATCTACTCCCCTCCTCGTTACTGTGATGTTATACTTAAAGGTAGCACATATGAACCTTTGAGATCAAGCAAGAAGACGGGAAGACTTGGTCAGGGATTCTAGCCACGAAAACTGTAGAAAAGCTTTATAGCAGTAAAGAAAATTCTGGTCCACTTTTCATGCTGGTTTCCAGCACCACAGAGCAAAACAAAAGGCCCAAAACTGCACAAACTGTATGCAATATGCTTTTGTGCCTACTGCATGCTGTTGGAATTATTATTTGTACTACTGGAGGGTGGAGATGCCAAATTACTGTGCTAGATGCTGTACAAACACACAATTAGGAGACAGACTTGCTTCACAAAAGAACAACAATGTCTTGCTTRTATCTATTTGGTTGTTGTATGGAATAAATGAGCAGCAACCTTTGAGTGAGTTGAGTCAACTTGCTCAGAATTTGATAGCAGATAATGAGGGAAACTACCAATCTCTCTTCTGCTTCCTTTGACAAGACCGGGCAAAGGCGAAAGAGTACTTTTAAGATCACCATGCAAACCCTTAAGAAGAAAGATYCGAACAAATGGCATTGCTTTGCATTGATCACTGTACTTTGTTATTAAAYGCAACCATGGGCATTCTTATTGTTTTTTTAAAGAAAGTCTTAATATCGGCTTCCTGCTAATTGTTTTGTTCTTGTTTCTAATCTAAGATTCTGACAAAGAAGAAAGGGGTTTTCTTTAGCATGATGAATGATAGGACATTCAGATTCCTACTTAATGACAATTAATTTACTGTATACCCATGCAAGTTAAGATAGTTTTAATTAGTTTTTACAAAGTAAAAGGGTAACTTCATACTCTATTTAGATAAAAGCAGCTATTGCCTGACTAAACACATTCTCATCAAATACAGAAGGTGAGCTGAGTGACCTTACTAGGATTCACTCTTATTTTAATTCTCTATTTACTGTTTAAAAATAACCCATTTGCATAATACCGCTATACATTTTTTGTCTTTAACTCTGAAATAATCCCTAATTGAAAAGTTGCTGCTATAATGAATATCAAATGTGTGATCTTAACTTCTAAAAACAAACAGAAAACAAATTAAAGAGCACATTTCAAATATATCATAGCTAAAGCTGGTGACAGCAAATATCCTTATTAGAGATAGTGTTTAGGTATCTTTTATGAATGGGCTGAAGTTATGGGCAAAGGTCAAAACATCTTCCCTTAAGTAAGAAGCGACAACATTCTTGGGATGCAAAAGCTGTAATTCTATGTAGATTACAGCATACACAATCTCTACTAACACGTGAAGGTCCTTTGCACAAACGCCATTATTTGTATGAGTACTGCTATTTTTCTTAAGTTCTCAGGCATACATCTGGGTATCTATCTTCCTATAGACCGAACAGACCCATTCAATCAAGTCTGCCTCCAAATATGTGGTTTGGTACTGCTACCTATATGCATTCAGAAACTCTCTCCCAGTAGGAACCATAAACATTGAAAGTATAAAATATCCCTGCTCATTGCAGGGGGGGTTGGACTAGATGACCGTTGAAGGTCCCTTCCAACCCAAACTATTATATGATTCTGTGATCCCGTTACTTCAATGAAGTCACATCCATTCATACAGGCTGGGGATTTGTCCTTGCAACTGGAACACAGCAGCAGATTTACATTACTGGAACCATGCATAACAGAGTTTCCATTCTGCAAGATATTATTAATATGCATCAAATGCATTAGCAGCATGCCTCGTCTCTCCCTATTCCTCTCAAAATCCAAATCAGGAAGTATCATATTCTTAAGCTTTCAAGCACTGAAGCCTGCACATTAATTTCTGGTTTAAGTCCAGACTACTTGCGTGGGTTTATTATGTTTCTGAAGTGGGTTCAAGGTATGTTACATTATTGTAAAATCACTATGCATGCTACCAGTGCAGTGAGACTGATAACAGAAACTGAATTAAAAAATCCTTCACTATCAAGGTAACAGAATGAAAATAGTTTCCCTGCCAGTTCCACAACTATCTGCCTTGCCTGATTCTTGTAAAAATTGTTCGTCAGTCAACTACTTCAGACTCCCAGGCATGTGTTCTGCAGGGCTAGCTATCTATATTTCCATGTGTTCCAGAGGTGAACCTTCCAACTTCCACACTCCTTGAGATCAGCAGCTATGGCATGCAGCCAACAGCAGGCAAGAAACTGCATGCTAACAAAGATTTTAAAAAGCTGTGGGACAACAAGGTGGTCTAATGCTATTGTATTGCTCTGTTCTACCAAGCAAGAGTCAACAGTCACCACCTTTTCTTGTCACCACCTTTTCGTTCCCTTATTGGAAGGAACCAATTACATCCCAAAAAGCATGGAAGTATCTTATGACTAGAGGGGAGTGCTCTGCATAATCCCTTTTGGCTGATCTGGCTGAGCAGTTTGGAATGGGGTGCTCTCTTTTCCTCCTTCACCAGAGAAAGGGAGACAGATTAGAGGTCTGAAAGATCCTGAAGTGGGTAAAGAAGGCTCTTAATATTAGGGAAAATGAAGTCAGGATCCTTGAGAATTCAGCAAACTGCTTCACATTAGAAGTGGTCTCAAAGTCTATCGGTCTATGATACAAACCTTGTAAGTATGGCTACCACTCCCTAAAAAGGAGGGGAGCATGCTCTCCTAACGGAAAAAAACAGATGTAAAACTTCTATTAATAGAGAGCTCATCAGGGAAATATTCACCCTAACGATGGAAKTGAGTTACTGATTGTGAATAGAAAAGGACATTTTCAAAAGCACTCAAGCTCTGCTGGAAATAAAATTTGCAACCTGTTTTCAGGAGCAGTCGTGTTCCTCTCCCTACTTACTTTCAAAGTTTACTTTCAGACTTGACGTAACACTTGGACATTTGGCAATCAATGCTTTGGCCCTCCAGCCTTATGAGGAGGCTTACGTTGCCTCCCACTTCTCTATCTGCGTGGAGGCCTTTTGGGTTCAGACCAGGAACAACCCACATGGTTCCCTTTGCAGGACTGTCTGTATTTCTAGAAAACATCACTTACTATCCATGGCATGAAGATATTCCATATGAAGAGCACCGGCTCCAGCAGTGGCAGCTGAAGGAATGATGTCTGCATACGGGCTGCGCTGGCCTGCCAACAGAGCCATCTGATGATAATATTCAGCTGGACTGACGCCAGCATGTGGAGCTAAAAACACAACATAAAAAGCACCGTTAATGACGTAAGATAAACGAGAAGGAAAGTTTTATCACATTGCTGGTTTCTCTGGCTATTAAAACAGCTTGTTTATTTTTTAATGTAATGCAACATCTGCAGTATGCCACCACCGGTCAATATATTTCRACCAATGATACTGCAAAGACACCATTCAAAAAACAGCAAGGCATAAAATATTAATGAGCTCRGTGATCTCATTTTTTTTATATTTATTATTAAGTGACTCAAAAAGTGACAGGCTGACAGCAATGGAAACCAGTATGATTTATTTAGTGACATAAAAAAGCAGGAAAACCTTCCTGGAGCTTTATTCCCATTTACCTCATCCCTGGCCCAAAGGACTCCGTCTCTAAGCTAACAACGTGGCTGAACTTCCATAAGCATTCAAGTTTTTGGAGTCTCTGCTTAGCGGACCAGAAGATTTTCACTCACAGTGGCAGTTTGTGTATAAGTTTAGGAGTAAACAAGGACAAGGCACGTTTTCAGGACAAATACCAGTTATCCATGAACAACACAGGGGCATTTTTTTCGGAGCACAGACTGAAGTCAATGAATACRGCCATCCCACCCTTTAAAGTTCATATATAAGTGTACTTGACATACGAGTATGTTTGCAGAGTCAAAACCACAGACTGGATAGGCTCTATATCCTGCCASTGAGCTTATGAGTGACACAGTCCTCTGATAATGACTTATATTAGCCTTTCTCTCCTGYAAAAATAACGTGCGAGCTTTCTCTTCCCCTGCAGTTTTCAAGCATGCCATCAACTAATGGGTAACTCTGGACAAAGACAAAAATTCACGTAATTTTAGTATCATCTCATCTCAGCAGGCTTCAGATGCTACAGTAAGTAGAGGGTCATTTCATGGGCTTGTGTGAGAAGTACTCATAAAATAAGCTGGGCTCCATCTCCTTGATCCTGACTCTGACTTGCTATGTGACCTGAGGTGAGCAGCCTTCCTCTCCGCTCTCTACTTGTCCCACTTGCAGAACAGTTAAAATTTCCTTACACTCTGCTCACCAGAAGATGGTATGTAAGTTTGCCAAAACACTAACCTAAATTCCTTAGGTTAACGGGCTAAACCCCAACAGATTATTTTTATATTCTTTCATATTATTTAATTAGATTTTTCTTTGATTCCAGCAACTGAATCTTGAATGGAAACAAAATTTTAAGCTGAAATTCTTTGAATTACCACCTTAACCTGAATATTGTTACTTACACAGTATTACTAAAAAGGATAATTTATGTTTACATTAGAGAATCGGATCCTAAAYGCAAACCTTAGAAGCAAAGAATCAACAGGAGGTAAACATGGCATTGGAGTTTGGAGAAAAGTTTATTCAGCAACGGCATTTCTAAAGTGTATAATCTSTCTTTATTTTTATCAAAGAAAATGGAAGAATGTGCTTTTGATGTTATAATGTTAAATACAACCAATTTCAGGAAAGGTTCAGAAAAATAAAAGTACATCAAACAGGAATAGATATAGCATAAAAAATGAGCTGAGATAAATTAAAGGTTGTTGGTATTTTTTCCAAATTACAAATTGATTTCTCAGTTAAATATAATCTACTTCAGCCACCACCACTTTCTGTGAAATGGCAAGAAAAATATTCAGACCAAATTTTAAAAGAGGAGTAACTCACACTGAATCACTGATTTTAAAAGTTTTGCAGTAGTAGGCAACCACCATATCTTTCCAGACACACTTAAAATACTTCCTGAGCTTTCTGACATAAGTGTCTGGGTTAACTAACAATAACATTGGCTGCAAACCTTAAAATTAACTGCTGCAGAAAACACAGTGAGCACATAATTGCATTACTAAATGTTCCATATGCTGAGAAATGCTCTGGTGCTCTTTAAAGATCATTCCTTACTACCTTCTTCAAACATAAAAAATTAGCCTACTAAATGATGTATTGCCTGAAGGGTAAATGAAGGGTAAACGGGAAGGCCAGCAGACCTGAATCTTCTCCTGTTTATTCCTGGGTAGCTTCAGCTTTGCCCCTGCTTTTTTTTACAAGGGGAGGCGTTTCCTTCTGCATTGTGGGCACTGCTGAGCTTCGTTAGAGCACTCTGCTCTACACACACCAACAACCCAGTCCTTAGCCCTGCCCCAAACCCTCTGTGTTACTCAGAGGAGTCCTCGGCCACCCTTGTCCCACCGATTCTGCTGGGTAAGGCAAAGTGACAAGACAGAAGACACTCTACCATTACTGCTGCTGTTGCAGTCATTAATTACAGCTGGCAAGACTTGTAGTGAACATGAAACTGCTCTTCGTTATGTTCCAGATTGTTTTGGCTCCCGGCCATCCCCAGATCTGTGAGTCGACAGACTGAGCCCAATAGCACACTGACCTAATTATCTAACTCGTCTAAAGCAATTAGGGTAGCAAGAGCAATCTCACTATGACTTTCAGAAGAACAATAACAACTTGCAAGTTTTCATAGTTCAATGCTATATAACTTAAGCCACGGCGTCCATTATGTTATTAGTACATTATGTGCATGTGCCCCTTTAAATCACAGGGGGGATTTATTTGCATTCTAGTAGTGCCCAAGCCATGACTTGGACGATCTGACCCCAGGAACCTACACCTGAAAAAAGCATTTCATTGTATGTCTGACTGATCACACAACAAACTATGAATTCCAGAGAACAAATTTAACAGCTTTTCAATAAGCATGTTGTTTTACTGAAATATCTCCAATGCCTCAATCAAGTTACTGTTATTTTCACGAGGTGCTGCACAACACCTGGGYTGCGGTAGCTGATCAAAGATGAGCTGTGAGCCTAGAGGAAACACAAACTAACAYGTATTTGTTTAAAACCCAAAGAAAGAAGCTTAAGCTAGTAAGTTTAGCTTGTACTTATGAAAGGCTAAGGTTGTGTATACAGCCAGCGGTCAAAGCTCTGGAGGTGAGTATTACGACAGAGTGTACTCAATTGTGTTGTCCACACCTGAGTGTCTCGTGCCAACTGAAAGCCCCCGGGTATCCAAGGCACCTACATGAGGCTGGCCGGTATGACACAGGCCTTAGAGGAGAAAACTGCCTTTCTGAGGTGGCAACTGGAGTCGAGGCAAGGTATTTCACAGACCTGAATCGACACCAAACACCCACGCTGTAGACAGACAAATCTTAGCACCATCGTAGTTATGACGGAGCTCCAGACTCAGCTGGTAACATGCAAGTGTCTGCATTTGGGTGAACTGAATAGCTCTCTAAGGCTCCACTGACTGCACTACCTAGATCTCACTGGACTATAATGGCAAAACAGCACACCAAGACCGCAGATTTCTATACTGTAGAGACCTAAATTTAAGTGCCAGAATCGGGAACCAAATTCTACCCTGAGACATCCTAGAGTTTCAGAGAGATTACCACTGGCCTGGTGAATATGGCAAAGCACCTCTAGGACATCTCTGCCTTTCTGGAGYGTCATTTGCATGTTGGGTCAGATACCACTATGTGCCTACGTCTATGCAAGTGAATTCAGCGCTCTGTACCTGAGACCAAGAATGTACACAGGTTAATGTCACATGGTTGTGTGATAGGTGGCTTCCTTCCCTCCTTTCTTTGTATGTGCAACTGGAGCATACCTTAAGCATAAATGAAATTATGCAGGAATGTGACCTGAAGATTATTGAAGGAAAGGTAGTAAAGTGTTCTGCATGTTAGCTTTTGTGAAAAGCCCAAATATACATTGCAAGAGTTTTCCCAATTTATACCATTACATTATAGCTCTATCATGTTTATCCTATATCAAAAGCTCCAAAGCTCCCCGACTCAAAACATGTATTTCTAAGCATTCAAATTGTTCCTTCAAAATATTTTTTTTTAATGTTTTGGCTACAATAAAAAGGGTAGAATTAGCAAGGATTCATACAACATCCAAAGTGCTGCTAGGAAAGCCCTATGTGCATGCCATATACCTTGACTGACAATAGGTCATTAAAATTTATTCTCATAAGAATATGTGCCCATAACTAATGGATTAACTGTAAAGGTATATGTTCTTATAAGCGAGGATTAATTAGTTATCCGTTTGGATAGGGTGCACCGCTCATTTTTCAAATTCAGCTAAAGGCAGTTTAACTCTGTTTGGTAAGTTTCTGCATACACTGGGAAGATCTTTCCCATAGTTAAAATAATAGTTTAATCATCTTCACTACATATTTGTTTGGGAGTATGTTATATTTTAGCTCTCTTCAGCAAATGCTACAATTTTGAAATATTACACTATTTACTCTATTATTGAAAAACCTACTGCTAACAAGACTGAGCCTTTTTGCAACTCTATTCATTGCTCACATCAGCAAAATTCCCATTGAAATGAATAGGAAATGTGCCAGAGTAATGACAGGAGTGATCGCAAGAGTTCACTTCAACCCAAATAACCTGGAAAGCAATAGCCATGGTCACACCAAGACCTAAAGCATCGATATTTCAAGTATATTGCCCACCAGTTAAACTAAAGGGGCTAGTCCTGATCATCAGGCRCTTCTACATCTGCATCATTTTATTTGGCCATATCATTGGCTAGGGTAAACTGAAATAATTCTACATAACTTTAACAGAACTATTGACTAAATATAACAAGTCAGTGCATGCTTTACATGATTGAAAAATACTATTTTAATTGACGAGCCTTTTGCACCTGAAGAACTCCATGGTAATACACTGATCTACACTCATGAAGAATCTGGCTTAGATACAGCGGATTTCTTGAGATACCAGAATCACACCCCAGGTCAGCTCTGCAAACAAAAGATGTCACAAGACATACACTACCCTTCCAGCTTAAATTTTGAATGAGGCAGGGCTTTTTTTTTTTCCTTCTCCCTGAAGTTTCAACATTTGTGAGATGTACAAATGAGCCGTGATCGGCTGATGAAGTATTGAAACATTTATGACATAATGAATATGTCTGACAAACCTGCTGAAGCTGCTTTGAACAAGGGGGGAAAAATGTTGACAAGATTAATATAACTTAAGTTGCTACAATGACAGAAAACAGGAAGCCTGTCTTAACCCACCGTCTGTTGGGCTGAGTCCACGGGCTGCCGAGATCATGGAGAGGGACGGGCTGCTGTGCAGGGACCTGATGTAGTCCATGTAGGGATTAATGTACGGGTGCGGGGTGCTGAAGGGAGACTCTGATGTTGCAGCAGGATTTCGGTGCGGGGAAATTCTAAGGAACGGAAGCTCTGAGTATGTCGGGCTACTAGATAAGGCAGAAGGCCTGGAAGAAAAAAGAAAGAAAAACAAACAAAAACCAGCCAGGTTATTTATATAATAAAGAAAAATACTGTAAAGGTTATCTATACGATAAAGAAAAACACTGTAAAGGTAATACATTCATGTCTTGAAGAATAACAACTGGGTTGCACATGTAATAATTTCCACTAAAGCCAACTTCCTGGAAAGCAAAAGGATAGGAAATGAATTCTTCTCTGTACCCATTATTAGCGACATTTCTCCGACCAATTTTAACCTGAGTTTATATTTGGTTTAATCTTTACATCCCTCAATACCCTTCCCTCAYGGAGTTCAGCAGAAAATCACTTTAATTAGTGTGAAATACGCACCCTGTATACCACATATTAATTCTTGCTGCAATATGAAAGACACACTGAGATGCTGAATCATTTACATCTTCAAAACCACACGGCTATTGGAAAAAGAGTTTTGAGAGCTACAATGTGCCCACTCCCTGCATTTGCCAGCTTGCTCTTCCTGAAAGTGCAAGATTGCAAGTTTATACAGAAGTCACTTCAGAAGACTCAAACTTTGTAAGCCATTAAGACAGCTGGGTCCTTTGGAGCATTTTTTTTTTTATGCCCCTTCCCATGAAAGATGCGAAAAACTTGGTGGCAAAGGAAGAAAGATTGCTGAATACATTTGGTGTTAGGATGGCACCAGAGACCGATGCCTTTAACAAGACCACATTAATTAACTACCTCATTCTTGTGAAGGGAGAGCTGTGGTGCCTTCTCAGGCTATGTGTATGAAGCTGCGATGAACCACGGTTGAAAGCTGAGTTCACAGCTGACAAAAGATAAATAACCTGCCATAACCCTCCCCATCATCCCACCCTGTCAATATGACAGCGTCCGGGCTCTGCRTGGAGACCCTTCTCTCACAGCATCCCGCCTCAAAGGCACTGGAAAAAGTCCAAATTTCATCAGAAGGGGTTGGAGTGCCTGCCCTTGCCAACCTGCTCTTTGGCAAAAGACAATGATTAAGCCTGTCATGCATTTGCTGTAGTCTAACTGGTTGACCCGAACTAAATGCCTTTTTGTCCCTGTTTTTCCAATTAATTTAGCATATATACAGCACAGACACAGGCAGCAGCTGTGAGAGCAGTGAGGGCAGCCTGTTCTTTTGATGCTGCTGGCTTACAAAGAATAATAAAACAAGAAATGTATTTCTTTTCCTTTAACATACACATACCGTGATCAATGGAGATAGTTGTCATCACCTAAAAGGCCAACAGAACGTAATCTTACATAGGAGCCAATTCTGCCCYGCCATCAGCTCAGAAATGCTAGCATATGAGTGGGACAAAGATCAAAGTTATACATTCCTAACACGACRCCACAAAATCCACGAGGGCTCATAAAATCTGGGGAATAAAGATTTTTCCTGTTGCTTTTCTCCCTCTTTTCCCTTCCCTTCCTTATTTGGCTTTTGTGTGYTTCTTGCCCTCCTGCAGCTTTCTGCAAGGTAAACCTATTTATAGTCTTCCTGCATGAAACTACCTCCTAGCTCCCAAGTTTGTCACGGAGCTGCATTCGTTGTGCGCGAGCAGCAGGTACCAGCAGCGCAATCACTCCTCTGGCACCCAAGCAAGTGACCCACACGAAGCCCAGCCACTCGCCAGTGCGCCTTCACCGTATTTAAAATGCACCAAGGACCTGAAACCAGAAGCCGTTTTCYCCCACCGTGCAAAACAGGCACCTCCTTTCCTCAGAGCACTTTTTCTCTGCATGGTTTTGAAGCACCTTTGTTTTACGGTGGAAACGCAGYTTTACTCTTGTTGGTACTGTGAAGCCTGACCAGGCATGAAGCTTTTGCTGTCTCGTGGTTCCGTGTGTGGAAGGCAGGAGCCTTAAAACTCACAGTGATGTAGGAAGCAAAAATACYACAGCTGGATATCACATTACAGAGTGAATTTCCCATCCTGGCAGCGAGGAAAATACAGTAGTATAGCTGTCCTGGCTCCAGCTGGGGTAGAGTTAATTTTCTTCCTAGCAGCTGGTATAGTGCTGTGTTTTGGATTGAGGATGAGAATGATGTTGATAACACACTGATGTTTTAGTTGTTGCTAAGTAGTGCTTACACTAGTCAAGGACTTTTCARCTTCTCGTGTCCTGGCAGCGAGAAGSTGGGAGGGGGCACAGCCAGGACAGCTGACCCAAACTGCCCAAAGGGATATTCCATACCATATGACATCATGCTCAGTATATAAATTGCGGGGAGTTGGCAGCGGGGCAGCGACTGCTGCTCGGGGACTGGCTGGGCATCGGTCAGCGGGTGGTGAGCAATTGCATTGCGCACCACTTATTTTGTATATTCTTTTATCATCATTATTATCATTATTATTATTTTTCCTTCCTTTTCTGTTCTATTAAATTGTCTTTGTCTCAACCCACAAATTTTACTTTTTTCTTTTCTTTTCCGATTCTCTCCCCCATCCCACTAGGAGAGGGAGTGAGCAAACGGCTGTGTGGCGTTTAGCTGCCTGCYGGGTTAAACCACTACAATAGCAAATTTAATACAAGAGCAACRAAGGAACTAAGTTTGGATGTCATTTTACAAGTCACTTTTTCTAATCTGATCTCAACTCAGAAAGAGTTAGAAACCTGAAGAGCATACAGGCAAGCAGGAGCCCTGGCCTTATCTGGTGCATATCGAACAGAAAACTGTTTAAAAGCTTTTGCAAGAAGGTTGAAAGTCTGTATCAGCCTCAGTGATTCACTCTCCAGCTGGCCAACAGCCAAACGCTGCCGCAGGAGCAAGATTAAGAGCCAGGCTGTCAGCTTCTCCCTCCAGACCCAATGGGAGCCATTCAAGGACACTGGGACTCAACCGCTTCTCCTCAGCCCTGCCTCTTCCTCTCTCCGCTCCTCAGTTTTCCAAGGATGCTAGGGAAAGGACGCCGACCTTGGTAACATCAATCGACAGCAGGCATATATACTGTATTATCAGAGGCAGAAATAGGGAGTCATCAGATTCYACATAAAATTCCCAGCTCTGGACTCTAATGTTTACTAATCTCTCTCCAACATCTGATTTTAACGTGCTGCTAACTTCYCCGCTCACTTCCAGCCTGTACTTTTCTCACTCTGTTTCTGGACCCTCCTTTCCCTACAGTCCCATTTTCCCTCCTGCCTCCATCTGCTCTCAGCTTCCACTGTCTGAGTCCTTCTGATTTATTCCAATAGATGTCACATATTCTTCCCTTCCTTCCTCTCCATGACAAACTTCAGTATTCCCTCCTTCAAACTAAAATATGACTTTTAGAAARGGTGCAGCCAAACACACTATTAGCTGTTGCTTTCCAGTACTRCATCTCATCTTATGTTGCGACCTCTTTGTGTACCAATAAAGAATGATTTTTGTCCCATGCACATAACAAACAGTACAGCCCAGGAGYGGCTCTGCAGACACTCATTCAGTGACAAGCAAATCAAATCTCCAGATGTGGGTGGCAGTCCCCCCCATCACCTTTATTTCACACGTACTTTGTCCCCGGCCTTGGCAAACGGTGTTCTGATCTGGGTCTGAGGCTACTTCGTGGGACTTCAGTGATATGCTTCACACTTTATGCTTCACCTGTAAACCACGGGAAGGCAGAACTTGCTCTGCACCCTCTCCTATACAGGGGTTTTCCTGTTCAATGACATACTCAGAGCACTAAGGCTTCCTTCAGAGAGGGCACAAAGCAGATGCATGCTCTTTTCTGAATCAGGACCTTTGTGTCTACTCCCAAAGATCCTGCAAACTCAACTCAAATTTAATACAAAGTCTATCATACTTTCCATACCTAGTTGAAGTTGGAGGTCTCCAGGTTTGGGAGTAAAAGAGATCCTATGGCTGTATTTTATCACTGCAATTTTTATCCTGGCACATTAGGCTGATTTTATCATTTTCTCAATAACCTTGATTACATCTACACCCCTGACGTAAAAAGAGAAGCAGCAGAGAACGGGGCTGGCTGTGAAGCTGTCTCCTTTCCGTCCAGACTGCCTTCCTGCTCACCGCTAAGGTGCCGAAACACCGTGAATGCCACACAGCTTCCATACCTAACGCAGGTCTTCCCACTCTCCACCCATCTCCAGCCTGCCACCTTCTCCCCATCAAGACTCTGATGCTCTGGAGAGYCTCAGCTACCCCGCAGGAGAATGGCGCACACGTGCCGAGGCAGTGAGATCAGCGTAAGGGCAAACAGGTGTATTTTTTCCTATTAGTCATGACACTTTTTTTGACGAATGTTGCAAAGGTGTCTGCATAGTCTTAAAAACTTACGTGGTCGCACCAGTTCAGCAGCTGCGAACAGCATCAGATGTATGGCAAATCACAAAACACATGAAGCCATTTTTTTTTTTTTAATGCTTTTTCTGGCCACCGCTGAACTACAGGCGAGCTGCGTGTAAGATTTCAGTTATTACTCATGAAAACGGTGTGTCATTTTCTTTTGTTGCTTACAGCTGCAACAGATGAACTCTGCACAAGAAGACTGACCAGCAGCAGGTTTGGATTTTAGCCGCCACAAAAACTCAACAAAGTGCAATTCCCTTTTCAGCCCGCGTAGCCCTTTTTTTAACTGGGGAAGGAAGATTATGGGAATCTGAGAGTTGATGCAGCAAGCATGAGTGAGTTATACGTATTGCAAAATGATCTGCATGCACAGATCATTACCTAGTATTATCTTAAAAGGACCACACATTGTTTCTATCAGCAGAGAGAACGGGGGTAGGGGGGCTCATACCACATACTTTAGGCTGTTTTTTGTACCTAAGCTTTAGCCAATTTTTCAATGAAGAAGATCAGATGCTCCAAATGCAAGTGGAAACCCTGTCCCTTTCTTTGGTAGTAAGGCAGTGGCTAACTCATGCAGGTGAAATACTGCTGCCTGGCTATGACTAGAGGTAAAAATCCCCATGTAGGTAAGCAAGCACAGAGCCTGTTGACTACGTGGCCCTTCAGCCCCCCTCTCTTCTCAGTGCCATGCTGACAGGACTCATAGAATCATAGAATCATTAAGGTTGGAAAAGACCTCTAAGATCATCGAGTCCAACCATCAACCCAGTACCCATGCCCACTAAACCATGTCCCGAAAAACCATGTCCCATGACTCAGGAGCACAACTTCCAGTCTCTGCCTGTCTCCCTGCTGCAGCAGGGTGAGGTGTCACAGGTGCCAGATTAGCTCCAGCTATTAGGCTAGAGAAGGCACAGAGTATTCCCTACCTCACCTCATTTTTGCGTTCTAACTTGCACCTTTCCTCCCACCCACCTTCCTGAACTGCTCCTGTGGCACGAGGCAGGAGGAAACCGCAGGTGGGAAGATAAAATTTCCTTGAATTCTGTATGTTCAAAAAACTAAAATACCTGGTGATTTTGAGCCTCTAAAAAAATGAAGACTGACAAAAATATTAATGGGTTTTTATTTTCCAAGCTAATAGACCTGTAACTGTTCAGAAATTTCATAACAARACAAGAACACTGAACTCCAATTTCCCATTCTCCTTTTTTCACCCCCTTCCCAACTAAGTCACAGGGTTTTATCATTCATGTAGACCTAGTGAAGGGCCAGGCAGAGAACCAGCCCAAAGTACCATGAAACCATTTTACGTGGATTTACGCTTTTAACTGAGTAAGGGTGGTTAGCCCAGGAATTGAAGGAGGGGAGGGGATGGGAAGAGACCCAGTTCAGGGTGCTGGGGAGCAGCAAAGGCCAGCTGCTCTCTAAGGGAAAACAAGCCAGGAGCCAAGGTTAACCCCAGCAGAGGCAATGCACTCCGTGCCACCAGACCTGAGCTGAGGGACCAGAGCCAGGTGCTGCTAACAGGGTCCATCAGCAGTCTGAGACAAGGCAAAGTGACAAAACCAGGCCCAGGGGGGCCAGTCAAGTGCAGAAGAAGATAGGGCCGAAGACAGGACAGGAGACAAGCTACCCCACAGCTCTGAGAGGTCCATCCAGGAGAACAGCTACCTAYAGCGCAGGTCCTGAGCTCAGCCAGGAGCAGGACCAGAGACAGGCACTACCTACAACAGGTAGGGACTAAAGGCCCCAGGCTGAGCTTAAAAAGGGCTCCTGGGTGCATGGGGTGTGGGTGGAGGTCCCAGGTGAGGCTGTTCAAGGCAATTATGGCCTATTAGTGGCCTCWGTGTCCTCACACTGGGTTTCTTTGCTTTGGAGTCCTTGAACTGCGCTAAGACACGCCAAAATACCAATACAGCGCACGTTGTCCCTGTTCTTCCATCTCTTGCAACTGTGAGAAGTACGGCGGGCCCTGGGGCACACTGCAACCTCCACGCTTGTCAGAGAGCGCTCCTCAATAGCAACGTTTTCTGGGAACAGACGTAAAGCCAGTCAGGACAGCCACAAAGGTCTGTGTCACAGGAAAATCGGGATGAAAATTCTGAGGTCAGTTTGGTGTTAGAGAAGTGATCTGTCATAAATGGTTTCCAAATAGCTTTAGGCTGTGGTTGGGCAAAAACCCCTTCTAAGCACAACCTATCTTAAAAAAAAAATCATGGCGATTTAAGCATTTCCTGATTTTAAAGGAAACTATAACTCCAGGACTGGAAATTTTAATGCCAAGTTTTGTCCTGATAAATTTTTAAATGGCTCTTTTATGAATCTGTTGAAAAATACATTTATATTGAAAACAGCAAGTGATCCTTAACTATAACATTGTAAATATGACACTGAGCTGAGGTTACAGATGGAACAATAATCCATCTCACAGAACAAAGCTTGTCAACGAAGTGGGATGAAATATTGTAACATAACCTAATTTATTATTGCCTTTTCATCCATCTTGTTATATTATGAAAGTGTCAAAGTTCAAACCTCGATATTTAATCATTTAACAGTACATTATTCAATGCTGGAGCAAGCACTGATGGCATAACTCTCATACCTATGATATCTACACTGTTTCTCTGATACCTGTTCAAYTCAGCCCTGCCCTGAGAATTGAAAAATGTTAAGCTCATTAAACTGCCTATGATCCTTTTCTTTTGCTTTTTTTTTCTGGAATAATCTTCTGATGGCTGCCCCCCAAAACATTAACATTTTTATTTCTGGYAGATCCTGGAAGATGCACAAACAATAAGGACTTTCTTGTTATGTAGCAACTCTATTTTAAAGCACAAGGCTCAATTCCTTTGGTAATATCTCCCATGTTAAATGAGTATTGTTTGTTTACAAGCCATAGTTGCTTGTACAGACTGGCCCTTCAGCACCAGCAGCCAACAACTGGCTAATAAAAGGTTTTTATATTAAGAAAGCTGAGCTCTAAGAAAGTAAGGCTTGATCCTGAAAATACAAGTGAGAACAATTCAAATAGTTGTGAGTAGCCCAAACGATCAAGTTACTCCTCACTGTTACAAGCACATACGCRGTTGTAGGTGCTTGATAAATCAGGCTCAGGCAGCTAACTATGCACCTAAATGATATGGAAAAATTAAGAGTCAAATAATCATCCTGCTTCTCAAAATCTTTAGTTGCTATTGTAGGGTTCAACCRTATATAAACCGCAATCGATGGGAAACTGTCCATTGATTTAATTAATAAAATCCTTAAGTGATCACGGACGTGATCTTCATAAGCACAAAGTGCTARCCCAGTTCTGCTCTCCCTGAGAGCCCCCAGTAAAGTTTCCACTGACTTGAATGCAAGGAGAGTGAGGCCAGCGCTGAGTATTTTTAAAATGCAATTCCACAGTCCCTTTTCTCTTTGCGCTTCTAATTGAATTTGTAAACAATCAATAATATCATGTTCTAATACTTAATTTCTTTTCAGAAATTGTGTCTTAAAATAGACAGTCCATTCCCCTAAAATCACTCACTGCCTCAACGCTGCTGTATTGCATTCRTGGAGTTAGGAAAACTAAGCAAATGATTTTGAACATTTAAAGAATTGGRGTTAACTGAATACATGGAAATGTCAGAGCACACTTCATGTAAAAAGCTCAAGTGCTACAAAAAGGTAAGCACTGTTAAATGTATTTTCTTAGTGGTGCAAATAAAGAAGAGGGAAAAYGAGAACATGGTTAAGTCCTAATATAAGAAAGAACTTTGATTTCCTATATTCCTTTCCATGTCCCAACACCTAGTCAATATTTTGCTCACTTTTCCTCCAAAATTCACACTGGAACTGCAGTCAGTATGGAGAAGTAAGTCACAGAATCGTATTTGGTAGCAACCTTCGATTCAGTAGATATATGTACAAATAAATCATGAGTGGGTCAGTGCCCATCTAGTTTATGCATAAGAGGAGCTAGATCAGGGTTTAAGGTACACAGGCTCTGGTTTGGTTTCCATTACTTATCTGCTGTGCCACCTTGGACAAGTTTGATGACTTCCTCATCCGCTGTTTCCCTGTCTGTAAAACTGTGGTAAAGCACTCAGAAAGTATTTGGTATCTACAGTGGAAAGGTCAGACCAAGAGATATGATATGTTATTAATATTTTCTCACTGAGGCAAGGACAATGCCTTACAAAATGTGTGCAGTTCTAGAATGTAAATTCCTAAAATATACAAATAACCTCACTTYGGGTTAGAACAAAATGTTTCTTCCTCATAAAGTTAAAAGATATCGCTGCAGAAAAAAAAAGATACAAATGAGTGCACAAGAGATGTTCATGGTGCTGGAAATCATACATGACAATTAGCCAGTGACCCACAGCAAAAGAATATTATCTGGTTCCCCTTTCCTTCTTTAGGAAGTGTTAACATTATGTAGTTACAGTTCAAAATTGGCTACATTAATCAAGGCACTAAAACCTTAGTCAGTGACCGTATTCCTATTTTTCAACCGACGGAYTGCCTGAACGCAGATCCAGTTTTTTTACATACACCCTCTGCTACTTCTAATACTTCATAAATAACCCAACCATCAGCCTGTGGATTCCCTCAAGAAGAGTTTATGCTGTAAAAACCAATGGATAGTCATTCCATTATTTCACATTTTGTTTACATAAAGTCAGCTGTAACACCGGTGACCTTCTGCCCACAATAACACAAGTACTGACTACGGTAAGCAACTGCTGCTTCAGATSAAGCATTGCATGAGTCTTGACTTGGAGTCTTGACATGCATTCCTTAAATGTGTATGAAGATACAGKTTTGACTGATTTATTTTTTTCTTCTTTTTTGAAAAATGCAAATAAAACCATGTGCTATCTCCCAGTATTTCTCCTAGTCAAGCCCAGGTTTCTTGTTCTCCTCCTCACATAATGGTAATCTCCCCACAACAACCTGCCTCTCCTTGTCCTCCTCCTTCCATCCTGCCACCAACCGCTGTCACCGCCTCCCAGCACTCCTCTGAAACACTGTCATAGAATCACAGAATCATTAAGGTTGGAAAAGACCTCTAAGATCATCAAGTCCAACCATCAACCCAGTACCCATGCCCACTAAACCATGTCCCGAAGCACCTCATCGACACGTTTTTTGAACACCTCCAGGGATGGTGAYTCCACCACTTCCCTGGGCAGCCTGTTCCAATGCCTGACTACCCTTTCAGTGAAAAAATTTTTCCTAATATCCAATCTAAACCTCCCCTGGCGCAACTTGAGGCCATTTCCTCTCGTCCTATTCCTTGTTACTTGGRAGAAGAGACCAACACCCGCCTCTCTACAGCCTCCTTTCAGATAGTTGTAGAGAGMGATAAGGTCTCCCYTCAGCCTCCTCTTCTCYGGGCTAAACAAYCCCASCTCCCTCAGCCGCTCCTCATAAGASCTGTTCTCTAGACCCTTCACCAGCCTCGTCGCCCTTCTCTGGACACGCTCCAGCACCTCAATGTCCTTCTTGGAGTGAGGGGCCCAAAACTGAACACAGTATTCGAGGTGCGGCCTCACCAGTGCCCAGTACAGGGGCACGATCACCTCCCTGCTCCTGCTGGCCACACTATTCCTGACACAGGCCAGGATGCCGTTGGCCTTCTTGGCCATAGGGCACACTGCTGGCTCATGTTCAGCTGGCCGTCGACCAGCACCCCCAGGTCCTTTTCCGCCGGGCAGCTTTCCAGCCACTCTTCCCCAAGCCTGTAGCGTTGCCTGGGGTTGTTGTGACCGAAGTGCAGGACCCGGCACTTGGCCTTGTTGAACCTCATGCAATTGGCCTCGGCCCGTGGAGAATGCGGGCATTTGCATGTCCACTTGGCCTTTGCACACAGAGCGTCCCAGCTTGCCTCTCCTTCCTCCAAATCCTTCTCAGGACTGCTGCAAAGAAAATGGTGACTAGGGGAAGGATTACATGGATTTGCTCGGCAATTTCTTTGCTTGTCCAAATAAAGGGTGCAAACATACAAAAACGTGACTGACTATAACTACTCCATCCAAATGCCACTTTCCTTTTAGGCTTCTAGCAGATGTCCTCTTGCAAATTTTGCAGCAGCTGTGTAAGCTTTACTGCCCCCAGATACCCAGCTGGTGCCCCCCCCCCCCAGCACAGGCAGCACATCTCTGCCTCTAACCACTTCAGCACCCGGTTTCAGTGAGCCAGAGCAAAGTTGCCAGACTGTAAATGGGGCAAAGGCACACCATCTGACCCTGCTGAGGGACAAGGGATAATCTTCAGGGCGAGGAAAACAGCTGGGGCTGGTAACCCCCGGGGCCATCAGAGCCGACTCACCAGAGTTCATTTGCCAAAGCAGTCCAACCGCAAGCTCTTCCTGGCAGAGCTCTTTGTATTTGCACRACACTCGGCAGAGCTGACCCTGCGWGGAGCTGTTGGATGTTGCAGCAATGTAAACAGTAAATAAAAGTAATGCTCACAAGATACGCTGTGATTTCCATCACTTGCTTCTGGTAGAGCCTTACCAAGGCACTGCCTTACTTGCTCAGTTCACGCTGACTTCTGTGAACCGTAAGTAGGGTAAGACCCCATACCTGCACAGCACCCCCAATCTCAGTGCTGGTAAATTTTTCCTCCCCTGTCTTCAGCCGGTTCCAAGTCTATTGACTGGTGGTCATTCATATACCAAGGATAACGTAATAATGCTGCATTTGATGCCGAACTCATGATCACGACTATAAAACAGATGCACATGACAAGCAAATGCTATTCGAATAAGCCTTGGAAAGTACTGCTACATATTAGAGGAGAGACTGCCATGGACCTCCACATACCATTCCCTCTTCAAACTGTGTTGTAGCACRAAGTGCAGCAGGGAAATCTACAAAGTCTGCAGCATACTCATTATCTGTTGTTATTAATAACAGACTGGACAGTGAAATTATCCACTGCATTGCTACAGCAAACTCCCCTGCTCTGCAATTCTCTTTTGATGCTCTAGAGGTGGTCTCATTTGCTATTCAAATTTTAGCCTCCTCTCGGTTACRGGCAGGGCCTGCCATCTCTTGAAGTGTTTAACCACAGCAGCACCATCATATGAATATGTGGGCATATATAAATCCTGACGGCATTCATTCACCCCCTTCTTACTTCCTTTTCCCCTTCCTCTCCTCCTGCAAAAGAGAGGGTCAAAGGAGTGTCAGAAGCTTTCTCACACTTAATGCTCTTAAGTCAGCTAATTGAATAAACATTTGTTTAACATTTGCTCCTATTTCACTAATGCACTGTGAGAATGAGAAGAATTTTATTCCCCTTCTCCCCCGTCCTCCCCCTTCCTCAGGAGTGCCACTAGCTGTTATCGCAGTGACTAATGTGCTGTATGTGGCCATTATAGTCTTCAACTCTGAAATTACACCCAGGATGAACGATAGGCTCTGCCTGTATGCTGATTGGAGTTGGATGATGATTGATTAGAAGAAAGTCAGACTACGTAGCCATGCAAAAAGAACCGCAGTAAGCCACAAGCTTCAACACTAAAGAGCATTTCACCAGTGGCTTCAGAGCTATTAGATGTTTTCATATGAACAACATTTCTCACATCCAGGTTTGCACATTTTATCTTTATTCTTTCAAATCCTGAAATTGCTTGGATAAGAGGGTTTTATATATATATTTATACACATTTCTAAGAGTAGCCTGAACTTTTAGGGGAAATTGAAGAGGCTTTGTGTCAAGTACAGCTAAATCCAGCCTTTCTGTATCAAAACCCTGCTAGAAAATTACTGTGCGGATGATAAGGCTGAAAGATATAATAAAAAGTGACTCTACTCAATTTACACTGCAATATTGGTATGACTGAATATTTTTCATTCAGGTGACTGATAAAATCACTAAACTGTATTGCAGATAAATAAAGGAGGCTATTGCAGATAAATAAAGGAGGCTTCTGTCAAGAATAAACACCATTAATCATGAAGTCTCACCCTCTGAGTGGCTGTGCTATGCAACTGCACAAATGCACCATCACAAGTGGCATGTGACCCAGTGCCTCCTTTCTTCCTCCGGCTCCCTGGTGACGCTGTCTTCTTAGGAAACTTTTATTTTTTTTTACTGCCTTTACAACATTTAGAAGGCCTGTAACATCTTTTCCATTCGAGTTTACGCGCAACTGCAACTGAAATCTAAATTTCAGTGAAATCTAAATTTCAGTGATGATATGTTCAGCTAAAAATTGATCCCATGAGACAAAGTGAACCGATGCAGACTGTGGCTGCACTGCTTATATGCAGTGTTAGTGAGAAGTCTGTATTTAAACCAGTGAAGATCAGATCTTCGTAATTCTAAAGCTGAAACAAGTAGGAAAATCTTATCAGCTCCCCCAAGTCCTCTTCCCCTTTTCTCACCAATTTCACTACTTAGATTCGCTGTTTCCAAATAGGTGCTGAGTTTCTTTTTTAACATACAAATATGAAATTTCTCAGCATCACAAATCTCTCTGAGCAGAATCGATGGGTCTCCTTTCAAAAAGCAACTTACATGCTAAAACTGGACACCTGCTGAAAGAAACTGTTATCCAGCAAAAGCACAGTCATASAAAAAGAAAACCAGACAACTTAGGTAACCTTTTTGTAACCTGTTTTAGAGCAAGTGATGATTCAATAGTGGCCATGTTATTAAGCYGGAATGAAGCAGTGCCCTACACACTAATGAGGTTAAAAAATGTAGTTAGGTCTTCATGTTAAAGGCACTTAGCAAGCAGTTTGCTTGGCAAAGACCAACTCTGTGTTGGAGCAGAGGACTAATCACACAGGCAGGAATCAAATCGACTGGAAGAATTAGGAGACTTGCGGCCCCGAGGAATGTAATTCATGCAGAAAAGCAGTTGTCAGAGCGAGGCCAGGGAACTGTGTGGGAAGAAAGCAAAATAAACAGTTCAACAAAGAAAACAAAGACGCTCAAATAGTGGCTTTTCTAATGCTTGAGTACACTGAAACTTCAGTGGGTGCATATGACAAAAACCTCATCAAAGACGACCTCTATAGAAGCAATACACCGGCGAATGGTGCACTGGTTCAAAAACACTCAGAAAACGCCTGAAGGTCTTTAAAAAATAACCTTGAAGTCCTTATGCACAACAAAGTGCACATACGTACGTGTACGCATGACTGGGAGAAGAAGAAAAACATCCAAACGGTACGAAGCTAAGAAGAGAGTTGAAATGGTTTCTACGATTACTCCTGACTTCTCTCTCTACCGTTCACAGATCAGAAGAGGATGCAGCCTGCATGCAAAGAGCGCTCCTGCCTATGTGCAGCAATACTCTCGGTGGTAAAACGGCATTGCTAATTGGGATCCACTCCCGCCGCGTGAGGACCAGGTTACTGCATCCAGCACGGGGATTTACCTGACCAGAAAGAAGAGCTTGAGGCTGGTCCTAAATCCTCAACAAAACTCATGTGGTATTCACAGGAAGTTCTTCTTGTGATGGGTATGACCCGTGACAGTAAAATCAAACGCTGAAATCAACTGATAAATGAATTTCATAAATACTCTGTTCTCGCAAAAAAACAGTATCTTCAGCTAATGGGTTTTTACTCCCATAATTTAATGTTTTTAAATTTTTAGAGAATGAAGCCTTTAGCACTTTTAGTACTGAAGTACCTCACACCTCATTTCATTCATTCACTGATGGTTTTTCCAAGCCCTCCCTACCTCCCACTGGAGAATGCCATGCTCACTATTGTTTCAGCAAATTTCAGCTTCTCTTCTTCCCTTAACTCCTTCCTCTTGCTAAGGCAGGCGTTCCTTCTCCTGGCAAAGCACCCGAAAAGCCTCTCACGTTACCTCAATGAGCACTCTCCTCAATGTCTTTTCTGTGATACTAAGAAACACTCTTTTTCCAAATTCAAAACCAAAGCGAAACAAACCCCCTCAGCTTCCATTTCCAGCGCCTACTGTAAGTCACATCCACAATATTACAAAACTGAGATTTGGGGGAAGAGAGAAAGCTTTTATCAATTCTAATTTTATATGCTAAAATAAGATCTTAACTGTTCAAAACAAAAGCAAGTTGGCAATAACAAAAGACAAATTCAGCGACTGTCTCTCCTATTGCGCTTGCTACCTAAATTCGGTTGTGAAGGGAACATTTGACTAAAATTCTTACTTTAAAGGACTACAATCCTGACAGAAACAGTGATATGAAGGTTCAGCATTAATCATTTCTGTTGAGGTATGGCTGGATTTGCTTCACATCTCTGTATTAACATTAGCAGACAGACCAAAATTGATATTCACAAGGATTAGTGACTACTACTGAACAGAGAGTACTAGCTAGAATTTCACACCTAACACTACTACTTGCAGCAGAAAAAAAAAAATATACAGATGTACAGAAATTTCTGTATAAAATTTTATGCATATCCATTTCTGTATAAAATACACAGATTATTTTCTGAAATGCCTCCTCTCCACCACCCCCCCAAGACAAATCCATGATTTGGGGAAGAAAAGCCATTTTGAGAGTGCACCTCAGTGACAGTACCAGATGGACGCTACACATGTATGCTGTACGCAGGACTGCGAGTCAAGGAGTGACCCTATGAAAACACAACGGCTTCCGAGCTTCTCCCATCCTCCAAGCACCACCGCAGACAGCAGGCGAGCCATGGATCAGCACSAACATCCATGAGGGCAGTAGGATACACAGGTGTATGAAGCACAACTTATATCAAAGGTGAATGCTGCTAAGTCAGGAGAGGGGAAGAAAGATATTCTGGTAACAGTCACTTCTCGTATCTTCTCTCCCTGTATCAAAGGTCCAGGTGTGGGAGCTGGCTGGGGTGCAACCAAATCAGAGTGAGAAAACACTCAGTTCTCATGTTGGGCTAAGAAGTTTTGTCTCAGCCAGGCCAGCTTCTTYATTTGATGCTGCAGGCACTGAAAGCCACTGTGGTGCTAGTAATCCACACTGCAAGTCAGTTCTCAAAAYGGTGAATATAGAATGGCTAGAACACCATAGCCATCAGGAGAAACAGGAGATAAAGGCTTCACACTGCTGTTCTTGCACTATTTGTGTGCAAAACTGGAGTTAAAGAAGCATTTCTTGGGCAAAGCTGTAACTCCGAGCAACCTCAAGAACCAGAAATGGGTGGGGACACCACTTCTAATGTGACTGTAGGGGGAAATATGTGAAAAACAAGCACTAAGTCTAAAGCAAAYGAACGTTCTGGCTGCACATTTTTTAGAGAAGTAGTAAACTCAGTTTTGAAATCTTTGAGGTAAATGCACTATCTACATGCTGCAAGCATTATTAATTTCCTAAACAGAGTAGATAGCTAGGCGTGCACATGAAAACCCCAAGGGGAACAAACTGGCCAACTTAGGACACACCTACACCAGCAGGACAACCTACACATTTGCTCCCTCAGCACCTCTGCAATTCAATCTAATCACAGGAGTAGAAACATAGTTCCCAGAAAAGGTGTCAGGATGGAAGCCTGACGTCTGAGGAACGAGTACAGCAAACCAAGACAGAGGCAGCTACACAAGCTTTCTTGGGTGCTGTCTTGATGATATACGCTGATAGTGATCTTCCAGGGTGAAGCAGAGAACACCTGATTGCCCCTGGTCATTCAGCCCCTGCCCTCCCCGCCACATCTGTCTACAATGTTGTTAAATGGGGCTATTTGCGTTGGTGGCCTCTATAAACTGGACTACACTATCAATCTTTTCTTCCACAGGCCAGTGGAAAAGGCATGATAAATCTAGGCTGAATTTCAACAAGAGATACAGGACTGAAAGATGTGTATCTTTAAAGAGATAGCCGCTTAAATCTGATATGTTTAGAAATTCTCCCTCATGCGAAATACTCCCTAATTTTCTGTTGATCCTTAACACCAATGGTCACAGCACCTCATAAATAATGCTTTCAAGTAGACGATAGGTCAGTTTGTTCCTTCAGAAGCTTTGTATTCCTGGCTCATGGAGTTCAGGATGTTTTGCCTATGTGTCTAACCACTGTGGGGTCTCCCGAAAATTACCAACATCCCTATAAAGTTGACTATAAATGCAGTCATAATCTATTGTAGGTTCAGACCTACACATTCAGTACTGGAAGGGACTAAGCAATATATTCTTGCCTGGTCTTTAATGGCAACTTCATAGGGCCCAGTTTCAGTGGAAAGCTGCTTCTAAAATAAGTTCCCAAGTCCTTCCTCGGTCATGTAAAGCATCCTAACAGCAAAAATCAAACAGTATAACATTTTTCTTTAAATCGTTTCCTCTATTAATCGATAACATCAGTCACAAATGTTGGCCCAGCCTACCCTGAGGCACACAGATAAAACACCCATTGAGCACATTCCTTTGGGTGGAATTAGGGTCTTGTCTTTTTTTTTTTTCCTAGCTTCATATAATAGAGAATATGCAAGGGATGGCTAGTTCATCTCCTACGTCTCAGAACCACAGCTCACACAAGCTCGAGAGTCTGCTTTTTGTTACAAATATGCAAACAAATATAGACATATACATATATATAAAAAATACACTGGGTTGAGTAAGGGGTGACAAAAAGGGAAACAAGATGTTATTTAACTTCTGTTTTTTCTTCCTTTGGGGAAAAAAGTCTGAACTAAATTCAATCCATACTGCAAGATTATAGGACATGATGTCTTTGTTGGGGAAGGAGAGAGTCTAAGTCAGGCAAAGATTGCATGAGAGTCTGATGAAGATGCTCTGTGCTCCTACACTGCAGATGTACTCATTGCTCTCATTTCTTCCAGTTTATACCTACTCTCACTTTAGGGACTTCCAATTCACAACACAGAAATCTCACCAGTGCACTTTAAGAAGAGAAAGCGAAAAAAGAGAAAGAAAGAAAGAAAGAAAGAAAGAAAGAACACTAAGACTGTAACATTTCAGTTCTCTTTGAAGCAAGATTTAACACGAGTGGAAGAATTGTACTGAAAAAAAAGGAGTCTGTCACAGTCCAGTACCTCACAGGCCACTGCAACAAGTTTGACAGCAGCCTCTATAGAGTTGGCTTGCTTCTGGTTCACTGCACGTGAATACCACAGTCAATATCTGCTCACTCGACTAATACTGCTGACTACAGCACAAAGAACACAGGAATTTTGTCCAAGAAACCACAGGCTCAGAGCCTCTGAATGTGCACTATATTTAGAGCTTGCATTCTTTGCAGCTGATAACAGAATGAGATAATAGAAATTTCAAGCAGCAGAACTCTAGCACTGTAGCTATTCTATGTATTTTTGGTTAAATGTTAAATTAAGGTAATGATCCACATGGTCTCAATGTTTTTGGCCATGAATATTTTTCCTACTTGTTTTGTTCACGTTTTCCCTCTAATTTTCCATCTTTCTCAGACTCTGTGTAKCTCCTTCCATTAGTTTTAACTACAAAGATCTAAAATTACTCAGTCCATGATAAATGCAAGCAAAGATATTCACCCTATCATGTAAAGAGGAATCATGCACGCACAGACACACACACAAATACGCACACTTGTATATACATCCGCACACAGGGAGCCCCAAAAGCTCGAAGCCATGCYTAGTTATTCCTCAGTCTACAGAAAAATGTTATGTACAACACGGTGTCCCGAGGCATGACTTTGCTGGCCATTCATTTTGCTTCCATCATCTCTTAATTCATTCCGGTTTGAAAGCCCGCCTTAGGGAACCACTTCTCACTGGCAGCCGAGAATTCATCTAAACACCGTTAACTGCCCAGATGGGGTAAATCAGCTAAGTGGCAGTGCTGTCCAGTGCCGATAGACACCTGACTGCTGATAAACCTAGGAACTGTTTCTCTGCTACAACATAATCCATACAAACCTCTTTAAGAATCCCTTTCACTGCATTGGGCTCCACCAGACGAACCTGTGCCTCTCTGCCTCTCAGGTGGGGCTCAGGCGACCGACTCCCTTTAGCGCAGCGGAGGAGCATTCCTGAGGACCACCGAGGGCTTCCTCCTCCTTCTCCTCCCTCCGCCTCGCCCCGGGAAGCTGCCTTGCAAGTTGTTGCTACTCCCGAGTGACCGTATCACGAGAGGTGGTCAGCCAGCAGCCAGCCGGTGGAAGCATGCCCTTCTCATTAAGGCTGGGGGCTGCTGCCTCTCGAGCGCTTTGCTCGACATAAAAAAAATGAATGGAAGATTTGGGGGAAGTTTCTACCGAAGGATTTTTAACAAAACAAGCCATTGCTTTTTACAAGCTTTTCCTTCTACATTCAAAACCTCACCAAAATTKTCCTCTTATTTCCATTGCTGTAACTCCTCCAACCATCCCAAAATGAAGCTGGCTGTACGAGAAGAACAAAGAGCCTCTGTTAACGCAATATTTATCTGCTGCTATTGTTTCTCCTTTATAAATCTGTAGTTCCTTGGCATTACAATTAGCTACTCCAGAGAAAATGATTATGTCACAAAGTATTATCCGCCACAGAAACAGATGAATGATGTGAACCAAATGTAATCTGGTGCGCTTRGAGGCAATTCTGTTGACTTTCATGTAAATGTGCTTGCTAAAAACGGGCATGATTTTTAGCAGTGAATCCTTATTTGATCTAGAATTTATTTGCCAACAGAAATSAACTTTTAAATAAGATACTCTTCCTAGTAGGAAGAGAACAAATCTGTGAGAAATGCAAGAGTTGAATTGAGTGTGGGGAAACTTTTGACTGCAGCTTACCTAAACAATCAACGTAACTAAACTTATGGAAAACAGCTACATTCAGAAATACCTATCTATTTTTTACCTACATTTTTACCTACTTTTTTTTCCTTTCGAGTGGCTCAGAATCAAAAATTTAAGAGAACCACAGATCTTTTTTTTTCTGCAATTTGATACATGCCACCAATAATTTGCTTTCCAAACTTATTCCAGTTTCAGACAGTTTTTAAAAACACTGTCTGTTTCTGAAGCTACTCTGTAAGTGTGCTTGCAAAGGAGAATTTATGATCTGCAAGCCTTAAGGTAAATATTGCTAAACAAGTACCAACAGCTAAACAAAACACTGATTCACTATTTTAAATGATGCAACACTATATACCGAGTGAGAGATCGCAGTTCTGGTCTAGACTCAGGCTTCCTCTTTCCCACTTTGTAAAAGGCCTGGCACTGAATGAAAATTATCTGCTGRAGTTTATGTGCGGGCATCTGGCCCTGCTGTTTTACTTCTGTGAATTACCACCACYGCTGCACTGCTCTGTCACTAAGAAAAAGAGGCATACATGCTGCTTGCAGGTCCTACAACACCCATATCCGTGGCATATTTACGGTTGGACTCAATGATCTTAAAGGTCTTTTCCAACCTAAATGGTTCTATGATATAACAAATTCTCAATAACCTTAAAGAGTCACCAGACTATGCCGCTTCCTTCTCAGAGACTCGCTATAAAAATCCTCCAGGCTATTAGCAGCTGCTTATTCTCGACGCTGCACTTCACTTCTCCACTTCAGTGACAGATTTCTTGGGGTGCTTCCCGTTTAATACAAGATTTCTCCCTGCTTACAGAAAATACTTTCATGGATGATTTTGGAAAGCTGTAACTACAGCCATCTTTTCATGTCCCAAGAGCTTCCCSGTCTTTCTTCTTCAATAGCTCCTGGCTAAACCATAAAAGCCGTTCCAAGTCTTAAAGTAATTAAAGCCAATTCAACAAGTAATGTTTTTCATACTGGGTGGGGCTCTCCTTCCCACTGTGAAAGGATCAATGAATGCTCTGACAAGCTGACGGACTCCTTGCCAAGTCTCCAGTTTAGAGGTACACGGAGGTAAAGCAGCAGGTAAAAGACTTAAGACGTTTAATCACTAAGCTTTTTTAAAGAAATAAGAGCTTAGGAATGAAAGCTCAAAGGAAAAATCAAAATGTCAGTGATGGGGCTGGGAAAACCTAAACGTCCTATCAAATGTATGGCAAGCAGTTTCTCTCATATAATTAAGGATATTTTGCGGAGCCAACACTTTAATCTTCTCACATTTGGACATCCCCCATTGTACCGCATGGTCCAAAATCAGAGGCTGATGAAAGCTGAGCATCTGGGCCTGACTTTCCTTTCCTTTTCACCCTTGTGTAACTGATGCCTGTATAAATCAGATACGAAATAACATATCCAAGAATCAGACTCTCTTTTTATCAACTTGAAGGTGACTGCAAGCAAAACACATGCTTTGCTTTAGTACCGGTGCCTTCACACAGTTCAAAATACCTGTTCAAGGCATTCGTATTACGCACATGCACGCTTATCTGCACGTGCATCATTTCAGAGCCTAAGACTGCCAAACTCAGATGCCGCTAGCCTCAGTCAGCAGTTAGAAAAAAAGGAGCTTGGAGTATCGTTGATCCTCGGAAGCTACAAGACAGCAGCTTTACCTTGCAGCTTCCTCCTTGCAAGGGCAACCTCCCCCGGCCGTAAGCGTATGGGTAACATCAGTGCACCTTCCCTTAGATTTACCTGCTCATGCTCCCTTAYTCACAGTCCAGGGCTCAGGTAAAATGGGATGGCAAGAGAAACAGATGGAGACTAAACGGACGAATGTTTTGGGAGTGCGCATGGTGTATCTTGGAGGATGTGCAGCCCCGAACCTTTAACTTTCTACTAGCCTCCTACGACGTGCCCATCAACTGCTCTGAGATGTACACAGGCCACCACCTTGGAGCCATTCCTGATATCGCCACCTGGCAGTTGTCCCCTGCCCCACCTCTGCAGAAGTGTGCTTCCTTCACAGCCACGTTAACAGCGCCTGGAAATACCAGGTGAGGTCACCTTCAAAGGCTGTCCMACGCAACCTTGTAATGAAGCAGATTGGGAGCAACCTATTAACATAACTCAGTAAAGGTGTGGGAACGAATGAATGACCAAGAAYGGTAACTTCCTAAATCGCTGCGGTTAAATCCATCAGTAGAAGTTTACCTCTGCCTTAGGAGCTTTTTTTTTTTTTTAATTAATAAATAAAAACTCTTATTCTGGCTAAGTCAGATTTTAAAAGTTGTGGGACTATAAAGTTATTTACACTTGCACTGTCACAAAAATAGTCAAAACACCCTTATTCCTTCTCTGCTCACTGCTAACAACTCTCATTCCAACAAAGCCAATGTCAACAAAGACATCAGGCGACTGGAAGAGTTAGCCGATAGTAAAAATTTATGATTTGGTTCTTGAGGAGTAAAATAAAATAGCATGCTCAAAGTATTAATTTATGTCCAAATAAATACCCTCAGCAGCAGCGTGATTTTGAATCACTGCACACCAACCAGAAAAGGCGTCACACTCTATTGGATGGCCTAGCAAATGTCAAGGACCAAAACATAGTTTAGCTTCAGTTTCTCCTTTAGTACATTACTTCAGAAATCAATTTTGGAAATTAAGAAACAGCTAGACAAAAACAACAACAAAGAAAAACAAAGCAAGAAGTGGGATTACTAAAGCCATGCTTCTTTTGGAATGTTTTAATCATATGATGTTTAACAAGTAATTTAACTTGCTAGTTCAATGAAAACTAGCAGAACTGAATTACAGCTTACTGGAATACTTTTTAAAACTAAGATTCATGCCTTGAATTTGAAAAAAAAAAAAGGAAAACACAAGCTCCAGCTCCAATTACACTGTTCATATGTTGCCACTAAAGAACAACTTAAGTTTCATACATCTTCCCTGAAGTATGAACTGAAGATGTACTGTAGAAATTCCAGGATAACTACGCAGTCCTAACAAACAGGTTTTGGTAACACAAAGTGACACATTTCAGTACATATTCATAAGGGTTGGGGGTTATTATTGGGCTGTAATTGCAGTTGTTCTAACACCTAATAAGCCATGGCTGGAAAAACAAAGGCAGGTTAATTTGTGATTTCCTCTACTCATTCAGAGGCAAATTAAGTGTCAAACAGCTAATACAGAACATATTTCATTTTATGAGATTTTAATTTAATTCTGCACCATATCATTGATGCCTTAATGTAGGGTGGTTTATCTAAGAAGAAGAGCAATTTATAAACCTCTTTCAATTGAAATCTTTAATGATAGGATACGATAGCATAATTACAGCAATGCCTGCTAGTCCTACTATACATAAGCATCTGTCAGCAATTCCATCATAAACATAAACCCTTATTTTAGGGGTTTATAACTCAGTTATAAAATTTGCCTCCAGGCTGAAATTTAGGATACAACAGTTCTTCCCATCAGCAATTAAACTACAAGAATTATACATATAAATACATATACATCTTTAGAGCTGAAAGTACATAAGAGCCCTGTAACACCTTAAAAATTCCTCCTTTCTTTTTTTTGTTTTTTACTTGGCCATTGTTCAAAATTATGTGCACATGTTGTAGGTATCATGCAGACAAGACCCTCTCGTATTTTTTCTGCACTTATATTATACCTAAACTAATTCCACTAAGGCTTGACAGGTTCTGGAACACATTTCTAGGAGCTTGGATAACTGGAATGATGCCAATTTTTTGCCCTTTTTATATTTATATTTCCCACCACCACCACATTTGAGARTATTATGAAGCTGAAGTCAAAACCACTCATACAATAAAGTCATTGATGAAGCTGTGGGTAAACATTTGTATCCTGACTCGTGTTCTTGCCATTTTCTCTCAAAATTCTCAAGTAACTTCTCAGACCCGGTTCGTTCTTCTTTTTTTTTTAATGTGTGTTAGGACAGCAGTTCAAGTAATGGCTCCAAAAGATCCCAAATCTAACACTCCTAAGTGATACTCACACCAGGCTCTGTAAAACTTGCAAGAAAACTGCTGGGAGTCTACCTCATACATACATTAAAACATATTCCTGAAAACTGCAAAAGCATGACAAACCCTAACATCTACAAAGAAGCTGCTGGAGTCCGACAGATTTTTATTTTTTTTTTAAGTTGCTTAATTGCATATTTACATTTAATAACGCCGACCACAGTGGCTCCAAGGGTCCACTACAGCTCATCATTCCTCATCATTTGTGGTGACACAAACCAAATGAGCGGAAGAATCGACAGAAGTTAATGAAAAAATAAACGGCCACTATCAAGGAAATTTTCAGTTTAAAGCTTGGGCTGATACCAGAGCGTGTTTCTAAAGCAGCTGCCTGCAGTCATATCAGATCACGCTAAGATCTCCTCGTCTCTAACAAGCCTCTGCAGGGCCCGACTGAGTCACCGCCATACCGCGGGGTACGGCGGGGTGCGGGGGCGCGCGGCACCTTTCTGTAGAAGGGACATCGATTTTGGCATCAGAGGARACTACCCCTGAACGCCAAATGAGGCATGAAGCAGGCATTTTCAAMATCTTTTGGGGCTCTTACAGAAATCCTGGCACTTTTAGCAGTGTAGGCTGCTAGTCCCGATCTCCCACTGTCATGTGAAGCGGGGAACGGTGGTCTACCCACCCAAAAGCTCTGCCTGCGGGCGCAGGTGTGACGGTATGGGCTGGGTTCCTGGGGCTCAGGCTCCGGAGAAGGCTCAGCACAGCAAGCACAGCCAGGCAGGGTCCCACATGGCACGGGATCAAGAAGCCTCCGCGAAGGCTCACAGGCAGAATCCAGGTTTTGGATGATGGTCCCCTGATGATTCAAGTTAAAACACTTCCTGGGGCTCCCTACCCCGCCTGCCTCGCACTGAAGACAAAGCCAAATTCCCCACTAGCTTCAGAAGGAGCAGGATCGTCCCCCCGGCTCCCAAAAATATCCACGCAGAATATTCACTGCACTGCAAAATCGAGGATGACCATGTAATGTCTGAGCTTGGCAACTTCAGCTTACAACGGTTTTTAGCAGCAAATTTAAGTGCGTATTTGAGTATATTATATGATGTGGTTGACGGTAGTGTAAATAGTGATGCATCAAAAGAACTCTGAGGAATAAATCACAAGTTTCCGTACTCTCTCTTTCTATAAATACCCACTTTTCCTCTAATGCCCAAGAAGACTGCAACACAGATTTATTACTTACCTCCAGGCAAATTTGCTCTGAAATTACAATTCAGTAATAGAAGACTGACCCAAAAAAACTGTTAGTAAAATATTGTCTGTGTACTTGGGCATGTAGTTAGGATTGTTAATATCAATTAATTCTGCTCACAAAGGAGGACTTGTTTTAAAACAACTTCATTTTTCTTCTGCATATATGTAATTACACAGCTGTAACTAATAGCCATAGCAAAGCAATCTGCCATCTAAACAACTAGCATTATTCTTCAAAGTATTACTTGTGCTTTTCTCCCTGTATTTTCTCAGTATGAGAGGTGATTAGTAGATATGATTAAATGTATATATCAAGCCTTTTAGCRAAGTACCAAGCCCTGCTTTTCGGCTCCATTTTTAATGGTATATAGCAGTTTTCTGGACACAACTGTTTTATTCTGCAATGCTGATATCTGTYTCCCCATATAGAATAAGATAGTATTTATTTCTACAGGATTTCACCACTTCCACCCTTTTCTAATGCACGTTATCACTGGTATTCATTTCTTTTATCTTTGTGTAAACCATGTGCTCTATCACATTTGCCATTTTGTTTGGGTGACATTCCCATCAATCAACCGATTGCCTGTGCGTGCACACAACAGGGACTATGAAAATTTACCAAAAATTTCATTATGCTTCATAGCAGTCACTGCAATAAAAAAAACCTTTGGCATGAGAGGAAATTTTAGCTATGAAGAATCCCAAGCCTAATACAGACAAAATACATGTTTTGTCTGGCTGTATTTCACAGGGTTCAGCACTTTTTAATTTAGTATTTATAGAATGACAGCATACAGAATAAATGTCAGCAAAACATATAGGTAGCACTTGCCAGCCACCTATTATAACAGGAATTCTTCAGGCACCAGCCTGGGTTTTGCTTCAYGAACAGATAACCTCGATGCTTTTCAAAAGTAAATCTCGCTCTCCGGCAAGACTGGCAAAGTGCTCCAGATGCATGGCTTTAAGCACTGCAAAGGTTCATATACTTGCCCGTCCTTCCAGGCAGCTGAAGAGAGGGGAAATRCTGAATACTCACACATGCAGAGGAGGAATGGGAGATGGTTCGTAATGGTAGCGTCCCTCATGATGTCTCGCATCAATTGGTACAGGAGGATGGAATGCTGGAAAGAGGTGAGGCGGATCTGAAAAAACAAGCGAGGTTCCTGGATCTGAGTATCTCCAATGACTCTTTAAAAATGACATTCATAAAGACGGAACAGATATTGAAAAGCATGTGTCAACAGCGCTATGACTTACGGGTCACATTCTCCTTCCCTGCTGCAGTCAGTCAGGTCTGTCTAAGACGAGAGTTTGGCCCACAGTGCTTGCATGAATATGTATTTACTAATTTTAATATTCTCTTTTTATAGCTTAAATGGAAAGGGACATAAAGAAGTCTTTAATAAATAATTATGTGYCCATATGTGAAGTGTCAGATCAAAAGGACCATCCTTTCATAAGCATTCCTGATTTATTTATTTTTTGCTAAAACAAGAAAAAAAAATCATCCCAGGACGAAAAGCCCAAGCAGAGAATACAATACAATAAAAAAAGCATATCCTCAGAGATGTACACACAATCCTACAATGGAAAGCAAAACTGAAGCGGCATGCTAAGAAACAACTATCTGGAGTAAATCAGACAACGGAGTTAAGAGGGAAATGCAATTGGGAAAGGCGGTACTAGAGATGCTTAACTGAGTCACACCGATGGCCACATCCRGAGGAACGTGCCTGAGGACAGAGGGACTCATTTCATACACCGCTCTTMAAAAGGAAGGGCACTTTCTTTGTCGCCACGGCTGGAGACCCGGGGACCCACGGCTGCAGTAAGCTCCCCTGCCCCGTCTCCTCCAAGGCTTTCGCAGGATGGGGGTTTTTGCAGCTGCCAGGGCTCCTGTCCCCTGCTGTTTCTGGAGAGCCCCGGCGACGAGGCTGCCAAAAGGGGGAATGCACCCCCGCCGCCCCCCCGGGCTCTGCCCTGAGGGGCCACGCGCAAGCCCACCCCGCAGCTCCCCACCGCTTCTGCAGCAGGATCGCCTCCCAGCTTCGGAGAACACGACGCGCACGGACCACCGCCCTCCGCCCCAGCGCACCGGTGCGATTGGTGTGCCTAAAGGAGGTGATTGCCGACCGGCCTGCTCCCTGCTGCCTCCCAAACGCTCAAAAGTCAAACGAGATGCTGAACATCTCCAGTGGCACAAAACAAACCGATCCCGCCCAATTACTACCTGATTGCCACTTTGGATGAAGTCATGTGTTTATCCGACACCAAAAGCTGAGAAGTACAGACATTAGGTCACGTTATGGATTTACTRAAATGCTTCTAGAAAGAAAGAAAACTTTAATTATGCACCGGCAGTAAAACTAAGCCTATTTTGGTTTTGCCTGCTGATTCTTGAAGGCATCTTCTCTTTGCATTTCCTGCCTTTCCTATTCAGCAAAATGTAATCCTCCTCTTAGATTATGTTATCTGTGAAAGCAGTTCCCTCACGCCAACTAGAGATGGTTAAAAAAAAAAAAAAGGATTTTTCCCTTGGTGTTTGTCAAAAGTTGGGTTGGTTTATTATTATGTTTTGAAGCGGGAAAGAGAACTACAGGAACAAACCTCATGGCTCTGAGGGAGTAAATGGAGGGGAYGAAGGGGAAATCGTGTAAATTCTGAAGAAATATTCCCAGTATTTCAGGAAAATCTGGAAACATCTGACACAGCCTGTCCAGTTTCACGGCTTGATTTTGCGAAACATCACCAGCATGTGATCAACCACAGCACATTTCTGCCATTTACTGACTCAGGGCTCAGGCACCGTAAATGAAAAATAATTGTGGCTTACTACTGTGAGCTGGAGCTCAAACTCGCGGTAGCTTTAATTCCGGTTCTGCTGCACCAACTGGGCCTTGGCACGCAATCTGTTGCAAGCTTCACTCCCCACGCCGAGCACGCCGGGGCCTCAGGAGTGAAGGTGGGTCACAGTGACCAAGTACCCCTGTGAACACACTGTCATCGTCCCAGCGGAGGATGCTTGCTGCCACCTCCTGAAACACATTCCTCACCAGCCACCAAGGTGAAGAAGGGGAAAAGGGGCATGAGAACTGCATTTTAGCGCATCTCCCTGCCTGCCCTCTTCCCTGCTTCGCTGGACTACAGCAGCGTAAGCCGAAGGGAGGAGGTTTTGAAGCAGATGTCTGGCATTTTACCACCATTTGTTCAGCGAAGAAGGAAGTCACTCACGCCCTCGTAGATGCACAGGCAAGTCCTTCTCTGCCTTACGCATCTCCGAAGAGTGAGTCTGGGGAGCACAGGTGAGACCACAGGTATTTTGTCACCCTTATTCATGTCAGTCGGGATGGGCTCCACCTGGCCAAGGCAAGCAAGCCTGCTCCGGACACCGAGCCTCCTCACTGTCCCACCCTCACCCAGCCTGAGCACCTACCCACTAAAAGCAGTCCCAATATTTACGCAGCCAAACACCATTAAACCCCCCTGAATGCGATCATCTATCTTCCCCTATCTAGGAAATGGAAAGTGAGTATTAAATGACCCAAAAAGGGTATTCCCCTTTGTGGGGCCTATGCAGCCCAGAGCACCAACAAGTTGTATTTAACACATGGGATATAAATCTCCAAGAACACCTTTTTGAGTCCTCTCACATTAAGCTCCTTTGTATATCTTGGTTGCATCTTGTTTGCAGTTTCCATCTGGGAAACAGCCGCACTCCATCACGGCACAGGGAGCTGTCTCTGTCAGCCCTGCACCGACCGGAGCAGAGCTGCATATCAAAACCCAACATAATTATCCATCTCACAGTTTATTATTTACACATGAGCAATACAGCTGGTGAACATCATAACTCAAGTGTATGTGTAATAAGTTACTACACTGTAGCCATCTCCTGTTGCAACCCTTAAGAAAAACCACATGATGACTTTTCCAAAGTCAGGCTAAAACTGCTGAAGCAGAATAAAGTGCCACTAAACCTGCCTACCTCCTATTTATCATATAATTTCCTGACTGATGGTTCCACAAACCAGCTGCTAAGTGCTGTGTACTCTACTGTCAGCAGACTAACATGCTAAATGGGAGACAGGGAGAATAATGTGCAGAACTAGTGGAGTCAATTTTACGGAGGGAATTCAAATTCTGCCCTGTTTGGGTCAGCCCTCAGCTCAGAGATAGGCAGTAAATTCTGTGTGCTTGGGGGTCCAAAACCACTCCGCTTTGAAGAGCATTGAATATTTATAAGGAAAGACTCTTAGATCAAACAGAGACCTGCCAAAGCACCCATCGTCCAGGGCTTCACTTGGAATTCACTTGAAACTCCATAAAAATGTAATCGATTGACATGTATTTATATGGAAATACATAGTAAGAAGTTTGCAAAGCAGTAACTTGGGCTGTAGCCAGTTTCACATTGCTTTTTCAGATCCCACCCAGTAACTATTTCACTAAAGGCCCCATCAGAATGTTACAGGCACATTCTGCCACTATTATTTATGCTGTAGCTGAGTAAAGAATGAGTGAGACTACTCACAGGCTAGAATTTAATCTGGACCTATCCGACTCCTGGCTGTTTGTGAGAGATGCTCTGCCTATCTAGAAAACCAGGGGGAAGCTTAGTGTAAAAGACAGGATACCTGCTCTGACTATAATGACATTTTCACGTTTCTCATTTAAAGTGTGAGGAACAAAACTCTTACCCTTAGGCAAAGAGGAACTCCTCTCACCAGAACGAATCAACAAAATCTAACTTCCTATTCTGCTAGGGAAATTATTTATTACCATTTGCAACTTAAAAATTCTGGCTGAGATGCAAACTACTGGCTGAGATGCCAGGCAGCTTTCTTGTAGACATCCAAAGGCAACCGTGAATTCCTGGACCAATCCTTCAATAACATCCTTGCAGAGACTCCCTGACCTAAGTGTACAGTACAGGACTCGAGACGGTCAGATGCTGCCTGTGTATTTGGAGCCCTCAGCTCCAATTCAGCAGAAGTATCTGATTGTGTGCTTAAATTTCACTATTTTCAAGAACTTGTAAGGACATGCCAAGGCACTGGAAATACACTTAAACACATTCCTCACGCATTGCTAAATTTGGTAGCTGTTGCCTTCTTCTTAATTCTCTGCTGCCTACTACTGTAAGCTTCCTTCGGATGCTCTCCTGTCTGCTGCATAGCTAACAGGTTCTCCTCAAAACAAAATGGGAGATACAACTGCCCGAAATGCTACAAACTCATCAATTTTAGCACTGTGAGATTTTCTGGAAAATATGTCAATTTATGCTGACTTTTTGTTGTGTAAAACGTGCCTTTTTATTTCTTCTTCAAGAATCTTTCTTGCCTTCTTGAAGAAAGTGAATAGGATCATCTCTTTCAAATTACAATCACTCCTATACAGGAAAAAAGAAGAGACCTACACTTGTTCTCTGAAAGTCGGCAACCTAGGGCTCTGCTGCAGCACCAAGGGAAAGAAACCGGGAGAAATGACAGGTATGGTCCTTGCTGCTGAACAGCAAACCTGAACTGAAGCCTGATGAGACATAGCAGGCAGCAGCAATTCACTGCAAGACTTGGTGGAAAGGCAGAYGATGCCAGCTGGCTCAAAGGTGCTGTGCAACAGCTTGAGACAACGGCAAAGAGGTTAGGCTGCCCTGAAGCTCTGAAGGATAACTTTTCTGTGGACTCTGTAGTCTCCCAGATAAGCCTTCCTCAGTTAGGGGGTCACTACATTTGGAAAGTTCAGCTGTGGTGGTAAGGCTGGTAAAACACTCTGCCCTCAGCTAACCGACTTGCTCAAGCACCTTGTGATTCCTGCCAAACCCTTGAGGGAGACGGCTGCTGAAATGACAGGCTGCATTTTTCAGCACGTCAAGAAAACATTTGCTACTGTAGAAAACGCCTGCATCGGCTTGAACGCGCCCAGTGTGGCCCTGATGMCTGCACCTGTGTCGCGAGATCAGGGCCAAGCAAACCCAGGACTCAAGGCCAACACAGGAAGCCCTCGTCATGCTTTAGCAGATTTGTCCTCGGGACGATCAGCTCACCAAATGAAATGTCAGAACTGAGCCAAGTGCAAAACTCTATCTCAGATATAACCTCATGTGAGGTGAAATCTCCTTCCCGCTTAAGTTCATTATGGTCTGGATGCTGAACTCGGCGGTACCAAGCTTTCACACCAGATGTAACAGAAACAATATCAGGCAAAATATAGCCTCTCCGCTAATGTCTTTTCAATACGCAGAACAGTTTTGAAGAGTTTGCCAGCAAATTTCTACACTTCCTTTGGTTCATAAGCTGATCACCAGATGGGAATTTTCTAATATTCAGGTTTGCAGAGTCCCTAAGGGCACCACTGTTTCTTCACGTACATTCACTTCAACTGATCTGAACATAATGGTATTGCCAGGTTTTATGGCAAGAATTAGGTTCTTGTTTGCCAAGCAAAGATCTTATTTTGGATTTCTGTTTAATTACAGAATTAAYTGTGTTTGCACGAGGGCTCAATAAGAGCACATGTTGTCTTTGGGGGGCTTTTTAGTTCTCTTTCAAAAAAGAGGTGAATTTTGTTCTCTACGTATGCTTACACAGAGGCTTTAATCAGGAAGAAAAATGACTGAACCACAGCCACACGTTAATGCATGCACGTAACTTCGTGCACTTTGAACAGAGYCTTCCTACGGTGACTGGGGCTGCTGGTTGCCATCTGAAGCACCGTTTATTTGCAGGCTGATCCACAGATGTGCTACAGCCAGTTATCTCAGGAGGCTTTTGCATGTGTGTGTGTGTCCGTGTGCGGATGCATGCACGTGCACGCTTCCAATGTGGCAACCATCGTGTTGACATGGATGTGACTACTCACTATCTGACTTCACAAAGRAGGAGATTTTAAGTAGGAAGAAGAAAAAGCCATGGCAAAACCGAAAAGAAAAAAAAAAAAAGGGCAAATAAATGGATAAAGCCAAGACATGGACAGAGGGAGAGTGAAAAAAAGAATTTTTAATTGGTAAGTCYTCTCCATTTCAGTAACACTAAATGTTAATTGTGGTAACATACAGTAGATATAACACTTTCAGAGAAAAACACAGTTTTGAATCAGATCACATCCCTTCCATGTGTCTGTGTGTATTAACGATGATCAGACTTCCCCTCCCTACCCTCTGCTTGTACTTGCACAGCCTATACACTGATCTTAAAAATAAACYGCAGGAGTTCCAGGCCAAACCTCACGAACTAGAGCACAGCTCCAGTTCTGTGCCTCTTGTTATGGCTGAAAAATAAYTCCTACCTTTGCAAAACCAACAAGTAAGACTTCAGGGCATCTTAGATCCCTGCCATCCATTCTACCACTTTTTAGTTTGTAAACTTAAACACCTTGTGAGAACATGTTTTATTGTTTTTAGCAGTTCCACAACAACCATCATGCCAAACACATGAAGGAGGAGCAGTTACTGGTGTGCTAGAAGAAAAGTGGCTGGAAATGATTTCATCAGCTGGCACTGAGAGGTCTTTAATATGCCAAATTTGCTGCAGGTATTGGCTAAATAACTGCTCGATTGATTTCAGTTTGAACGCTTTATTATTCCTCCCAGTCACTGCAACTCTGCTGTCTGAGGAGCAGGACTGCCTTCTGGAATACTAACTAAACTTCCTCAAGTCCATTCAACTGACTCCAGTGCTCCCTGCCTTTTGCCCATCCAAAAAAGAAAAATTAAAAAAAAAATAAAATAAAAAGGAGTAAGAGACAGACTTGCAGGGTAATAAATATATATTGCATGTACAAAACACCTGGGACTGAAGAATCTCAAATTCTTCAAGAGCGTAATTTGTGATTCATCACAGCCCAGTGACTTACAAATGACTGTTTCCACTGGGATGGACTCACTGGTAAGCGAAGGAAGGACTCCTTGTGCTGCCCTGATCATGCAGTCGTGAACTTGCCCGGTGAACGGGGTGGGCACAGCACTGCCAGCCCACAGCCCCCCCGGGACACACACTTTCAGARGAGGAAAGCCAAGGCACTCCACCACCACAGTTTGCCCAAGAACAAACAGCAAATTGGTGGAAATGCACCAGGAATATTCCACCTCAGTAGCTTCTTCCACTCAAACAACACTAGCTGCTTCAACCTATARGCAACCTCAGAAAACCCTCATGAACATGATCAACAGCTGCATATAGCCAGCATCTGTRCATTGGCCCATGCTTTCAGGAAAAGACGATGACGACGAGACATATTAGCCTCATCACCACGTTACTTGGAGGGAAAATTGTTTCATCTAATGCAGCTGGCTCTTGGTACAGCACAGCTCATCTTTTTCATAACCTCTGGATCCCACACAGCATTTCTTAACAAACTTAATAATGTGGTCTCCGCAAGAAAATGACAAATTGTCCTCTGCCAGGAAGCTGACAAAAGAAATCCCTCCCTCCGTTACCTCYGATGGACTCTGCAGCAAAAAAATAATTCAGCTTCTGCCTCGCAACACGCTTGCTGTTTCGCTGTTGCTCCCCCTAACTTCTCGTGCCACCATGCATCAGTGCATCCTCCAACCGCTTAAAAATCCTCCCCCCAGGAGTTACRGAAAACAAAACAAGCATCCATGTTTAACTCTCAACAACCCCAGACAAGTGGTTTCACCCAGCTGCTCTGGAATTCTTCCCACCTTTGATTACACATGTGTATGAAGGATCACATCCTCAGCGTTTCCTTCTCTACGAGCAGCAAGTAACTGTATGCATAACCACAATATATACACAAATAATTTGTACCTATGTATGTGCGCGTACCCATTTCTGTAACACACAGCAAATTCCAGTGGTTGAAGGTAAGCTACAAAGTGGAAACTAAGGAAATGAGAAGATTATAAAAGAAATAAATCCTGATCCACACTGGAGAGAACTAAAGGARAAATCTCACAGCAAGGCTCCCAACTCCAAACTACTCCTAAGCAGAGGTTTAATGTGGGCTTCCTGACCAGTGGGAACAAGGAGCTCCCACACCACAGCTTGGTTATTCCCAATGGCTCAACACAGCTCAAAGAAAGCATTCGAATGCCCTGCTATCAGCTGCACACATTAATTCACCAATGACAAATATCTGTAAGATGCAAATGTAAATGTGGCTAAGGAGAGGTAACAGAAAGCTAGAAACCAGAAAAAAATTCTAGAAATATCCTTGTATTGCTGCTGATTTGATATGGGAACAAATAAAGACAAGTCGGGTGATTCAACAAGCTTTGGTGACATTCTTGGAAGTTTATAAAGCAGCAGCGTGAGTCAGTCTGCAAATGTTACTTGTTTAAATGATGCTTTGGAGACTTGTGTGCTCTTCTGTGTACCAGAATCAAGTCTAAAAGCTATTCGAAAGGCCAAACCTCGAACAGTTGGGTATCAGTATAGCACAATGAAAATCACTGTAACTAAACAGACTTCCAGCAGCTGAAGGTCTGGACCACAGGGTGAAAGACTTGGAAATAGGTTATACTTAGCAGCTTTGATGAGTAATTTATGGCATGATAGGAATTAGAGAGGGAAAAGTATAATTAGATCAATTATATCTATTTTTAGATATTAAAACAGTTCAGATTCTATGGGATGCACAATCAGATGAACACTCGGAGAGATTTCTTTTTCCCTGCTGTTCAATCTGATTTTTTAAAATTTCATCCAAATATTCATAATTATTTCGCTTCTCTCTGTACCATCCTTAGCAATTACTCTCCTTCTGTGGTGTTTACACTCTTCAAGCTCTTGCAGATGAGCAGATAGTTATCACATGTGTTGTCAGGCCACTCGATAATATACATTTATTGCATCCTTTAATCTCTATGTCCATATTCTAAATTAATCACAGTCACTTGTTTTTGCTCCCTGGGTTTCTTCCAGCTTAGGAGAGATATATAGTTGTTACCCCTGCACTCTTGGGCATCAGGTTTTCATGTAGGCTGACATGACACTATTTAGGAGGAGGCAGTCTTAGAAATTTATAATACAAATAACCTGTTTCTGCAAATTTCTCTTTCCAGCAGGGGTATGTGCTTCTTATACATAGTCTCAAATACCTTTCATTTTCCCGCTATGAGACAGTGCCTTCATCATGTGGCAGTGACCTACCCTACCATTTCTAGGGGACTGCTGGTGAAATGGGCACTGCTMAAGTCAAGTAAAGGCAGCACAAACTGGCTCTTGGCTATTACTTCTTGACATTTCTAAATACTTGACTTCAAGCTGTTTTCTTCCTCCTTGTTCCCTTGTCCTCCCTCAGCTTCTTAGATAGTTTCTCCCCTATATTTCATTTTTACGCTGGGTACTTTTTGTTTCAGATGAATATGGAAAGTACGGCGAGTTCCCTTAATTTGCCATATTGACATTTATCCTAAGTGCTCATTCAGCCTATTTTTGAGAATGTCATATTGTCAATATTCCAGTTAGTTTTTTAAAGCCAAGCTTTGAGGCAAATATTTTTAACGAAAAGGGCCATAGTCAAATTAYGTCACTTCCTTGTGCCTCCGTCTGGTCACTGTTAACACAGAGATATCCTTTCTGAGACACTCTGATCCTCTTCAGTGAAAAGTCCCAACAAAGAGCTAGAATAACAGTATTTTATCCACTAYCCATTATTTCTTTAACTACTTAAAAAGAGTGGTTCAATTGCCTAAAACTGCTCATTCTTTACGAATCTCTCTTGGGTTTTGCTCATGGTCTTTTTTTAAGTTTTTCTTTACAGACAACTTCTTTGTTTCCTATTACCCAGAAAGAGGGTGAGAGTACCARCTTTAGATATAACCACGCTTTTTGTTGTGTTTTTAGGATTATTGTTAGGATCCCCTCATTTTCTCTTCCCCACCAAAGGGTTTTTCTCTCTAAGCATATGGTAAGTTCCTCACAAAGCCGTATCAACACCAYCACCTTCATCCCCTCTCTTGTTCTCTGCAGACCTAGCGGCAGGATCTGGCCTACGCTTCTCTTGCTTTGGGAACTAAGTGGTGCTTACCAGAAGYGGCCAAGCCTTTACATCACCCACTTACAGCTAGCACCACTGCTGAGAAATGGGATGAAGGGTGTTACGTCTGAGCATACTTGTTTAAAAACACAAATCAAAAAATCAGAGTTGACAACCTCAGCTCGCTCGTGGTCCTTACGCCCTGTTGAGGACAGCCCCAAGTTAGCAGCGTGATGTGTCCAAACCAGACGCTGCACCTGGTCGCATCAGAGCTGCGGAGTAGGGGCACACGACTGCAGAGGGCACCTGGCTGCAGAACCACCTCCAGCATCTCCTGCGCTCCCCTGTCCGCACTGCGTCCTACTTGCACAAGCCTCACTGCTAGGACTYGAGTGTCACAGACCGCGTGAGTAGGTCCAGTCTCACCAGGGAGGAAAAACACTCCCGTTAATGAGAAAAAAGGAAAAATGGAAGAATGGGGACGTGAACAGGCAGAAGCATACAAAGGCAGTAGCAGGCAAAGCAGMCCATGGCATTAGCAAAGATTTTTCTGCATAGCAACAGCACAAAAGAAAACTTTTAAGGGCAGTTTCCATCTTTACATCACCTGTCTACAGTGCTTACCACAATAGGGCCCCAGTCTCTGACTGAGCTTTTTGGCACTACCATAGATGATTACAACAGCATCGCTTTCTCCAGCCCCCAGTCCAGGCAGACCAGAGAAAAAGTTACATTATCTGCCTATGCACAGCCACGTTCTTCAGCTTGGTGATTAAGGGACAAGATGGGAGAAAATGTAGAATTAGGTGGAGCACAACCCCACAAATATGGGAGAAGTGGGAAAGGACCATTCTTCTGCACCCCCAGGTGGGTAAGGGGGCACTAAGGAGGAGGCCACTGCTTTTCATTCCTCTCTTTACATCCCAGAGGAGAAGCCAAGGGTGCTACAAGGAGACAACAGGAGCCACAAGAGGGAAAAGATGGCCAAATAAGGATGAGGCGCACAGACCACCGTTCCCTGCCGCATGGCCAACTGCCACGGGAGGCTACGGAGACCGAAAGTTTAAGTGGCCTCAAGGGGAAAATCACAGAAGAGAAATGCAGTAAGGGTCCAAATGTGTAGAAACCACTTATGGACCAGGAAATTCCTGGACTGCGAATTTTGGGAAGTTGGGAGAGTGCTTGGGGGCAAAAGGAGAGGGGAATCACCTGCCATGTTCTTACCTTAACTCCTGGGCATCTGCTGTAGGTCATTGCTTGGAAAGGATACCAGGCTAGACAGACCTGTGGTGTGGGCCAGTATRGCCCCTCATGCTCTGCGCACTTCTGGCATGTTCCCCAAGGCCAAGATGGCTGTAAACCCCTTCCCMTGACACTCAGCCAGCACATCACCAAGAGCAGTGCCCGAGCTGCAGGACTTCAGCCCATACAGCTCTGTGGCACRAGCATGAAGACTTCCCGAGTCTGTAAAAGCCCATCTTTCAGTTGTATGTTTGCACAACATGCTGCACAAAAGAGGGCTTTGGTCTACAGCTAACGTCAAGCACATGGTGCTAATAACAGTAACTGAAGATGTCTGTCCCCTGCCCACCGAGATGCAATCCTCCCTTCCGCATTTCTGTACGGAGTTCGGACGCAATCTGGCTATAGGAAAATGGGGGACTTCGCAGGGGGACTTTATTTACCCTCCGGCAGAAGAAGAGGGGACAGCTCTCCTCAGTCCCACCCTCCGGCAATCTTGGAGCTTTTCCAACGCATTAAGCATCAGTTTCCCGCCAGTGAAGTGTTTGATGCTCTACTAAATGCAGTGGCACTCAGAGAGGTATAGTAACCCTCCATATGGAAAAGCCGTTTGACACAAAGGTTGGAGGTCAAAAGTTTAAATGTTCGTGACAGAGACGACAGCAGTCCTTTTCTGGTCAATAACATCAAAGGATTTGCCAGCTCTTAATGCTACTATTGTCGCTTGTTTGGATCCTATTGAAATTCTAGCATATTTATTGCACTCTGGGAGCATAAGGACTTTTTGTTTGTTTTAATCTCTATGCTGAACCGAAGRAGTCTGAAGTGTTGTGAGTCCCCTTGCTCCTGAGGAGAATGTGCGGGGAAACAATGCCAGAGGATGTGGCATTGTAGTCCCAACCAACTTGGCTCTTTCTTCCCCACCAAAAAATATAAATTATGGATGGAAACATATGGTCTCTATTGGACAGGGTTGGAAATCTCTGCTCCTGAACTCCCCACATGACCAGTTTTAATTGTTTTGTGCTATGGCAGGGGGTGAAAAGCGCTCCCCACCATCAAGATCTCCGTTTTGCCAGTCATTGTTGAGAAACATTGCGCTGCAGCCGACTAACACTCCCATTAGGCACAACTGTGGYGGAGCCGGGAACAGCAGTGAGGTTCTCCAAGACGAATTGTAATGCCATAACCACAAAGAGTATCACTTCTCCCAGCCCTCCTTCGCTCTCTGAACTTCTGCTTGCGGTTAGGCAGAAACTTATTACCAGAGCTCTGCAGTGCATGTTCCAAGCATTGTATCAGCCATCGATACCTCGTGCCTTGCCAGGAGMAGGATCCAAGTTCATTTGTTACTACCTTCCTCAGATTCCTGTTCCCCTCTCCACAATGAGGATTAGCAGTTTAAGTTATGTTGCTGACCTCCATCTGGCTAGGCAGAAACAGATGTCTGCGTACTCGGGCACGATCTTATTTCAAAGTGGGGACTCTGGGTTACTAATGACGTTATAAAGGCAATAGCATATGTTGGCTCTCAACAGTCCATTGTCTAATTGGGATGGTTTTAATCAAATATGAATGTACCCAAGTTTTCGCAGCTAATGAATAAATCCCCTTTTTTAAATAACGACAGTAATTTTGAGCTCTCYATCGAGGCAGCATCCCGAGGAATGCCTACATGAGCAGCAGTCATCACCAAAGGCCCGTAAGAGGCTGCAGCAACATCCGCCGCAGCCCAGTTCGTTATTTAAACAGGTCCTAACTGCCCTTCCCAGAGGTAAGCTGCAGCCAAATTGTTTTCCTTCACTTCACAAACCAGATATGCATGGCTTATTTGAACAGCCCAAAAGTTTACTTTAGTCTCTGTTTAAATACCTTCTACCACATATTTCAAACAAACAGTTCACTTCATTAGAAAGGCAAACAGYGTAGCCGCAGAATACGAGCACTTGAGGAGAACCACGCCGGGCAGAGAAATCCTCTGCCCCTGTGTAAACACCGCCTGCTCTGCAGCTCCAGGCAGCATCCGCCTSCAACGCCACTTCAAAAGCCTTTTCACAAATACTTCACACGTCTGTTTGTAAGTAAATGATAACSCTGAAGAGATTATCTGCAGGGCTGAGAGCCCCGATGACTATCACTACCGCTGCACAGGCAAAGAAAGAAAAACCAAAATGTTCGCTGCCAGCCCTGGGTGAGTTATGAAACTATAAACAACTCGGTGGCAATCCAGTAACATCAGCTAAACCTGTTAAACTGGAAAAGCAGTGCTGCTTTGGTAGCCTGCTTTGGCGTATTTGGCTCCACAAAGGGAAGCAAGTTTTACCCTTAGCAATGGAAAGGTTACTGCACCTCCATCGTTATTTAACCGAGTCGTTAAATTGGCACACGGCAGAGAGTTGTACAAAAGAGCGAGAAAACTGCATAGCCAACACATCACTAGATAAAGCACTAAGCTATTTCTTTCTGGACAAAACACACATGGTGGTTCGAATGCCTCAGGAGCGCATGACATACTCCTGAATCCCAGAAACAAGTATGAAAGGAGGAAGAAGAAAAAAAGACAACCAGGCACGGAGAGAAGGAGAGGCGATGGAAGGCGGCCAGTGCTAGGAGGCTCCCGTCCCCTGCCCTCCCCTCCGCACACCCATGCGGCTCCTGGGGACACTCGCCGGGAATACACCCTCAGGAGATCAAAGCAGCTCAGAAACAGTTTGCTGTCACTCCCTGCTATTTTTACTGCTTTGTGCCAACTAAAAAGTTTTAATCAAAATACTGACATTTGCATGTTTGAGGGAAAGGACATGAGGCAGCTCATTACAAGTAAGGGCACTCTCACCACGTCCATCACTACCGTCGTAGTCGGAGCAATCACAGCAGCTATTGGGGCGGCAGCTCTTGGCATCAGTCATAAAGCACAGACCCATGGTACGCCCAGAACTTCAGCATAACCTTAAAAAATAAGTTGTCAACTATCCATATGCTCTTAAATCCATTCACAGGCAAAAAGAAACACCCAAAAATCCTTCAGAAAGTTCATAAGCAGGGACTGACTGCACCTGGCTGTAGGGTGAGGGTTCACAACCCATGAGAGTGCTGAAATTATTCCAACTATCACATAAACAGGAGAGGAACAGATAACATTTTYATTAGGGGGAATCAGGTATTGTCACATATGGACGTGAAGGTTAGGACACCTCAGCAACCATAAGTTTAACTCTGCAGTGACTCAAAAYGTAATTTTCAGTTATTTTCACTCTCAAGAGTGAAACTAAGTCCCACTAAGTCAATGACTGTTTTATCATTAATTTCGGTGGAGTCAGTGTAGCCAGCTCTTGTGATTTTATCATAAGTCTTATTTTTCTTTTCAGTGTTGGTTTTGTTTTTAAAGCTCCAGTCTTTTCAGTCATGTCACTAAGTAAGAATCTCCACTTTCATTTAAACAAAAAAAAACCCCAACAAAACCAAAAAAAAACAAACAACCAAAAAACCCACACATAYGTTTCCAGMCGTTATGGTTGCAGAGAAAAGCTGGAAAATGAGAAACCCCCAGGTTTCATAACCTGTGACCAAATAAAAAGATCCAACAAAAACACACATGAGCAGGTATGTAGGTACAGGATCTTTCAATAGGTATGTAAGTGTTTTGCATGCTCACATACACAAAGTTATTATTCTGAACATCTAGATACTTGGGGATAGCRGGATAGTACATCTGTGTTACAAATGGTATCTGCTGGCAGTAAAATCTGTGGGTTTTAACTGTGATCCTCTTTGGTTGTTTGCACAGGTTTTGGTCCATACCAGAATTGCACRTCACATACCAATGACTTTTTATTTGACTATATAGATGCTTCCTATACAAAGGGTGGTTTTTGTCCTCTCCATTAAGAGTTGAAGATTCTTCTAYGTTCTGCTTTAAGACTATAATGTGGGTTTATGAGGATTGTTTACTAAAAAGATGTGAGGTGGAAAGATCCTTTCTGAGCATTTTAGTGGAAAGGCTGAATTTAGGTTTAAAGTGGAAATAAAAACCCCTGAGTTTCAGCATGAACTAGAGAAAATAACAGTCTTATCCAGCTCTTTGAGGGGCTACGATAATACAAGCAATAAATTTACTATTATTATTACAACTGATAACACAAGCTGAGCTAATGGAACTAAAATATCTTCTAAACCAGTTCTTGGAGAGCTGATAATATTAACCTTTAGGTGCCAGGAGTTGGGGATTTCCCAGCGTACCAAGCTGGTTGACTTACTGATGCTAAAAATAGGAATCTAAACCCTGCTGCTCTTGTGGTTTATATACAAACAATATGATTTTTTTCAAGCAACTCTGATCCATTCAGAAGGGTAAAAAAAAAAAGAAAAATCCATTTATTTCAAGATGTTTATGGCCTGAGGCTTTTCTAATACAAAAAGGGGAAAAACAATTTATTTTTTATTATGCCATTCCCCAATCTTCAACTTGAAACAGACCACTTCTGTAGAAGTTTTTTACAACATTCCAGAGAGTCCTCTGTTGCAGTTTTTTGCTCCCTAGCACATTCAGCTGAAATTTGCCTGGCCATTCTCCTTAAAGCATCTTTGGTAGGAATAACTGTAAGTTGAACAAGGCTTAACAGACAACAACATTGTCTATTCCTTTACTGCACATATTTATTTCATATATTATTAATAGCAAAATTAGAATAGTTCTACCTTCTGTTTGATCACCTGAATCAAGGAGGAGATGCTCTAGCCTTCCTGGTATTTAAAAGACACCTCCTAAATTTTATTTCTTGGAGTGATCTTGCTCAGCTTCTGTGAGAAGTTATACCTACCCAAACTGCACATGGTTTTGTTGGGTTGATGGTTCAAGGTGCCAGAGTTAATCTAAGCTTCATCTCAGGCACTAGCCAACAGACTACAGCTTTCCTTCCAAATCCAGTACACCCTCTTGCCACGAACAGACAAGCACTGTGGAAGAGTCAGTTCAGAGATAAGGAAATCACAAATCCTCTGACCCACAAACACAGAGAAGAGTCCTAGGAACACAGGAAAAGCATCATCTCATCTTTCTCTGCAAGTGTTATTTCTGCTCCTTTCTTTATTTGAGCAGTCTGCAATTAGTTTTATTTCATCTACCCATCCTGCAGCAATAAAAACCTCAAATGAGCTAAAGAGAACAACTCATGTAAATATCTTACGAAGGTACTTTGAAGAGTGAAATACATAACAAGCATTCACTGAAGAAATCCAGGTCTCTGTTTTAGCTCCACGAGAGATCACCATGGCTTGTCTTTTCCAAGTGTTTAACTTGGGGTGACATCTCTTTGGAAAAAATGACCTCTCACTTGATGCCCAAGCCCAGGGTCATCCTCAAGAGACTCTCAATCACGCTTGAGTTCAGCAGCCTTCTTGATAGTGGAATGTGAACAAGCGGCATCAACAATAGCCTGTGCTCCTAGATTCCTCTTGGTGACATATTCTCATTAGTCAAAACGAGATGGCAACACTTCACTGATGTTTACAATAATGGTGGCACAAGCTGCCTTTCAGTACAGACGAAAAGCAAATAAGAGGGGCTTGTCCCTTTCTCATGTGCAAACACGATCAAGGCTATAGAGCAGCAAGAATATTTCGCATATTCTTCAGTTCACCAAAATGGATCTCCAGAACTTGCTGAAAGTTCCAAATGGTTAAAGCTGGTGGGAGCTGCAAAGCTATTTTTCATAGGCCCGCAGATTCATTAGTACATCACGGGTAGAACCTGAGGGGAACCAATGACAGAGATAATCGCCAACAACAAACCTTTAACCGGGACACAGTCAACGATCGTATGATGAGGTTCGGTAGAAGCTGAGAGCAACAGAAGATGTTTCAAAAGGACTAGGAAATATCACCTTCTCCTTCACACAAAAGGCTGGTCTGTTCTGGCAGAAATCTAAGGAGTTACTTCCTAAAGCACCCAGGCAATAAGCTCCATTCCAGGCAGACGTGGCATGTAAATCCTCAGGACAAGAGGCACATGCCTTTCCAGTCCTCTCACCTGAAAGATTTTTGTGAAGGTCAAAGTGAGGCAGCAGCAACCAGGACTCAACAGAGTTGAGAGTCAACACTCGAGCACCAGACAGGCCCTCATGGGCAACTCAGGGAGGGCTGACCCATCACGCCAGGCACATGCAGGGACTTCTTGGCCAGGTGGGAAATTTTCAAGATGAAAAGCTCCCTTTGGCTGCCTTTGCTTCTGGCGTTCATTCCAATTTGTATCTGATTACAGATTTGGCGTAGAATTTGCTTTTTGAAAAAAAATTCAAGGGAGAGTCTCCTTTTCAGAAACAGGCTTAGAGAGAAAACAAGAGCCTCACGCTCCCTCCTCTCCTCTCTCCCGAGCTGCACGTAATAGGGTGGGGGTCAGGGGGGCAGCAAACCCTCTGTAAGTAATCCCGAATTAAGTTCATTCTTAACTGAAGCACTTGGCTCATGGGTGGATGGTGTTTCCCCTGCGCACATGAGCTCAGCAGAGAGAAAACCCTGGCTCGAAGCTGTGTGCCTTCAGCAGAGGAAAACTCCTTGTTCCCTGGCGCTGAGCTGGTGGGCGAGGAGGAGCATGAAGACCACACTGAAATAAGAGCTACATTAAGGGAAGTGCATAACTCCYGATTTGCACCAATGGCCGGCTGTGTGCACGATAAGATGGAAATAAGTCTGACTGAGAACCCAGCTCACCCAACCTCACTTACCCACACCCAGCAAACCACGCAGCAGACTCCGAACATAACTTTTTGGGAGCCTGATGGAGGCCTGGCAGAAGGAACTTAACCAACCCAAAGCAGCCTTGTCAAGTGCTGCATTGTGTATTCAGTTCTTTAAGGAAAGCATTTCTGCCAGGACCATGGACATTTGGTACGCGTACGGAGCAGCTCACTRAGGCTTTGCCTGCATGCAAGAGATGTGACCGGCACATGCAGWCATCAAAGAAAGGCGAAGCTCTCCTGAGGACTGGGAGCTGTGTCTCCCATGTGCGAGCCACACAATGATCTGGTACGCTCCCACAGCCCAGAAATGGCAAGGACAGCTAAGCTGTCTCAGGCACTAGCCCCTGCAGCCACAGAAAGAGGCCACGGCCTCTCTCCTCTGCCCTGGCAACCCTCCTCTCCCGTTCCCTCACCACAGCCCCCTGCCATTGGTAGTACGGCAGGAAAAGTGGAGCGGGACGAGAAGCCTGGAGCCACTGACCCCAATGAGAGAAGCCATGCTTGCACTGTATCCGCCCAGTCTGATTCRCAAGGTCCCAGCAAGAGCAGAGCTGTCGTAATATAAACCCTGGCACCACAGCTACGGTCCTGGCCTGTTTATTCAGGCAGTGAGCCTGGAGCTGGGGTAGCCTGCACGGTGCCCACCGCGCTCGGCGTCGGTACCCGAGCTGGTGGGATGCCGGTGGGCAGAAGCACCAGCACCAGCCACCCCTCTGACTGCGATGGGCTCGCAGGCTCTGTGCCAACCCCCTGGACTAAGGGTGAGCGGGAACAAGCCCAGCTGCGGCCAGCAGGATGCTAAACTAACGCTCTAATTATGCTCCCAGGGCAGCGGTGAGCAGAGCCAGCACCTCGAGCAGGGCACGGCTGTACTAGGCACTCTTTAACACACACGGACATATTCACCCTCCTATAGAGGCTCATAGCTTACCAGCCCTTAGCAGACTGAAGGCTAAAGCAGGCCAAAGAGTTTCCATCCCATCAAATAAAATATAGAGGTGTCCGCTGGGAAGAGCTTTTCCAGCCAATGTTCTCTATTTAATATCCCAGTGCCTCTTCATATGGTGTTAACCCCACCATGGGGGAAAAAAAAATAATAAAAAAAAAAAAAAAATCAGACTTTGGACATGATCCAAAACCCACATTCCCAAAGCAGCTGAGAATCACTATGGGGACAATTCAGTACACACTGTTTTTCATTTGACAACTTCAGACTCAAACCCCCAGGCACTGGCATGTTGAACTGCGTGTTTAAATCCTGCCACACTGCTCCAGCCACAGCATCTGGAGTGGTTGCAGCAGCCACTGCTGCCATAACAGGTATTACTTTTGCTGCCAAACCAGCTGGGGAAGAGGTATTGGCAAAGATCTGGCGTACGGATGTGTTCAAGGGCTTTTGAACTTTTTTTTTTCCCTCACTTGCTGGCAGCAGCCTATGCCAGTACAGACGCTTTGAAATGACAGACAAGAACACAGAGAAAGTTGAAGGAGAACAGGGAAATAAAGTAACAGCTAAAAAGAAAAAAAATTCCCCAACAAGCCAGAGTCTGGCATAAATGCAGGTTTTAGGAAGCATGGGGAGGAGGATCTGTGTGGATAATGAGCAATACTAGGGGACCTCTGTGAGAAGGCCTCATAGAGCTCATTTGTTGCTGAAATAGGTACAAATCTGGCAGGCAGCAACCGCAAAGAGGAGTAAGAAAGGAGAAGGGGAAAAGAGACCGGAGCTTGGCTCAGGGATGAAGAGAGAGAGGGAAGCTGGCCTCCCGCCAGGATTTTTGTGAATGGGTGGGTGTGTAGTATCCATTTCCTCCCAGTTCCAGGGGGGAAAAAAACAACAAGAGGGTAGGGAAATGCTTCGAGTGATATGTTATTTGGTCATGCTTCAAAAATGTGCAACTACTGTCACATAATTTGATATTTTCCTAGTATTATGGGTATTTTCTAGCAGCCCGACTTCTTCTTTCTTAACAAAGGTATTTTTCATCATGTGCTGAATGTATTTGACTTTTACACACTGTCTATTCATAAAAAATGCAAGCCCTTTAAGTGAAAAATACGGAATTTATAAGTATAAAAGTCTTTAATGTACCTTAACTGTCTTAAATTCTCATGCTGATTTCTGCCGAGCTAACATTTTCTTTTTCCAGCATAAAGGGACAGCAAGGGGTGTTGCAAGAGGTCTAAGAGGCAATTTCACAGGTATTGCAAAAATTACAGTTTCTCCAAAGTATGTTTGAAGCATAAATAACGTACTGCATTGCTGGCAAGATGAAAACGGAAAGAACATCTGATGACGAAAACATTGAACTAAACACATGAAAAAAATCAGACCTCTAATATGGTGAGGTTTGGGGTGTTGCTGTTTTTTCCCTAGCTGTATGATCAAGTCTTGTCCTTGTCTTTCATTGTTTGAATCTAGTTTTTCATTACAAATGTTTCTTAATTATAAAGCACGTGAATTGTGTGGTGGAGATATTCTAAGCTGAAATAATCATGTAACATTGAACAGATTACAGCAATTTGAAAGTTAGCTGCAAAACAAAGCAAGCAAAACTGTTCAGAATACGTCATAGAACTCAAGGAGGAACTTGAAWCTAAGAGAAAGGAGTATACAGTAATTAGAGCCAAGACTGAAAGAGAAGGGCCTAAAATTACGCTCCTCAGCAGAGATTAAAGTACACGAGTTATAGATTCCCTAAAGTTATAGTTCCCTAAAGTCAACATGCTTCAAAGGCGGGGAGAGGGCTGTCTGACTTTAAAAGGGGTAAATTTTCACCTCCAATTTTCAGATATATTTATTACTTAGACACTGATCAAACTCAAACTTCACCACTATTGACAGTTAATTTTCCAAACTTTCTAATACAGGTTTTTAGAAAGTGTGCTGTTTTCAGTGCTCCATAAGAACTGTAAAGCTCCCAGTAAGAGATTAGAATAAGAGAATGGCATTTATTCAGGGTGAACACCAAAAATGAAATATAACTAATAACGTAGCCCTGGCCCCCCGAAATGAAGGGGTTTTAGGTTTCCCCTAACCAGCAGGAAAGTTGCAGGATTGCCCTGTGGGGACCTGTTTGGTTAGTTTGTACACCAACAGCTTCATAAAAGAGCTTCTAAATGAATGGCCCTCAGTAATCACAGGTAAAAGGGGACTTCTGCTCATCAGCCACAACTCCCCGAGTAAGCCAACCTATTTGAGACTGTTTCTGTGCCACAAAGAGCAAGCAGGGATCCCTGAAAACAGAAACTCCGTTTGTAACTCCTCCCCAGCTCAGCTCCACCGCAGGATTTCAGTAAGACCTCGAGGCCTGCCTGTAAAAGAGAGCAGCCTCCAGCCTTGCAAACTAGTGCGTGCTTGAAAAGTGTTCTGAAGATGTAAAGAAGAGGCTGTCACTTAATAGAGCGTAAGTATTAAATAACGATAACCATTTAACATTCCTGCAGAGCCTTTTGAGTCAACAACTTGTCACCTTGGGCTTGGCTGACAGAAGCGTAGAACAGCCACACAGAGCAAACAACGTTCTCCTTGCAACTCTTCAATCTCTCTCTCAGGGTTTGAATTTCTTACAAACAATTTATTTTTCTTCCAATATCTTACCTTCAGAACAGGTTATGTATTTTGGTGCTGCCCTGCCACCTTGCATGAATTCAATTTTTATACTGAGTACAGACATAGAAAGGAAAAGAGAAGAAATTCCTTTTGGCAAGATTATTTAAGATGAAATATATATTCAGTCCCTTATGGCTACTGATGTTTCTGGCACAGCCTATTTTGTTTGGGGTTTGTTTTGTTTTGTTTTTTAATATAGATATTCATTATCATTATTACAGATGGGTCTAGTCAGCTGTGTACACTTAACTAGGGTATAGTGTACATGTTGTCCATCATTCACCAATAAAAAGATTCTTTTTTTCAGTTCAGCAAAAGTGCATTCAGCCAGCAGGATGTGATTTTCCATGCTGAACAGATGTATCAGGGTATATTCTAAAAGGTGACATCAGTTAGTCTGAGAAGACTCCATGCTTCTAAAGTTAAATGGAAGTTTTATTGAGAAAAACATCTATAAAGGTAGCTGGGACTACAGATACACCTATCACTTTAGGCATGTCCTTATAGACTGGTATCTCAGTGTGTCCACCAAGCTATTCCTTACCAAACCAAAACCTCTGCTCCCATCTTCAAGTTCAGTGATGGTTTAACAGTTTTTTGGTTTTGGTTTGGTTTGGTTTGGTTTTTTTTTAATCAATTCCTTATTCCTGTATCTTTTCCACAAAATTTGTTGACCTATTGGGACTGGCATGAAATATGCCTTTTACCACATTCCTATCATGTCCTCTTAGTCTTCCCACCTCTTTGTCTGTGTTAATACCTTTAGTTGATCTTACCACTGTGTGGCCACCTTCACTCCTTTGAGAGAATTCACATTATTCCTGTGTGTTCCTGATATATCTAATTTCTTCTGATCTTCCTACAGCAGGAGGGCCAATTGCTGAGCCTTCTGCTTAGACCTCTTTCTCCTTTGCGTCAAGATGCAGCGCAGCTGTCTACAAAGCTAATTTCCTCTTTGCCTGTTAATTACTATGACCCTACAGCTTCTTCATATGAATTGTCTCTTGCTACTGTTTACGTCAGGCCATCCCCTTTCCTATTATCTTTTGTCGCTTATTTGTCTGCTGGACATAGGTAAACATCTAGTGACATCAAGAAGTCCTTGGGATCCTCAATGCAGAGGACTGGTTTTAATGTTGTTTTTTCACACCCTCTTCTTTACTCTGTCCATCATTTCTCCCAACACTGTAGCACCGCAATCCTTGCTGGAAGCAAAGGCCAGATTCTCCAAGCTAACCCACAGATCAGCAATCCTCTCTGCTCTCTAGAGTCTATTGGGCCAGCATCACTTCTGCCAATTCTGCCTTTGCTGCCAGGTGGTTTTTTTTCCAAGCACCCTTCCCTGACAATTCCTGTTGTTTCAAAGGCATCCTGAAGAACATGCATTGTGTTCAAATTCCCAACTGCGAACAAGTTTTACCCGAATTCTGCATTATGACAATGGCTCATTTCCTAAGCATTGACTATCAGGCATGCTACAGGTGCCAAGACATGTTCTTCATGGCTGAAGTTCACTATTGCTGGTCAGAAGAATTGGGTTTGTTTCACAGTTGACAGTTACATGAAGAAGTGCAAGTACACAATTGTACTACAGAAACATAAAGCCTATTGAAACTTCTGAGATATACCACTTGTTCTAAAAGCTTCCTAAGGGGAAAAGCTTTAAATTAATTTCTTGCTCTTTTGAGACAGATGAGTTAAACATGCAGGTTTGGAGGGCCTGTGGAATATTTAATTTGAGATCAGATTACAGCAGGGATCAGAAGCTCCAAAAACATCCTGTGATTAATACTTACAAAAACAGTGAGAATTTGCCATTCTGTCTGCATACTAGACCAGGCCAGATTTGAATTCAAGTTCTAGAGGGAAAACAAAACAATCACAAAGTACAAAGGGTAACAAACTTCAGATCTGTTGGGGCGAGCAGAAGCAATCCTCCAAGAAGGAGCTTGTAAATGCCAACAGTGTGACCCTGCAAGAGGCAGCAGGAATCATGGTTGTATGTACAGTGGAAGCAAACACAGCCATAGGAAGTGTCCAACCTGTGGACAGAAATGACAAGGTTTTTAAATAACGTTGGTAAAAGCTACAGAAAAAGGACTAAAAGGAGTATGTGTCCAAAATAATGAAGAATTGCTTTGTAAGAAGAGTTTAAAGGATACTTAGTGAAATAAAGCCCTGAATACAGATGGATTCCTTTTTACTTACAGGTAAGTTGGAAACAAAGAGTTCCACAAAAAAACTTAGTCATGTAAAATGTGAACCACAGAGGGGGAGAACAGCTTTTATATGTGTGTAGCAGGCATCTGAGAGTTTGGTGACAAGCTTGCCACCCGGAGTGCTGACACATTTTCATCCCTAGGATGAGTATTCTGTTTCTTGAATGCTGTTTACATCCGCTTTTACATGTGTCTTAGACTAGGCACTTGAATGAGTGAGAAGACTGACAGCTAAGTTGTCCTGTCAAAAAGTTTAGTGCTCAGTCTAAGGTGTTTTTTCTATGCTACCAGAAAAGTCAAAGACCCAAGTACCTGCAGGACCAATTCACTCCATCTTAATGAGGGTGACSACGTGCCACGGGCTGCTCTGGACATTTCCAGCTCTCACCACTGGCTAATGGAAAACCCAAGATAACTACCTTACGCCAGTCACCAACCTTTATCTCCCCTCATGATGTTCATCTTAATTCTTAGCCTTCATCTTTCAACAATTCCTTTCTCAATAAGGACAAACCAAAGGAAAAAAGGAGCTAGAACACAGGCTATGTAATGAAAGCTCTGCAATACAAGACACATACATACATGTACAGAGCCACAGCAACACGAGCAGCAGAGGTATTCCCACACCGGGAAGTCAGTTCTGACTTCCGTGTGGAAATGACTGACTACAGGCAGAGCCACAGAAAACACATGGAACATCTTCAGCTTCTCTCACAAAAAGAGAAGGGAGGTACCTATGGATTCTGGAGCATGGGAAGTAAAGACAAAACAAAGTGACACATCAAATAAAACCTGTGGGGCACTACAGAGACCCAACTGAAAGCAACTGACAACAAATGCACATATATTATCAGCTGCATATGCAGTTTTCCCCTACATGGTGGGGGCTGAATATAAGAGAGTGCTGTTTAAACTTGATCACCAGAATGAGGTACGTGAGCTCTCTGCCCTAAAGTTTGCTGGCTTATCCACTGTTAAACGAAAGACCCACTGTAGCCAGGTATTCTGAGTCAGGGTTCCCATTAATCACTATCCAACTATGCTGCAGAGACACTGTATGAAAAGAGAAGGAAAAAGGTCTGACAGAAATAAAGTACAAAGTGAGCAGAAGCCAAGAAAAAAACAAATAGGAACAGAAGGAATCCAAGTCGGGAATAGTTGGAAACCGGAATGGACATTCCTCACTTCTGCTATCAGAAAGACATTTYCAGTTCTGCTGAGAGGCTTTGAATGCTCTTCCCCTGCTTCTAGCTGGTCTGTAACGCAACTCAGTTARGCACCATGGCGTAATTGGTGAGAACCCCAAGCATGCTATAAATCCYAGGTCACATCAGCATGGTTCTACTGTATTTTCTGGGTTTTCTTCTTGATTACTTAAGAACTTATATATACACACAGATGTATTTAATGAATTGCTGTTATTAAGACAAATTCCCCCCTCTGACTTCTTGGGCACCTGATCCTGCTTCCAAAAATATGGATCTAGAGAGCTCATCAGAATAGACCCAGAAGACACAGTGAGGTTAATCCACACAGATATACTGAAAGCCATTGACTGCCCTATTGATGACTTGCAGACCAACACCTACTTCTGTGGAAGACTTCAGTAGGTCATCACCTGTTTGTTGAATCAGGTCATATTTTTTAAGGGCAAGACATTTATACTGGAACAGATTTTCTTTCCCTTGCAACTAGAATTCTTTCTATTTCAGTTAACTAATACTTAATGCTTTCTTCAACATTAGAAAAACAAAACTCATGAACATATAATAGATTTAAAAAAAATATATATACATGCATATCTAGGAGAAAAAAAAAAAGAGATGGGTAGGGATGTAGCAAAGACTTCCCAGTTATTTTTAGCTGACATAATAGGTTAATTCAGTGCAATAAAACCTATCAAATAGTGAATGACTACAAAATCACTTGCTCACTGAAAGCAAAAGAGCTGTACTGAATGCATTCCAGTAATTTTTTTTCTATGCAGATATGACTGCTACCATGATTATTTTTTTTTATCTTGAAGTTGAGTGACATTAGATTTATTTGATTTAACTATGAGAACGTAAGAGAAAAAAAAAAACAACTGTCTCGAAAATATGCAAGGCCAGAGCTTTTTAATGTCTCTTACTTATTAGTGGTGCCTACAAATTAAGCAGAGCAGTTAGGCACGGGATAAACTTAATCTGCTCTCTTTAGCAGAAGCCGTAGACTGTATAAATTAARCAACCCAAGGTGCAGTGAAGCAGCCCATTCTCTCTCCAGGTTGCCCCACTACGTTGTGAGCTCAAGCCACAGCTCTGAGCTGAGACAGATCAGACATCACAGCTCACAGAACAGACAAACTGCATGGAAACGCTCCTTTATTCCCCCAGATACACACACCTTTTTTAGGCTGCATGAATGGGTTTCTCCTATAGCTTTTTTTTTTTTTTCCTCTCATTGCTATAGGCTAAGATGGTMAAAACTGGGTTGCACCGGTTTCCCCTTACAGAGGAGAAAAACAGCATGTCATGTTTCATCCTCCCCATGCCACCCCAAAACTGAGCAGCAAGTCACCTCATTTTCTGTTGACAACATATGGTTGTAACCAAGTCGTTCACCAGCCCAGCCTCAGTGATGCTTCTGTGATAAATAGCATGTACTTTTCCAYGAGGTCAAGAGAAATGGTTAATTCAAACAAAACCTTTATATTTATGAGCTTACTTTGGCACCTGGTTTTCATGTCAGCATTATGTGAGTGTCAATAGGGATGCAAAAGACTACGACAGAATCATACAGCGACAGGCAACTGTACGTGTAACAGCATCCGTGAACATCAAGCAGCTAATGTACTGGTTTTGAGAAGAAAGCTTCCTTACTGACAAGAAGTCACTCATGCTAATTGAAGTCCCACGCTTGGTTACGGTAAATGACAAACATCTCGGGAGCTTACATGAGAAAGCTTTCCTTTGATACATCTGCAGGCTTGTCGTGCTTTTTTGACTCATTGTAAAATAAAGACACGGGACAGGAGGCTTTTGAGACTCCAAAAACATGAAGAAAAATAATGGAACTCATTACTGAGCACAGTTTTGACTTGTTTGAGGTCTGCTTTTGCTAGTGAATGGAACAAATGATGTTACGGGGCGAAAGCTGCCAAGTTTCATTAGAGTACTTCTGTGAAAGTGTATGATCTCAGAGGCTATACATGTTAATTTACAGTAGAGTTTAGATTAAAGTGATGAATGTGTATCTAGTGTACATTTAAATGCAATTTTAAAAGAAAACCAAGCTGGGGCCTTCCTGTTCAACATGCCACTGCAGATTCTCCAGCGTAAAAGCAGAGCACCTCAAGCAGTTGTTACAGTCTCTATTGGCAGAACGACACTGTATTTAATTAAATGTCCACTATAACAGTAAAGTTCATTTCCTAACCCTGCGTTCAGCTATCAGAATACAAGTAGTTTGAACAGTGTTTCATATCTGCTTGATGGGTAAAAGCTGTCAGAAGGTCCTGTCAAACATGAAACAGAGTAAAAGATAAGATGAATTTCCCAGTAAATTCAGTTGCGACTTTTTTCTCTTTAGCTCAAGATGCCGGTTACCATTTTACCATTTCGCTGTTTCCCTTCACAGTGAGCAGCCCTAGACCTCGTCCCTCCTGAAAYCATTTTAGTATTTTTCTGCTCTTGTTGCACACAACATCATACACTGACCCAGGTGCATGAAGTAAAGATGAGCATGGGTGCTACGCACTTATGCAGAAGTGTGGCACGTCCATTCTTTGGTGAGGATGTATTTATATATTTTTGTTTATGCCCCCATTTATAACATGCGCCCAAACCACAGCTAAACTTACTTACACAACTAGAAACTCCAATTCTGTCATTAATTTAATGGAGTACAGGAGCAGGCTTCCTGCTTATGTCTCACATATTTTCTTTGAAAGGGATAGCTGGGCCTGCGTGAGGAACTCCATGTTACCCACAAAGGGTAAAACACCGCAGAGAGCCTCCGACTCAAGACTTCCCCAACTGATAACTTACTGTCARTGCAGAGCAGCGGACAGATTACGTTCTGGGGGAGAACACCAAGCGTGCCCCAGGCTCAGCCCAAGCTTTGCAGGAGCAGCTCCCCAGGCTGCGCTGACACCTTCGGTCTCTGAGAGCTGGTCCAGGCAGCAGCTGGCTGGGTACTGCTGGAGCTGCGCTGGTTTAGAAAGCTGCACAACTTCATGGCAAGTAGCTGCATGCATTCTGAGGAAGGTTCACTTTTTTTTTTTTTTTTAAAATCAAGTCTGTTTAAACTGAAATTGAACGTTGTGCTTGTAGAAACAGGACCTACCAGCATCTGCTGACAGCTGTGCTGACACAAGCACAGCTCCTCTTCACTGCGCGACATAGGAGACCGGGGAAGGGATTCGGCTTTCTGGTACGTGACTGCAGGGCTACTGACTTCAGCCCTGGTATCTGGACGCAGCAGACCAAGAACCAGAACCAGAGATGCAGGCAGGCACCAGCCTAAGGAGCAGGAACACGGCTTCACAGAAAGGACTGTCTGAAAATCTCTACCGTTCTCCGCGAACTGTAGTAATGTCCTTGCACATTTAGGGGAGAGCAGGACTTCGAACTGCCTAATTAGCTGAAGAATGAGGTAATCGGCGGCAAGCTCATGTGTAGAAAATAGGTATGTATTTTTAAATGTCGGGGGAGATTTCAGAAGATGAGCGCATGGGTCGTAGATAAGCAGTAAGGCATCAGAACGATACTCGAGTGRTATTTTCTTCTACACTGAAGCCCTTAAGTTAAAAACAAAGGCCCAGTAAAATAAGAAGTTGTGTTTACTGGGTCCCTAGACTTGCCATCTAATACAGCTATTCATCAAAATACTGCATGCTTTTTGCATGACACGTGTGTCTTGTTCAATCAGTGGAAAGCTGCTAAAAATCTCCTAAATATCCTATTCTAAACAACGCTTAGCAGCTACAACCGGAGCCTGATTTTGATTTATTGAATAATTTGACCAGAGAACACCTTAAGTCACAACAACATTAAGTGCAATAACTTTTCATTCCTTTGCTGAACACTATATGAAATTAAACAAAATAAAAATTGACAGCACCAAGTTATCCTGAATCTATTCCAGATGGATTAAGTTCACTGTATGTATTAAATGGAGATTTTAGCTTGGGTTTGACATTGCATTTCACTGACTCCCAAAAACAAATCAAAAATAACCCAGGATGTGTTACCAATTCCATTTTAAACCTAAATATTTCTGATACTAATTATGGAGCAAAGGGAAAATGTTGAAGACATTTCAACTTTAACAGCCCTGCCATTCTGATTAAAAAATATCAGCTTTACATCTGCAAGAAATTTATAAAGTGGACTCTTTACAAATTGTTACGGAGCAATTTGTGCACAGTTAGTTCTTTGTTTAATCGAGAAATCTGCCCAAACCCTGATTGTGTGCTTATTTCCCTAAGGCTGGGAGTGAAGGTTATTTCATTATGCCTTTTGGGAGCAGCAATCTATCTAATACGTTTCTGAATTATTCCAGACTGAGCCGAAGCTGAACATGAGAACAAAGCCCTGCTTCCACAGCAGAAAGACCAGACTAACTCCCAGCTGGGAAGATTTAGGCAGAGATTTATAAGTACAAACACTGAAGAAATTTGCAAGTAATTGCATGTATTTGCTCTCTGTTGTGGTATGCAGTAAACTAATATTTATTAAAACATATCAGCACAGTACTGCTCATTACACCCTTCCCAGTCTCTTCTTGCAAGGTTGTAATGAAGGTTTGTTTTGGTTTTTTTTTTTCCTTTATTCTTTCAGAGCAGGAGTGCTAATGAAAGAGGGCAAAAAAAATCAGGATCATTGATTGATGCCTGCTGTTTATGGAGTTTATAATGTACACAAACCCTATCGCTGTAATTAAATACAATATTGTAACTGCTGCCAATGAGCAGACAGGAAATACAGTACTCCCACCTGCTCTATTTATCAAGAACAAAAATGTCCTGGAGAGAATGCATCTTCACTAACCATCACCTTTGGAAAGTAACCGAGATACTCAACCTTACCATTACCTACCTTTTGTGTTTCTTGCTACATACAGAAATACCCATGTATTTCATTAGTGCCTACACACTCTGCAGGTACACGTTTTGCAACAACATTCAGTTTAATTACTGGTGTGGTTTGAAGTGCTGGTTTAGCCAGCACCGGTAAAGCCGTAGCGGGCTGGAGCACTAGTTGCTTTGGAGATCACTTCATTCAGTGCACGGGAATGTGCCGCTAAAGACCAAGACATTTAATTGTCATGGTGGGACCCCCATTTAACTGCAAGACCGGTGGGTTTTTTGGAAAAGCGCAATCTTCCTTCATGGTATTTACTTCTCCAAAAGTTTTGTCAAAGCTCAAGTTTGAGCTGAACTTAAGTCACCTTGGAAGCCATTTACTTTCCAAAGGTTTCGTAACAAGGGGGACACCTGAAGAAGTCATAGCAATATCTGATTTTGGAGAATGCCAGGGATACCCAGATTTATTCCATCCAATGATGGTCCAAAACTGCCTACTGCAAATACAATTTGTTTCAAAAGTCTGTTTAATGTTGCTAGGTGACAGAAGCGTACGTAGCTAACACACCAATTCCAAAACCCTAGCAATTTAAAAGCAAAGAAAGGAGTGGCTGTGGACATAAATTTGACTTTGTCCTTGTATCCTTATCAGGTAAGGGAACATACATCCCCCACGTACCCGAACCTACAACATTGTGGCCTAAACTGATGAGATTTTACAATTGTATTATATCACATTATCAAACTGTTTTGTTTTAAGAGGGCACATTCTCCATTTCGTAAGTTTATTTGAAAGCAAATATTCCTGTTCAGCACTTACGAGGTCCGAAAGAGATTTTCCTGTACAATCCTGCACAGAGTTCAAAAGGAAATGCGTATAACACAGACTTTTGTTAAAAATTTAAYGTATAGCTAGTGACTTGTACTTGGGGTTTTAAGGAATATATCATTAATAAGTACTTAGCATAATACACTGGTTTTATTACCCTTTCATGCAAGATTTTTGTGTAGTTCTTTTAGTATTTTGACATTACAGCTACAAGAGCAGCGCTTGGGGTTTTCAAACCAACCGTCAGAATTTAGCCTGTCTCCTTCTATGCCAAAGTGAAATTTCAACYAGTAATTACTTGGGGTTGAGTTAATGTAGTTTAAAGTTGATAAGAATAATGTGCTTATTTACTGTGTGGGTAGTGTAAGATTTATGACAGCCTTAACTATTAATTTTCACATTTATAAGTGCTGGGATTGTATAAACTATGAGACAGGTTAACTCCACTGTTGTCACTTAGCAACTGTAACTGGCTATTAAAATGAGTGTTTTCTTTTGGGACTTTCCCCATGAGAGGTCCCTGCACTACCTTCTCCATCCAAGTTCATTTATTTCTTCTGTGGGGGTACCCAAAGTTTCAGCCCTGTTGCATGAAAGCACTTTATTAGGGACTACAATCAAGCAGATGCTCAACTTCAACAGACTTTTTGTAACAATCTGCAGTTTGTAGAATACAAGGACATGAGTAAACACTGCAATATGACAATAAGCTTAAGAGTGTTTGTTTGTTTTTAAAAAAAACCTCTTTCAGTAAGTGGGGAAAAAAATGGGCCCATCATGTAAAAATCTAGGTGTGAGTAGAGCTGGCCAGGCTGATAATTGCTCCTCTGAGACCTGTCGTATTCACTGCACACCTGACAACACCTGCACTTTCATTATGAAGCAAAATTAACCACATGCATTACAGCACAGCCTATTTTCACCTTGGTTACTGGCAAAATACACACAAAGAAGAGATCCAAATTCAAGACCAAAAGTTAGGGCCACAATTTTCAGAAATCAGAACTCTCTAAGTTAGGTTTTAAGAGTGGGATCTTCAAAARTATTCACCTTACTAGGAATTCAGAGTGTAAATCCTATGAATCTAAGACCTGATTAAGTTAGAGAAAACACTCTTCATTTTCAAATTACCAAGTACCCCAGAGCTTCCAAAAAAACTTCTCAATGCTCACCACTTCTGAAAATCCAGCCATTTATTTACATTGCAGCATCAAGCTGTAGTTGGACTCCACATGGGTCTTGAAGAAATGTTTACAGCTTAAACAGTAATTAACTATCAAATTACTGACCCAATCTCAGTTCTTAAGCAGTTTCATGTGAAAAAATTGTGGCCAATAAAAACACTTTGAAAGAGTGTCTATAAAATGAAGGGTTAAAAAAAAAYTACCCAAATTGAAAACCAGGCTAGGAACAGAGATTTGAATCCACTTTGAAAGTCTTTCTAGTTAATTAGTAAGGCATGGTCTTAGCACATTAGACAAAGATTTTTATTTGTGGCTTTGCCACAAACTTCCTTGGAGATCTCCAACAAATCTCAACCTCTCTGCCTGTCAGTTGCTACAAATAGGAAACGGGTCTGTGCATACTGCTTTGAGAGAAAAATAGCACTTCATACAGAACACATGACATGGGGCCTCTCTTAATCAACCCCTGGAGTTTTGTTTCATTTTTTGAAAAAATAATGTGGGTCAATGATGAAAACATCCTCCACTACTAGCTGCTCTATATTGACTTTATTTATGAGGAATCATGTTTAACAAGTCCTGTAGTATCTTAGRAAACTGCTTTCCTGAGCAGATGGAAAGGTTTACTTTCCTTCCCCCTCCCACCTTGTAAAAAACAGGGTATGTACCAAGAAACAACAAAACAGACAATAGACCAAAATATTAAAAAGAAATCACTTCTAATCGAGCCATTTTTAGAAGTACTTCATCTGTGTTCTTGTTTTTATGTAAGATCTAATCCTGAACATTCTTGCAAGCCCTCACCTGTTTTGAGTGGAGTGGGGAGGGGTTTTGTCCCTAACAAATCCAAAATCAGTTTGTGTGCTTTACAGATTGAGACCCTCAGCTTTGCCGAATGAGTTTTGCTTACCTGCAGAGCCAAGCCCAGACCCCACTGTTTCATACTGTACCACCCAAACCAAGGAAAACCCCTCTTTGCCACCTTATACCCGAGACCTGCATGTTCTTCCAAAGCTGCAGCCAGTGCTCAGGTAGATACTGGGGAACTGAGCTGACACCTATTGAGTGCCCAAACCCTGTCACAGCTGCTTGAATGACATTTGGATTCTGCTCTGCCACCCAGTATTCAGGTCCTTGCTATATCTTACAGGCTACGCTTATACTGCCTTTCCCAAGTTGGAAAGCTTTGCAGCACATGTGAGCTCAGGACAGGATCTAACAGGACAGAGTGCACAGAAATAACCTAAGTTTTGAAAATTTTTTTTTCTCACAGCATGAATGGAAGACAGGTAAGTAAATCCTATGTGGCTCTAGCTTTGGGAGACAGGGGCCAGGAAGAAAGTGTACAGAGAGGTTAGGAAAATGGATGGCCCTGTGGATAGTCAAGCACAGATGAAACTAAAYCTGGAAGGTAAGGGAGCGTGCACAAGATTTCACAGAAAATAAGGAGAAAAGTTTGGATGACCTTGACGGAAAGAGAAGACCAAAGAAAGAGTTGTGCACAAGGAGACCCTAAAAGGCTCTGAAGGAAGACAATTTGGAAATCCATCCAGCTTCTTTCTTCCCCCTAATCAAACTCTTTGTTAATATGATTTGAATCTATACTAAGTGCTTAACACAACAGTCGGCAACTAAAATTCACTGAAAATTTAACTAAGGTGAATTCCTACAGTTCTCACAGATTGCATTGCATTTAATAGACTTTTTGAGTATACGTTTCTTCTTGCAGGGCTGGCACCTACAATTGCTATGGCCACTTCTAAAAGAAATTTATATGTGCTAACAGCAGCATTTAGCAGCTATGGCATGTATGTATATAAATACTTAATACACACACACACTTCTGTTTTGCCTTTTTTCATTTTCAGATTGGTAAGTATTTTCTAAATGYAAATAAAGACAATATGGTGTAACCATCAGACTTACTTTGAACAACTCCTAGCCCATTCCACACTTGTTAGCCTGAGATCAGTTTCAATTGCAATTTTGTTCCTTCCTAATAAAAAAGGTAAGATTCTACTGCTGCTAATACAAAATGCAGAATTTACTACCATTGAAAAATTTTAGACTAATGAGAGGTATAAAAGCCCCAAAGCTGCAAAGAAATTCTTAATGTATGTAATACATATATATATACACACAAATCTATATATTTATTCACATATAGAGAGAGAGGTTTGAGTCACACCTGCTGTAGTAGAATTATACAAGGACTTACAAGACCCTATTTTTAGATGATTATAACTTTCTGGAAACTTCTTTTTCAGAAGTTATGTTTTCCATGCTTGTTCTCCTATTGAGCAAAATCAAATACCTAATTTTTGGTTTATGTCACAGCAAAAAACCAAACCAAACCAAAACAAAATAAAAGACAGTTTCCATTTTCATGTATTGTTTTCCTCTCACAATGAAAGAATAGCTGAACTTTATGGTTTGAACTCCCAGGATGGCTGACCCCCACTGATTACTAGGCACTTTTGTTATTTAGAAAACACTAATACTAATATTAGTAAAAGTTACCATGGTATAYGTACAAACAGTGCAAGAGCTGGCCATTTTACTTCCCTGCCTCCAAGAGACATTATTTCCTAGAGCCTGGGTGAAGCCAAGCCCAGGAGTCAGCCCCAGGGCCCAGAAGGCAACTCCATCCGTTTCTTGCCTCGCTGCAGTCTGTGCAGCTGAATCCTTGGGCCACAGCATCACATTCTCATCAAGCTGTCTGAAATCAGCRCCTCCCCTTTGTCCCATCCAGCCCACTTGCGTTTAGGATGAAAAAGGAAAGGAGCCAAGGCTGTTTACAGAATGGGTCATGATCTGGCTTGGTGTAGCMGAGCACATTTTTCCACCTGAAACAACCAACCAAGTGCTGTACTATGAACCCTTGTTAAACWGCRGTGTTGATTTTCGATTTGAAAAGACGCTTCATAATGGCACCTTACATTGAAATTACACAAACAGCCATTAAATTCCATTAAATACTTAGCACTGGCAATTTTCATGCATTTGTCATCAGGTGGGAAAAAAAAATCTCACATTCCCTGTATTTCATGAAGTCAGAAATGCAACAGCAACCTTCAGAATAGTTCTATAGAAGYCTAAATTGCTGACAACTAGCTCTAACGTGAAATTAAAGAAGGGGACATAAATTTAACATCATGTTATTCAAAGTATTTGTATCTTAGAGACAGTAAGTATAGATTATTCTATTTATRTACATATTCAATATAAGCGTCAAGACTACAGCTTAGAGCACTTGAYTGCATGCGTATATATAAATCAGACAGGTGTGTCTGCATGTATAAAGTTAGACTGCCAAGAATTTGACTGTATTTCTTCAGAAGACAGGTCTTTAAGGGATCTACAGCACCTCATATCATGACATATTTTATTACCTTTATTTTAGTTAATGTTTTTTTCCTTAGTTTCTGTTTCTCCCATCCTCCCAYCCTCTCAGAATTAGCTATTAGGGAAAAAATTCGTATGGGTAGAATTTAACGATCTTCGCAAATACAGTAAAAATTAAATATGTGCATTACTCTTAAATTATGTGCAGTTTGGAAATGTAAGAATGTATGAAGGTCATAGGCATATTTATGGTAATAATGGCACCATACAGTTTTATATAGCCAGCATTAGCTATAGGGTTTCCTATAATACTTTTATATATAAAGAAAATTRATCTGCTATACATGCCTTACGAGCACTTTTCAACATACCACATAACTTCCAAACAGAACACTCAAAAAMCAACCCCGAAGGCTTGTGAAGGCGCTCTTTTGCTTGCTTTTTCTTTATAAAGTAAAATCACTACATAACTAATGACCAGGTACTCTGTAGGCAACAACGCACAACTCATTATTTTACCCCAAAAGGGTTCAACTTATAGCTATTGCTGAGTTTTCTAGGTAGAAATATGTGTTTTGGTTTGGTTTGGGTTTTTTTTTAAATAAAACACGCTATCACCTTTCAGAATAAYTTGAGTTAGGGCCATCAAGCTGCTTAATATGGGTTCAGAAGAGCTAAACTTAACGACTTCTACTTCAAGACAGAGATGAGTCCCTTAAGCTATTTATTGCCCTCAGAGCAGTAAGTTTACTTTTACCTGTCAGGGTTACTGACACTATCCAACATGAACCTTTGTCTTACTTTTACCTCAACCACCATCTTAAAGTTATAGTATCAAAATGACTTTGCAACATTTTGTTCAATTAGGGAAATAATGAATGACACTGAAGAAAAAAAAAAACAGTTCAGAGTAATGTTTCTTTCTTTGGAATCAAGGCTGCATGCCTTTTTTTCCATCTCCAAGACACAGATCTATAATAGAGTTACACAGAAAGAGTACCAATAACAGAACATATCAAGGAGCGGGAGGGCACTTGCTGCCCATTGCATCACCAAACCCCGGGTATGATTCCCGCATGCGTCATGGCTGCACTCTGCTGCTATTTCACTGAGAGCAGGCTTTGCCCCTTGAAGAAAATGGTAAATGTTTTTCATAAACAAACCCTCAGAAGTGCAGATGTGTCTTTTTAATAAATTAATGCTGATCATTTACAACATTCCCATATCCCGAACCCTCCTCCCTGAGCAGAATGGCGTGAATGCAAAATCCACTAGTGCAGGCACAGGAATAAACCGGCAATGGGATGATTTCTGATTCTGAAGCCAAGCGTCATCACTCCCCTCCTTTAAAAAGGAGAAGGAGGGGTCGGCGCAAGAGAAGAAAAGAAAAAGGACTGCCAAAACCAGCAGGCTAAGGAGAGTAACCGGAAGCGTACAATTTACTGCTAATGGTTCAGTGTCTGCAAAGGACTGCTCAAGCTGTGCTCAACAAAAACTCAGTAATAGCCAAAGAGGGAAGCAAAAAAAAGGCGAGATGTTTGGTTTTACTTTCTGTCAAATACTGTTAAATATGAGCCACTTAAATAAAAATAGAATGAAAGAATGCAATAATGCTTTGTACAGGTGGTATCGAGGTCCCTGGCTGGGCCTTCAGACAAAACCATTCCCATGTAAACCTTAAAGAGGATTAATCCTCAAGGACCACTGTAATGAGACCTTAAAAGGCTGAACAACAGCAGCCTATCATGGAGGGAAGCAGTAGCCTGCTCCCAGAAGTCTTCTCTAGCAGAGTTACATCAAAGCAAACTGGGACCAGATAGCAGGATTCTGCAAGAATCCCTTATCTCAGCGCTAGCGGATGCTTCTCCTCTGATTGTCTTGAACTGCCACCTGTCCCAGGCATCTTTGAAGGCAACGCTAAGCCTGTGATGGATCTGACCTCCTTGAGCTGAGATTCTTTTATGTCTTTCTTCATTTTCTGCTCTGTTACATTCTTTCCCTGCAACGCGCACTACATGAAACAAAGGGAGTTCTCACTCCTTGACTTACTGTCCCCAGCTATTTGAAAGCAAAAAAACAATGTTAAGGATTATACTCCACCCGCAATACGGAGCTGTCCTCAAGAGACAAGCCTCTTATTTTTGAGAGTTATAACTAGATGGCTTTTACACGAAGGGACTTTACAATGAGGTTCAACATTGCTGGGAGCCAAGATATGAAAGCTGCATATCAGAGATAGCTTAAAAAACAAAAAGGTTCATAATACAGAAGTATATGAAAAATCACTTTACAAAAATAAGCAGGAAAATAACGAGGAAGCAACAAGCCTCAGAGAAAGCAGCAAATTACTGTAGTGTATGCATGCATCCCATATTGCACAAAAATACCCTGTGTCCAGCATACTGTAACAGTGCCGAATTCATCCTAGATTAACACAAAAAGAGTTGGCCAGTTYGAACAAAATAGCAGCTCTGCTACCTGAGACACATGCATACACTGACATAAAGCATACACGCAGCTCACACACAGGGATATGGCTTTACCATGRATGTCACGCGTCAGGGTTTCAGTTTGTGAACAGCGATACGCTGGTAACCACGCTCCCGCCGTCTTGGTGACACGTACTTCCAGCAGGTATCAGCCAGMGTTACAGAGAGCTGAAGATGGGTTCAGGGYGTTGTCATCGGACATTATTCTGATAGCTACAAGCCACAATATACAAGTCACCACGGTCCTAAAAAGGCTGGGCTGAGGAGGAATGCTGCTACAGCTCCCACCTCTGGTTTCCCACTCTTGCATTCAATCAATTCTGGACCAGTTTTTAAGTCCCTTTCTTCTAAGGGCATGGCACTGTCAGAAGAACAAGAAGCAAAGAATAGCTAGGCTGAAGAGCACGTTGCCTGCCAGCAGCACCTCTCAGTTCCCTGCATTGACAAAATAAAAGGCTGTCATTAGTTGCAGTTAGGTGGGGCTCATGGAAGTATTACGCAGCAGGATGGAAGCAGGAAAGAGAAACCACCTTCTGTTTTTGAAGCTTCCTGGGAAATCACTGCTGGGAGAATTCAATCAACCAYGTAAATGGCAAGATTCTGCATCAAAGAGCTGAGCTGGACACTTGATCTCTCATCATTACACATAGATAAGCAAAGACTGCAGCAAACAAGGAGCAGATAYACAGCGTCTGAATGTTAATTAAAAAAGGCATTACATGGAAAAAAATGAGCAGACCACAGCATTTTCTGGAGCCAAGACCTATTGGCATGTGTTGCCAAATTAACCTGGTGTACAGGTGTGCTCAGAAGGAATTTAAAGTTGAAGATGTCTTCTTCCCATCCGTATGGCAAKTCCCACAACAGGGTATTGTGCTTCAGGACCACAGAGCAATGTAAGGCTAGCACCAGCCTCCCGTGGGAAAACGCAACAGCCACTTCTCAACAGCCAGCAGAGCACACCGCTTCAGATGCCTGCCTTCCTCAGAGAGCTGTGTCAATACCTTGTGTAGCCTTAACAAGCAGTATCCATGTCTACACCATTTCTTAAAGGCAGCCCAGGGGCCATCCCCTTAAGATAAGGCATGTCAACCTTGTGCTTGGCGGCCTTCAAGCATGGCCTCAGCAGCAACTGGCCTACACTCCTCTGGTCCAGCAGGACCCTGCATGCCCAGGCAAGCCCCATGTTAAAAAGAAGTTAAAAGAAGAAAAAGACTGATCTCCTAGTTAAAAGAAGAAAAAAAAGTTCCACTCCTATCATAGCAGCAATTAATGTTTTCGACGTCTGGAACCAATTTTATCGTTAAAAGCACTGTAGATCACTGGTGTTGATGCCAACTCAAATATCGTCCAGCATGAAACATGGCTTTGGTGCCAACAGCTTCCTAACACCGTACCATGCTGGTCCATCCCCATAAAGCGAGCAACCAATGTTTATACATAATACAGGCTTTGATCTAACAAACCTTATTCACCCAAGTAACCCAATTTCATTTCAACTACGACATCTAACAGAAGTCAAGGCCAAAGCTGGAGGCTTTCAACAGTTGTATCTGTAGGCAGGTTGGTGAAAAAAACACACAAATCAAATGCAGTACTTTTTTATACTAAGGAGTGTGACATGCTGGAATGAAATTTATTTCAACACATTCATAGAATCACAGAATAGTTTGGRTTGGAAGGGACCTTTAAAGGTCATCTAGTCCAACCCYCCTGCCATGGGCAAGGACATCTTCAACTAGATCAGGTTGCTCAGAGCCCCGTCCAGCCTGACCTTGAATGTTTCCAGGGATGGGGCATCTACCACCTCCCTGGGCAACCTGTGCCAGTGTTTCACAACCCTCATCATAAAAAATTTTTTCCTTTTATCTAGTCTGAATCTACCCTCCTTCAGTTTTAAGCCATTCCCCCTTGTCCTATCACTACAGGCCCTGCTAAAAAGTCTGTCCCCATCTTTCTTATAAGCCCCCTTTAAGTATTGAAAGGCCGCAATAAGGTCTCCCCGAAGCCTTCTCTTCTCCRGGCTGAAYAACCCAAACTCTCTCAGCCTTTCTTCGTAGGAGAGGCGTCCCATCCCCCTGATCATTCTACCTCATTAGTTATTTGCATCAACACTTGGTATGGTGTTACACGGTTACCATAATCAGCCATTTATTTGGAAGTATGTCATATGCCATTACTTTTGGCTTGTAACCATAAGCTACTTCAACAGGGAAATGTAGATAAGGGAATAACAATGTTCAGCTCTTCATTTGCAAAATGGTAACATGGATCCTTGGGAATTACAATTTTAAATTACAACTAGCACCAGGAGCAGGTAAAACAAAAGGGTAGAATATAAGGCAACTGGGGATTATTACAAAGTTCACTGAAGCCAGCAGCTGTTGATTCATTGAATTCATTGGGTTCTGGATCAGCGCCGTTCGGCTGTTTGGGAAAAATGATGGCTTGGGGCAGCACTGAAATGTGAAAGGGAAACCAGAATGAACAATGGGGGACCGTCATTGCTACCTTATTCAGTGTGAAGCAGGAAACAAGCATAATTTAAATTAGAAAGCGATTCTGTTATCTGGGGAGCTATCTGTGCTGAACTCCAAAAATTCAGCAMGACAAATTCTGAAAGACAATACAAAACATTCTTTTGCCTTTAAGTGATTACTCTTACTTTTAAAAGGAAGTACGAAGATGATGTACAAACCTGTACATACAAAGGCTCCCGTGCACATGCTGCCTTTCCTGCTGCTGTGTACCAACCACCGCCACACATGCCAACGGCCACACGGCAATACAGCAGCTGTACTCTTTAAAACACAGCTACCAATAGATTGATATTTAGTACAGTACTGGTTCCCCGCACTGGTGGTTGCTGCCTCAGCTGTAAGTTATACGATCACAAATGAAAAAAGAGTAGCTAGTATAACTCTGACTGAAGGGGGAAGCGTTCCTGACATGATCTCCAAACTCAGATGTGACCCACTGACGAAGCTCAAGAGCCCCAGTTGTAAGTAATTTGAGCACTGTTTTAATAAGAGGTTAGAGAGTACTCTGTAAACTACCCAAGAGCCAGGCTAAGAGGAAGCTAATTGGGTTGCTAGGTGTGAATAAAAGGAAGCAGAGGCTATGGCTAAGAGGCTCTCCTCCTAAGTACTGAGCTCAATCAATAGGAATAAAGCTSTATCCGCTAGTGATCCTGAAAATGGTTCAGCAACCAAAGCATTTAAACTGCCTTAAAAGTGAAGGCCTGTTCAACCCTGGACTCTAACAGGAGGCTAAAGATGGTGCTGAGAGACTTCCGTGGGACAATCTTGAAACCGCACCTTGTTAACAGGAACCACGCTGCCTTTCAAAACCTCCCTTGACAAGTCCATGCCACGGGGAGAGCAAGTCCACGGTGCCCCCACGCTGCCATTACCCCCACTGCCCGGCCTGAGGCATCCCCTGGGACACACCACCCTCCTTCAGTGCCCACACATTTGGGCTTCCCCCCCCAGCCCCAAGGGCAGCAGCAAGGAAGGATAGTGGACATCCAGATCTCAGTGACAAGCACCCAGGACGCAAGAAAATTAACACAAGGGAACCACGAAAGAGGAGCATCCTGTAGACATTAGCTACTCTGCAATCTAATTACTGCCACAGATTTCTTCACAAGAGCTGGACGATGGCAGYGGAGACGGGGATAAAAAAAGAACTGAACGTAAATGTTTATTTTTTGCATTTGGACACACTGACTGAAACTCCCAGTTAAAACACTGACGAGGACTCAGCTGCCTAAACACAGACACATAGTGCCATCTTAGACCCTTAAGGTATCTGAGACGTTCATACAGAGTTAACAGATGTGACACAAGATGTACCGAAGACCAGTCTGTGGCAGGCAGAGACCAGCTAGGAACATCCCAGGCATGGAATGGCCCTTGAAACCTCTGCTTAAGCAGCTGAATTCCCTCTATCACGTTGATCAGATGGAAGGCCACCAATGCAAGAGAACCATCTCCCTGGCAGCGTAAAGCACTGCACAGTGGTTAAGTACCTGGCTTGTACTCACCACCACAGAAGAATCTGCTTCAGTTCTTGGTGAAAATCATGATCRCTGAACCAGCACTTGGTTCATACGTTTCCCATGCTTTGCCACAAAGACTCAAGCTGTTGCAGCCCCAAAGCTCCTTACAGATACAGGTAACACATCTGACACCATGAGCCACATGAGGCTGAGTTCTGGCTAACCTTTTTTAAAGCTCTAAGCAGCCAAGTCAAAGAGGCTGCTTTTCAAACCATGTCCCCTTGGCCCAGAAATGCTCRYAGGGCAAAGCACTCATAAAAACCTGACTGACAGAYAGCAACCTCAGGCRTTATCSGATGCTTCAAAATTTGCTAAAATGMTTATCTTCYTTTGACCACTAGTTCTCTACATACCTGTCATACTTGGCTAATCCCTTGCACTACACAGCCTCAACAACACCACAAAGATCACTCYGATAACTAATAAAAAGAGAAAACTAATTATCTTGCCTGTTGAAATGGCAGTAATGAGTACAGCAGTTATGCATCAGGCTGTGGAGTTTTTTGGGGGTGGGTTCGTTTTTTGGTTGGTTGGTTGGTTTTTTCCAGAGAACACAGCAATGGGAAGTACCATATCTCCTGCATGCTAGCGGATATCTAGGAGGTCTAGGAGGTAAGAGGAAACTTTATCAAAATTTTTCAACTCAGATTTTTATGGCTTCTAAATTTTTTCCCCACCTTTCAGCTGCTGATGCTATAGAAGTTACCACAGGGACACAAGATCAGTCCAAACTCACTTGTCAGAAGGCTCTTAAAGACAGTAAAGTCCATGTATCAAGGGACATAGCAACTTTGAAGAAGCTTTTCATTCTCTCCTGATTTAGGGACAGCTGATTTGTCTTGAGGCTAAAGAGATGGATTACATTATTTCTTGGCTTTTTTTTTTTTCCCAGAGTTCTTAACTATGATCCTCCGTCTCTGAGCAATGTATTCTGTCTTGTTYCATGAAGGCAGTATACAACAAATACATAGTGTAAGCATCTAAAAAAGCTTTAGCTGACAAACCAAATCAAATCTGTGAAAGAGGTATTTTCGCATTTGTCCTCTGTCTTTATCTTCCCTATTCCTTAAAAAAAAACCCAAACCAAAAAAACCTCACCTCACAGCTTACATGCACTTGAACAACCGAAAAATGGAGAGATTAACAGAACACATCTGCTTCTCAGAAGGCTCCATACCCAGTAGTGCCTGGCAGGTAAATCTCTTAGATGCCACAGAGGGATAATTTTTATTATTTTTTTTTAAACATGATCCTCAGGACATTTTTTAAATTTTGAAGTCCAACAGAATTATAGGGCCATAAGAGATCTCAAATATCCTATTTTACCCTCCACACACAAACAGGATCACCTCCTTCCATATCATTGCCTATAGTTTCCAGTTGAAATTARTACCACTGGCAATGACAAAAAAAAAAGTCAATATTCAAAGATATGTATTCACCTAAACTTAAAAACAAAACAAAGCAAAAAAACCCTAAAAGATCACCTTTCAGCTTCTCAGCCATATTACATTTTAAGGCCTTTCAGGTATTGGCAGTTCTGTAGTCTGTCTCATGCTGAGTAGAGAGAAAATCCAGTAGAAGAAAGGACATCTCTATGTGCCACTTCTAGCTGTAATCTCTGGGTGCAATTGTTACTTCCAAATGAGAGGACCACGCAGGGGCAGCAACTCCAGGGCTCTCACGAGACCCCGCTTATTCCACAGAAGGACTCCAGAGAAATGGGCAGGAGTATTTGTAGTGAGCAGAACTTCCCAAACATGACCAGGGAGCTTTGGGAGGCATGTTGGAGAAGAGATTTCCATTTATAAGCTGCTGTCAAATTTTAGAGGTCTCCAGCACCTTTCAAAATTTCAAACTGAAGTTGCCTCTGACCCTAAGTTTGATTTTGAGAGCAGTAATGKTTTTTTGTTGGAGGCTATTGAAAGATACTATTACATTTTAGATTTTTATCCCAAAAACTTTTTTGCAAACATGCTAATTTTCTTAAAGACCAACATTTCAGTTGCTCAGCTCACACCAGTAATCTGACATTCACTTTTGTACTAGAGGCTTTTTTTCCTGTGAATTTTATTAAAAGCTTTAGATTTTACTTTTTTCAACTACCCCTCCTTGACAACATTTGGAAACCACCCCATAAATCACTGTCAGTGGAGAGTTTTGTTACTAGAGTGCTTAAGCCCCTCCYCTGCAAAATGCTGCAGAAAGAGCTGAAGAAGTAGGACCCAGATTTTTTTCCCATGAGCTCATCTGCTGGTGGTGACCTGGAGTGCTCTCACCATCCAATGCGCCGCACATAGCTGGCCATCGTGGTCCAAGCCACATTGCCATGAAAAGTCATTGCTTTCTAATTATCGCATTTTAAGGCAGTGTTTCCAGTTAACAGTTTGCATTTACAGAAACAGAATCTAATTTCCTTTTTTTTTTTTTTCCCCTCCTTTTTCCTTTCCTATCGGGAGATGAAGGAAGGGGAATTCTTGTCAATAGAAATTAAAACGCAGTAAATGAACAAGTGCACCTAGTGAACCAGCACTGTATTTTCCTCGCTGTCATCTTTTGTTCACATTGCAAATTGATTTTGAGATGACACTAACACTGGGTAATCTAACCAGGGCAGTTATGAGAGGCCTGATCCTTACAAAGCACAAGTCCAGGCACAGTCAGTGGGAACTGAGGGCAGTCAATACCTTTGGAGAGTTAATCCTATGAAATGTGCAATAAGCAGTTCCCACTTCTCCAGATAGATACAGAAGCTTCAAAACCAGCAGAATAAATCCCCAGTAAAGGGGGGAGGTTAGTTCTTGCTTTCACCTACATTTAGTGCAGCCTCTTTGAGATGAAGGGATGTACCAGGAAGAGAATCCTGCCAGGGCCATTCTTGTATATACAATTTTTTAAATCAGAGCCAACTGAACTGTCACTGCCTTTTACTTAAGATAATTCTTCAGGCTTTACTAATTAGGAACTAACAACTCTTACAGATGAGCTGTGAAACCCAGGGAAGAATACCAGCAGTATGTTTTAAATCAAAGTGTTTACATCAGGAATGATTCATTTTTTCCATGAGGAATGACTTGTGAGACAGGCAGTCTTAGCACTGCCATAAATCTGCGTGGGAATTAAAATTGGGGAAGAGAATAACAAAGGGAAGTTGCTATCCCCACCTCCCCTGCCTCAGCCCCACCTCTAGAGACAGAATTTACATTAACAAGGGGCTCCAACTGCCACTGCAATCAGTGTTTGAGAAACACAGGGTTTAAAATCCATTTAAGAAACACTCTGAGATTAAGCTCAGTAACCCTGCTCTCCCCAATAAAGAAAAGGTGCAACACATGAAAGGAAAATCCAGCATTTTTGTCATCTGCCCTAAAGCTTTGAAAAAGAAAAAAGTTTTTTAAAAGTTAAAAAACCAAAAACAAAGCCCCCACACTTTGTGAGCAGTGTTTAAACAGTGCTTAAGAAATCCGTAACAAAAAAAGACAGAAAACAAAAATTTCTGGTTTAGGCCTGTATGTTTTCCCTTTTATCTCTTAGAGGACAGAGGGCTGTGGGCTGAGCACGAGGCCGCTCTCATTCTCCGTTGCTAAATGGTTGAAGGGCTCTCTGGCGGTGCAGAAGGGCCGCCAGCTCCATAGCATGTTTCATCCCAGCTGTTTGAAAAGCTGGTCCACTTGAAACACAACCATTATCCCCACCCACRCTCTGCAGGAGAGCAAACTCCCCCTCAGTGAGGTATTTATTCCACGTATATGGCAACTATTATTTTCAACATTTACAACATCAGTCATTTTAATTAGGAAAAAAATTATAACAACAAAAAATCCTGCAACGCACATACACAGAGACACGCATATTTACATGTAGAAATGCAAAGCATTCAAGTTGTTTCTAATAACTGCAGCTCCTGGAGGGGACATGCGTTCCACACACAATTGACTTAAATGTTCTTTTTCTTTTCTTGCCATAAAAATATACAGATGTCCTTCTTCAGAAAAATTATTTTCCCTTTTCCTGTGTTACAGGAAGCCTGCCCACACTTTTAAATACAAAGTGGATATAAATAGAAGCACAAATTAGGCATCTTGAAAAGTCTGTATTTTCTAACCACAAGGAAACTAAGGAATTACTGTGAGTGTTTACATACCCGACTATGTTGAATTAAAACAGTATTTTCTACCCATATGCCCAGCAAAACTGGCAAGAAACTAAGGAAGGGAATGATAGCCSTGCTGGTTCTTCACCTGTTGCTACAGTAGGGCTGGGGTATGTTTACATTATTCAGCCTTCTTCATATGGACCACTATAAGTGTCAGCCTGAATACAGTCATGAATATAAATGATACAACTACTATGAAAATTGCAGTGAGCCTGTCTGCTTTCCTATAAATYTAACTAGACATTTGTCTCTTTAGTTGTCCTTCTGTATCACATCCATTAAAGGTAAATAAAAGCATGATGACTCTTTATATGACATTAATAGCTTGAGGGATTTTACAAATCAGTGAGTACAAATGTACAACTYGCTACAGCAGCGGTGAAGCAGGTCCGCCCATCCGATGCTTTCTGACTTAGACTTCTGCTTTGAGATCATGTTGCTCATGTAAAATTAACTCGTCTCCTGTTTCCCTACTGTTACATGCTGGATAACTTCTGCTGTTCTCTCAACTTTGACATCAATGTTTTTCTAGTAGCCCACACATCCTAACTAGTTAGCATTATTGGTCACAATACAGACACAGTAGCTCCATTAAATCTTGAGAACTCTCATCAAAAGGGAAATTCAATAAAATAAAACTAAATRAACTAAATGCAAACCATTCAGACTCATTCTAACTTGCCGGCYCTTTTTCTTCAGTCTGAATCTTCAGTACTATCAATAACACTTTGAACTAGATTTAAGGGCTGAGCTGGCAGCTGGTCAGATGGTCAAAATGGCAATCATCACCACTAAATTCAGCAAAAGGTTTGTTGTTTGTTTGCGGGGTTGGTTTTGTCACATATTTCATCTCTTCCCAGTTGTACTGTGTACAGAGAAGTTATTTTGCTTCCCCAATACAATTTTATTCTCTTTAAGTGAGATTCGAGGGTTGCATTAACAAACCGTAAGCTACGAATGGTGTCTCCAACCCGCAAGCTAGTATTTCTACACGCTGCTGCTCGTGAGCGGTCGTTTGCTCTGCACATTCATGCCTCTCTGGCAGACAAGTCTGCTGGGGGTGTGCTGTGGCACATCCTCCTCAGCAGAAAGATGAGTAACTCCCCCAGAGGGTTTGAGCAGGGCTGTGCGAGGGAGGAGGAGGGTGTACAGAAACCGACTGCCTACACTGGAAGAAAGCTCAAAAGCTTAACTGCAAACTTTTCCCCTAAATACTGATCTAAACTATAAAGACAACAAGTATTCATTCTCTGATAATACCTCCATCCTTATTAAAAATCAGGCTCTTTTTTTTTTTTTTTAAAAAAGGAGGTTGGTGAGAYTTAAGGTTGTGTGAGACATACTTTGATCTGCACCCTGATGAGTGAACATTCCCGTTTGCTGCTAACCCAACTAATGAAGGGATAAAATTAGCTTTTATCCCTGGCACTTTCTTTAGCAAAAAAACATGCACTAATCAGCTGTCCTCACTAATCAGTTGTTTGGCTAATGACCTTTTGCCTTAAAACACTAAAATTTCTGAATGATGTGGAAAAAAAACCCAACACAGACTGGCCCCTCTTTGYGGGTCTTAAGTCTATCATCTGGAACTGGAGACTGGAAGGTTAAATGGCAAATCTGTATCCTGACTGGGTGATAAATCTATAATCAAAAGGCACTAGCCTTGACACCTCAAGATGTACTTCATTACTACACAACTAAATGATTTTTTTTCTCTTTCTTTTTTTGTAAACTAGAAGCAGATGAAAAAAATTGCTTAACTCCCTCATATTTTGCCTGTGGAGAAATCCATTCCACATCTGTGTTCAAGTGTCAGTTAATTTCTTACTTTTTTATTAATGCCTGAGCAGGAATTCAGAAGTTGAAACCATTTGCCTTCCGTCCCCGCCCCCCCCAACTTCAGGGAACTGTAGCTGGGGAAGAAAATTGCTAAACTACTCCATCAGCCCACATACTCAAACACACACGTGAAACCCTAAAAAACCTCCAAAACAAAACCCCCAAAAACACAGCAATAAACCTTCCAATCCCACCCCCCCACCCCCGTCCAAATTCTGATTGTACAAGGCACGGTCCTTCCTCCTCTTAATACTGTACTTTAACATTGTCTTAAAAGAGGGATTTTAAGGCCTGTTTCATTTTCCTTCTGTGCTTTCTTTAATGAGGCTTTTTTCCTTCATGTATTAAGGAGGTGGAGCAAATGCAACCCTAGATGGCTGAGGAGGATTAGCAACAGATGAGATGTCCTGTGGAAGTCGCTTTGCAGAGGCCTGTGATAATTTCGAGCTGCAATGCAACTGCCCCCTGGTTTTTAACTTCAGAAAAAAGATTGTATTACCTCAATGCCCCCCCCCGCCCCAAAAAAGCAGTCGTCCCTGGGGACGATGCAAGGCGACAAATAGAATTGCATTAAATTTGACAGCCTCGACAGCCTTCCAACTTTTGCATCCCCAAACAAACCAGCAATCGATACTCACGGTAATGAGGGTCCATGTAACCGTTTCGGGGGTCCATGGTAAAGAGCGTCCCACGGTAAGGTACGGAAGGTTCGGGAAGGTGCGATATAGATCCATGGATCTCCTTCTTGATTAATGAGGCCCTTTCCTCACTCGACGTGGAAGGCTCTTCACTGATCTTGCCGAGGCCTTGCCCACCCTGCGGCTGCATTGTGATCGCGTTCCTTCTCTCTCTGTGATAGGTCTGCCCAGGACTTTCATCCTCTGCAAGAAACGAGGGAGAAGAAAGAGAGAAGGGAAGGAGAAAGAGAGGCACACACTTTTAGCCCATTTATAGCAAATACCATAAAGAAAAGTTCTCCCCCCCCAGCCCCCCCAGCCCTCCCCCTCCTCACGGTGTAAGTTTGTGGCGGTAGGTGCACGTGTGGCTTTGAGAGATGGTCCGGGGAAGCCCGCCCGGTCAGAGCGGGCAGCCGCTGAGCGGTAGATCATCGTCACCCACGYGCCGATGCTCCGACCGGCGGGGCTATCAATCGTGTGAGAACAGACACGGGCTGGCTGTTTTCTTGCCTCTGGGACGAGGAGATTGGGAGTTTGGGCTGCCTGACAGGGAGGTAGAAACCAATTTGTCACAAAGAGGAGAAGATGAACCCCGCTGGCTGGGCCTAAATCAAACCTAGCCACCCACTGCTGCTCCGCAGCCCGGCTCCGGTCCCTGGAGGTTTGCTTGTGAGAGGCTGGAGCCTTGCAGGAAGGTCGTTAGCAATCAGAAGTAAGGTGGGCAACAATGAAATGGGTAAAATTGCTCAAGATACAGTGCCAGCAGCATCAGGCATGCACGAGCGGGGCCACCTGCTCTAGCAGTGTCACCACAAGGACCCGTGTGGAAGGCGGCGGAGCRTGCTCCCCCCTCCTTTTTTCCCATATCCACACATACAAACCCACAAATTCTTAATGATCAAGGGGAAAAATTTAAAAAAAAAAAAAAAATAGGAGGATCAAACCCAAGCCCCAGTCTGCAGTAAACCTCTACCTCTAGGCCTGTGGTACCACTTGTGAGGGGAAAAGGGCCTCCTGACGATGGCTCCACCAGCCTCCCTCGCAGGCAGCCCCAGGACCRGGTGTTGAACCAACCCTCTGCTCCCACGTGAATTTTAACCCCCACGGACCACGTGCACCCTTCGAAAACCAGACCAAGCAGTTCTGTTCTTCAAAAGCCAGATGCACGTTCCCGGGTACATGTCACACGTGCCATGGGGCAGAGGGGTTTTGTTAGCTACACAAGTCTCTACTGTAAATGCTCTCCCAAAGTTGCATTATCGCTTTAAAATACAGACTTTTCTCTAAACAAGCACAATTGCTGGCTGTAATCCTGGCCCATACCCACACTCCAGGTACAGCCTTGTTCAATCAGCTACCCCACATGTACAGGCATACACCAATACATCTTGAAGAAGTACTGATAAACATGCTTAGTTTCAAAAGTTGCTCAGTGGTTCTGTAAGTGCATGAGGAACCTCATATTATTAAGCACCGGGCACAAAAAAAGGTAACTAGAAAGGAAATTAAAACACCCCTAGGAAATCAAACCCCTAGGTACACTTACTCTACAACCCACATGCAAGGACGGATCATTGACAACAGTGCCAAGATTGCACCTCAGTTCTCAGAGCTTTGAGGTCAGGGCTGAATTTTTACTTGTACCTTGCCCTGGTGTACACAGCAAAAGCACCAGTGAGCAATTCACCAGGAGACTACTTTCACCAAGCCTGACACCAGCATAACTCAATCTATTCACCTTCATATGAATTAGATTAGAAACAGGCTCCGTACATATAGATACCTGGACCTGAATTTTAGCCAATATATGCATAAACTAACTACACCATTGCTTTGAATGCAGTGCTCGCTAGGCTTCTCCCTGCCCCCTCTCCTCCCAAGTAGCAACAACAAGAAAACCCAGCAGCGTAGCCTATTGAGAGCTTAATTATTTTTCTATCTCCAAGTATTACAGCAACCGGGGTCTGCTGACTTATCAGCATCTTCCAGGGACTGAATTCTTTTTACAGCCAGCAGTAATTCTCCATACAGAGTGTTTCCAGGATTGGGTCTGAGGAGAAAGAGTTAATGGAAACGGACAACACCACTGCAGAGTTTAAACCCTTTGCCCTTTTCTACTTTTTATTAATATGCACAGGCACCGGTCCCTGCTCTGGATTAGCARGGTTTAAGGTTTCAACTTTTTACACCAAAGCTGGTTTTAGTTAGAGAACTGCAAAAGGGAGTCTAAAACTTTAAAACTTATACGAGGTTTTTAGAAAGCTGCTTGTATAACTAAAAAATAAAAAATAAATCACCCCAAAGTAATATTTTCCATCATGTTTCTTTCTAGCCGAGTCTTATGTTAAATTTCAACCTAGAGTGAACTTTCACTGATGAGATGTAAACTCTTGTAAAAATAGGGGATTACACTCTATTTGAAATCCTGACAGACCCTTACGCAGAGCAAGCTAACCTGTGCTACCACAGTACAGAAAGAAGCAAGCTGGAGTGATTTGTGGGGCTGTATAATCAATCCGAGGATCAGATAGGATTTCAGTTCTTTTACTCTTCCATATAAAGATAATATTTGTTAAAACTGCCATCCTGGGATACAACAAGAAGCTGACATCTGTCTGCAGGCTCCACTTTTATTCTTTCCTTCTCAAAACATGCATGTGTCATGAATCAAGGTACTAGTGACTGCTATGGAACAAGCTKATTTTCCAAATTGCTGAATGAAATTTAAGACCTACTTTCAGTAACTTTGAAACTAAAGGAAAAATGTGTTTTGTTTTAATAAGCTTTCCTTTTTTTTTTTTTGTTCTTCAAGGAAAAAAGGAAAGAAAACAAAAAAGCAGTATTTTTCCTTCTGCATCAAACCGTCTCTCTCCCCATCATGAAAATTACTGCTGCACGCTGTTAGAAGTCAAACGTTTCTGCACATTTTTTACATGCCTGCCATGTAAAAATTTCCCCAGAAGTATTATTTATTTTTTTTGTACAGTAAACATGACGGCATTTTTGCAATAATAAGGCACATTCAACRGCCAAGTATCTCGCTAAGCGTTTACTCCATCCACACTCCGCACCACTGAGCTGCTTTTGATAGGGGGCAGATGAGACACTTGACAGCACCCGCGCTCCAGAACACGAACAGTTTGCAGGAGCGGTTTGCCGGAGCTCCTCTCGCAGTAACGCTGCCGACTCKCACAACGGCAGGCGAGCCACTCCAGCCCGCCGAAAGGCAAAAGCTGTCTAATCTTGTTCTGTTTCAGCTGAATTGTTCAATAAAGTTTTAAGAGTAAGCGCAGGCAAGCTGCGCCAGGCCAAATTATTGACAGAAACATACTGTCCACCATGGCAACAAGTGGGAGTCTATAGTAAAAATGTAAGCAAACAGCCCACTTCTCCGGCAGCATCTGCCAAAGGGGTTTACAGCCAAATACACGACAACTGTTACTGCTCTGCTCATGTTTTAGAAGTGGATGGGCTTTAGGGTCAAAAGAAACACCCGACTGACTAAAATCTTACAGAGAGACGAATGCCAAAGTTAAAGGGACTGATCCTCCCTCATCTCGACCTGCTTCCTGCTGGTGGGACCCCACTGACTCCAGCATAGTTCATCCCGCCTCTTGCAGGTGTAAGAGAGAGGGGTTAAATAAGAAAAGAAAAGAGGAAAAAAAAGTAATCAGGCCCCAAGAGCAATCTGCATAAGCTTCTCTTTCTTCGTGTATACCCTACTCTGTCTTAACAAGCCAGTAGCCAGAGACACGTGTTACAAGCGCCCAACCTGGAACGATCACATCAATCCAAGGTTCTCCCATCCACTGAGAAATACCCAATTTAGTCCTGTTATTCTGATCAGAAGCAGTTTTTATTAGAAGTGCTGAGCACCAAGGAGCACCTCATTTAATCAACAAGCTTTTTCAAAAAACTCACACTGGACAGCATGCCTGAATAAATGCACTTTTAATTGCTCAGCTAATTTACTCAGGAAATTAAAAATCAGGACAACCCAAAACCTAATGCAAAAATCCATTAAATTTTCYTTCCCTGTTGAACTTTTTTTTGCTTTGTTTTGATTGTAGACCAAGACAAAGTAGAAGCTTTTTTACTTTAAACCTCTTAAAAGTCAGCAACTAAAAAAAAAAGTTGAAATCTATTGATATACCACGCTAAAAATCAGTCTCCACTCAACTTCAGAGAGACCCCACTTAAACGAGACAACATCAGCCCAGTTAAATCTGTTTATGTGTTAAGTTTCATCACCGCATTTCTGCGTGCAACTTGCAGAGAGCATTACTGTCTCACGAGCGATCTGCCGACGCACTTCAGCTGGGTAGGAGAAGAGGCAAGGTACTTACAACTCAGTCCAAGAGACCCTGGCTGACGCTCCCTCCAAGCTCTTCTCTTGACCAAAATTCTCTGGCTACCGGGACGTGGGCATTCCTCCCTCTCTTTTCCTCTCTCTCCCTTTTCCCCCCTTCTCCACGTCTCCCTCCCTCTCTCTCAGAGGCAGTGCTTCTCCCATTAGAGGAATTAAAAGTGGTTGGTGCCATGCTAAATTTAACAAGCTCATTAGTATTCTTCCTGTGTGCTTCCTAGTGAACTCTCCCTATTCAAGCGGCTCTCTCTAGCTGAGGGGTCAGGCGGCTAATCATTAAATCAAACTAATGTCACCCTATCACAATCGGCCTAAGAGAAGGAGGGTTTATTATTTCAGTTTATGCTAAATAAACGGTTTTACAAATGGTCTCCAAGCAAGGTCAACAGCAGCTTCAATTACAAGACAAACTTAACAAGAGTTGCTATAAACCAAGTGCTCCATATTGACCTAAGCACAAGCTCGGCTCCACATATTGCCACTAGCAGGATTGTACAGGAATGCATATTGTAAAATAAAGGAAAGGGTAATCTTTTCTTTGCCAGAATTTGTGACTGCACAGAGACTGCTCATTCACCTCTCCCCAACCAGCTTGCTGCTCAGCTCAATTCACCCCACACAAAGGCTGAAGACCAGACCTCAATGGACCGAGTGAAACATGTTCAAAACTAGGCTCTCTATTGTGACTGAATTTCTTAACATCTTTTCAAAAAGCGGAGAATGCCTTGAGGCTAAAGGAAGAAACAGGCTAATGGTGAATTGGGAATACTGAGCAAATTTCAGAGCCCTTTCCTCCTAGCTTTTGAGGTTGAAAGCAAGCTCTTTCCTTTCAAGTTTCAAAGTCCTTTTTCCTCCCGCAGTGTCACAGAAGGATTTGAAAAGAAGGTAATTGTGCTCACAGTCCCCCTGATCAGAGCTTACGTCCTATTTCTGGTATTTCGGAATACTTCTTGCAATAATGGTGCATATAGCTCAATCCCTTAACCGTCCTGCACTCTGCAATTGCTCATTAAATGAACAATTGCTGGTATAAAATGCCTTTTATGTTCAAGGTCTGGATATAAGATAAGCATTCTAGTACTCTAAATTTGGTTTACTAAGGAAACTCTCCATCATTAAATTACAAAACTGAAGTCAGAATATCAGTCTTTCCCAGAAAAGTAGCATTTTAGGTTGCTGTGAGCCAGAATGAAGGAGGGGGGGGGAGGAATGTAAAAAAGATCGACTACTTAGATTCTTAATAGAATAGATACCTAAGTAAGAAAGCAATTTCCCTCACGTTTAAGAAGGTCTAGGTTTTTGAGACTTGGTATTTTCTTCCTTGAAATGATGCAACAGAGCAATTGCCAGGCTCATTAGGACGTGTATCTGTGCCTTCTTGCATGCACACGCTGATCACYACTCTCTGGCCACCTTAAGAGCAAAGCAGGAGGAAATACATCTGTCAGATTGTGCCTGCCTTTAAAAACAGTGCATGTTGTAACCAAAGTTTTGGTTTTGGTGGGTACAGTCGTTTAAATTGGGCACTCTTGGTCCCAAGTTTGTTATTTTCCTGCATTTGGAGCAACTGCACATGAAGTACACGCTCTGAAAACACTAACACAGATATGAAGCACAATGTTCGTAATTGGTTTTAAAAATAGACTCCAACCATACGAGAGGCTACAAAATCTGTAAGATAACAAGTATGGTACTCACTTTATTTGCAATGCTTAAGCATACCTTATACAAGACTTTTGTGCTTATAAATAGCATACATATCTGAGCTCACCACTGAAAATGTATAGATTTATATTCCCGTTTGTAATGGATTTTCAGCTTAGTTATTTTCCCATTACCATATGTATAGTATTTTCCAGGAACTGATTTGTGACCTTTGGAATAAGAATACACAGCTCTTTTCTCTTTTTTCGCTTGTTTTGAGAAACCTGTTATATGCTTTTGTTTCTCATCTTTAACTTTCACTGGAAGAAAAAAGATTTAACAACRAGGCAGAAAGTGGACTCAATCCCAACAATACATACATAATATCCACCCCCCCATTATTTTCCACAAATGATACGCACGTTCTTTTTTCCTGCACCTACAGCACAACTCAATTCAGTCCTTTTTTTGAAAGTACAGAGGAGGCCAGAACACAGTGCATCAATACAGTCTCTACGACTTTCAAAACCGAGCCTGATCCTGCGCTCCTCTGGGTCAACGGCAGAGCTCCCACCAACCTGGAGGAGTCAAGGCTGCGCCCGTACAGAGCTCGCACTGCTCCAACGCTGAGTCGGCCCCGCATTGCTGTCAGCAGAACATGGCTCGCAGCCTTTTCCAGCTGTGCACGTAACTCGTCCCCAGGACTGCTGGGGAACCTGCTCACGGTCCAAAGGAGCTTAAAATTCAGGTAAACTTTCTCAGATATCTAGATCGGAGAGAGCCTTGTTAGTAGCAATGTCTTTACCTCAATTTCTTGATTATCCAGATGAATTTACACTGCTTGGTGCCTCCCCAACTGCTCCCAACTAAAACCAGGTGGCTGAAGTTAAACAGACGTGTATGAAATTATGTAGAATAAAACCACCTTTAAAGTTTCATTCAAACAAACACCTACCGGATTTAACTGGGAGTCTGCATCTACAAACCCCAGCATCAGACCTATAGGGAGATGCTAAAAATCTCATTCAAGCTGAAAAAAAATCCTGCTTAGGGAACACAAGAGGTAGCTGCGGACACAGCTACCTACGCAGAAAGGCACAGGGTGCTGTGGAAACCTCCTTGTCAGTCTCGGGACTCTCACCTTCAGAAGGCGGACAAGGAGGGCAGGAGGCAGGGCTGGGCTGCCTCGCACCTCATCCTGCCTCTCGCTGATCACACGGGACATGGGGGAAAAAAAGGCGTACCATTTGCGTATCCACCTGAAGTTACTGACCTGACACTTGAGCCATCCCMCTGACTTCAATGGCTTTGGACCAAGCCGCGGAAGCTGCTTGCTGCGAACCAGACTCCCCCCAGTATCCTGTTGGTCAGCTGTGCCTAGAGCTGCCCAGCCGGCCRGCCGGCCGGCCGATACGCGGAGCCCGAGCCCCTGCAACGCCTGGCCCCAGCCCGCCGGGCTGCGAGTCTCGGGGAAGCTGACGGAGGCACTAATTCTCAGCAACCCGCAGGGTCAGACTCCAAAGGAGTGGGAGCCTCACTTCTGAACAAGCCCTCTCCCAGCCCATTTCCACACAGGCTTTAAAATAACAAAAACAAACAATTTAAATCAAAACAGCTGAAAACCATTTTCTCCTTTCCCAAGTTGAGGGCTACGTGTTCCTCCCATGGCAGACAGTGGATTATTGCAGTGATACTTAACACCGCTGGCGAGCACAGCCCCCAGCACTCTGGTTTAGGTGTTAGTGACGACATTGGCTGCTGCGGGAGGAACACTAAACCCTGCACCCAGGTATCGAGCAGGTGGGGAGCTTTTAAGTTTACCTTCATGGGGCCTACGAGGCCCAAATCCTGCTTGCTTTACTCGCACCGTAATCCCAGGGATTCGGCGAAACTACTTGTGCAAGTAGAGCAAGAGGGATTCACGTCCAGCATCAGAAATGGTCTGGCCATTGGGCGTGAATGGTCTATGCCTGGAATATGTATTGGAGATATTTGTTAGCATGTGGAAATGCTGTATCATTAGCTTGATGAGAAAGGGATTCTTAGTCGTAGAAGTGCTTTGTAGTTCCAGTGGACAAGAAAAAAAAGAAAGCCTTTATACAGAAGTAGAAGACATTTGAAGGTAGAATTAATTGGCAAAATTAACATGTAGTATGCGACTTCTCCTTTTAAATCTGCAGAACTAGAAGGCAGGCAAAAACATCTCCCTTTCTTGGTATAGTGAATTTTATGTTTTGATTTTGCTACTCGAGGATTGGAAAACTCGCACGAGAAAAAAAATGTCTTGCAAAAACAATCTTACTTTTTCATTTCCCCTTTTAAAAAGTGTTCCACCTTACAAAATTCAGCAAAGACTGCACATTACTGTGCGACAGCCCCAGTAAGCTAAAATATTTGCTCCAAGTCTGCTGATCAGGGCTAAAACTCAAGCTTTGCTCCTTCAGAATATCTCCAGGATTATTGCTCCTCTCCAACATCTAGCCTCTTCAAAGAGCCAGGAATCTCAAATAYAACTTGGAGAAAGATGACTACGGACATCAGGATCTGACTATTGGCAACCGTTTCTCAGAAGGGAAAAGCTCCTCAGCCTCTTGCAAGACACTCAGAAGGATCYCAATTTGAAAACATTACAAAGTTCCCTCCATTAGCCAGTTATTAGACTGTTAGTCACTGCTTACTTTGAGCAGGCTAATTAGTTACATCAAAGGCACTACAATAAATTCCCAGGGGGGTTTTGGGGGGGGAGGGAGGAATTATTTCTCAACCGTCTAATAGCACATTTATGCCTATACGAGGGTAACTGCCTCCTTTCACTCAGACACTGGGGGACAGTCTGGGGTGCTGTCACTTTCTACCAAGCCAGCAGCAACACCGGGCCTTAAAGCTGTTTTACAAAGCTGTTTGTAGCCTGATATAAATTTGATTAGCCATGCTTAGAAGCTGCAAAAGACTGCAAGAGAAGTTATAAACCCTTTGGTGCACCCTCTCCCTTTGTAACATCTACAGCCCAGACACCTTGGCCTTGACAGAATAAAAAAAAAAAGTTACTTTAATTAGTGTTGCATACAAACAGAGTTGACATTTCTTCCCTTTTTCCTTCGGTGGGTTCACACTGCTAAACGCAATCATTAGCCAATCGCTAAGTGGTTTGCAACAACCCAGAGCCATGGCAACCCTTCAGTTGAGATGGCAGATATCACCTATTCCATTGCGAAATTTATTTATTGCTGCATCCTTTTGCACAATTGCAGTAAGAGTCAGTGTTTCCATTATATCCCTGTACTTCTGGCCTCTGAAGCATACCAGCTGTTTAAAAATATGTTATGGGTTACTCTGCCCTGATTTACAGTGGCTGCAATCTCAGTTGCGAACAAAGATTTCATCAAGGTCTCAGGGCAAAATCTGAATGCCATATTTTTTTTGTGTGCAGATGTGTATGTATATGTATTTCGATACATACATATGTATACAGACGTGTGTGGTCACGTGCACTCACAAATTCAGCTCCACCTTACATTCCATAAAATCCAACTGATTGCAGATGAGGCACTGCGTGATACATGGATATCTGCCTATAAGCGTCCACACAGGCATGCTGGATACCTGAACACAGAAATGAGACTTTTCACATTCCTCATCRGAAGTCTAAATAATTCAGGAGAAGAATGCTGCAAAACAAATGCAAGACTTACAGCGAAGGATGTTTTCAAGCAAAGAAAAAGCCTCCCCAGAAAACTCTCGAGTCCTGTACACCAAACGATTTGACGCTTTGAATGATCTTCTGGACATTAGCGCRTTAGTTAAACACTGTAGAGCTACTAATCCTCATATATCGTCAAATATTCCTTTTATCAACACTGCTTCTCCCCCAAGAATTTGGCATTCTGAGAACCTCAAACCTGACACCATCTCTTTACCTATCAAGTAGATGSAGTAAGTGTTAAAGTTCAGAGGCTGTCTTCCCTGCCTGGAGACACCTCCTTACAAAAGAAAAAAAATCTCTCCTTAAGCCTTAAAAAGTGCTTGACCTTCCCAAAGACCAACCTGTTTTTTCCCCCCTCTGCTCGCTTTCTTCTCAGTTTTCTCCATTACAGAGGATGCAGGAGCTCTGGCAGAGATGTGCACTGCCATACTACCTCACATAGTTACCGTCTTCACATTCCAGTCATCAAAAATACTAYGGCCAGCCACAAGCAAGCATCAGACTGGGTCCAAGGACAGGTGGATGTGAGTGGGCAAAGAGGGGTGGAGAGTGGAGAGCCTGGAAGGAAAGGAAGGAGCAAATTTTTCATACCGTGATCTCCTCTCCCCTCACCTAGCGGAGGAATACTCTTAAAAGCTTTGGGGAGAAGGCTTGTGACACATGGAGTTGGAGAATTAAGGTAATTGAGTAGAGCTCATTAGCCTCSGGGGTCCTCTTCCGAGGACGGTGGGTTCCTCCTTGCCAGTGCCTCTCTCCTCCCTTCTTCACTTCCACCGCACACTTGGGGCCAGGCTTCCCAGCCTCTGGCTGGGTCCACCAGCCAGGCCTGATATATTTGGGAAGAGGCAAGAAAGCCCGAGACACACCAGCTTTTTCCGTCTTCTCAACGCGACCCCACAGCAGGAGGAACTGCTCGCCTACCAGATCATTTTAGGGATTAAAACAAGTTAATGGTTAATGTTTTCTGTTGAGTTCTAGGGATGAGCAAAACTGGTTTCGAGACTTCACTTTTTTGAGTACTTCTGCATTTGTCTTTCTAATCTTAATGCTGTATAACAGATTTTAAAAGACATTGGAATATTACCACAAGCTTTTAACAATCCAGCCGCATGCAGGTACTTAAGTGCTTATAACTGTCTTAAGCAATATTATATATTTCCATTTATCATTACATGATGAACACCTGAGAACAGAAAAATAACCAAGTTAAAAAAACACTCATATGTTCTGAAAGAAAATGTCAGAACAATCTTATTACAACAGCACCCTCTCTTCCTACTCCACTAGCCCTGACAGCTCAAAAAGAGCATTCTTAACTTGTTAATCATGTTTTGGTGGCTTCATCCGTGCACAATCTGGCAAAAGGAGATTTCAATGTTTCCTTATTATTTTTGGCTACCTAGATTTTCAGGCAATATTCATTTCACAGAAAAATAAACTAAGTTTCACCCCCAAAAAAAGTTAAATAAGCATGATTTGTATGGGAAGGAGGTTGGGGAAGGAAAAGGGAACCACCTGAAAAGTTCACTTGGCTATATACAAACAAGCAAAATTAAAAAAAAAAAAAAAAAATCCCTGCACACTGCCCAGGAGTATAATCACTTCTGTGTGCTGAGAAAGAATGCAAAACTGTAGCCAGTAAAGAAGGATCCATTCCAATCTACAAAGTATTCCAACAACAAAAGAGAACTACCAAATTTTACTGAAAGGAGCCTATTTTTAAAAAACAAAGTAGGACTGCCTCTTAAATGTACCACTAAGAATCCTAACTATTTCTAAGCGTGCCACAGACTTTTCCCCGTCATGGCAGAATCAAAACTAAAAACCATTTTCCTCCATTTCTGTTAGTAAGTTTTGTGTGATAAAAAGGTGCAGCACTCTTGCACTGAACAGAAGTGAGGCAAAAAGAAACAAAACTAATGTCAGAAAGGGTGCTTTCTCTTGAAAAACAACGAAAAAGAACCAGAATATTTTTTAAAGGAAAACACAACCTCCGCAAGCATTTCACACGCAACTGTCATGAGGGACTGAACCTCCGAGTTCTTGCAAAAGTAAAATTGTTATGGGAGAATTCACGGTGGACTCTGGACTTGAAGATCTTTCTGCTTCTCAAATTTCACCCCGGTCTTCCATAAGCCACTTCACTTCTCACAACTTTGTCTTCTTCAGTCACCAAATGGGTAAAATACTGATAACTGATTTCATAAGAGAAAAAGTATTTTTATATAGCAAATAAGCACAGTAATGGTGGAAGGATTCAAGGTCCATTTGATTTACATACGGAAACAACCAGTTAGATCTGAAGGCAGAATATGTTGAACAGTCAGCCCAAAGCTGCCCTACAAATCACCCTGTATATTAAATGTTCCAATTCTGCAAAACGCAGCATGCCTCCCATTTCTGTTACGTAAAATGGTTGTCCACAACTTGCACAACTTGTCCACAAATACGTAACTATTGACTAATAACTATTTACCACGTCCCTCCACAGGGAAGGAAAAAAAAAGAAAGAAAAAAAAAGTAGAATCAGAAGAAAACAAACAAATCAACCTTTAAAGTGTAATTGCCCTGAATTCATGATGCCTACCCCATCCAACCCTCCTGCCTATTACATCATTAGCAGAGAAATCTCACCGAAAACACACTGCTTCCCCATCTTCATACCTAAACTACCTTAAGTTCTGAATGATGGCTTTTAATAAGCTTCCTGAAAAAAATGAATAATAGCAGTGGACTTGATTTACCAATGTCCTCTACAGACTCCTACATATTTGAAGAAGCTTTTTTCCAAATAGTAGCTACATTCTTTCTTCTCCAGTGCAGGACAGAAGGTCCATCTTGCCGGCACCAAGGAGAATTCATTTTTTTCCCTTTATAGAGAAACCATAGTCTTTTGGAACTGTAACACAGATCTCTCCCACACCATCCTGCCAAAGCTTTCAGATTAAGAATAGTACTTTTATGATAATCTCATTCTTTGGACCAGTTTTACCACAAGTCTTGTAAATGTGAAAAATAGCAGAAGATAACCTGTAGCCTAAACACCTTAAGGTATTTCTACAGTTATCCGTGACAATGCTGTCAACCATGCCACAACCATTTGTTGTATTTACATATCCTCCTTGCAGAGGATGAGATTTAACACATTTGTCCTATAAAGTTCAACTAGTCTTTTTAGATGTACCAGAATCGTACCGTCAAAACCAACTAGCTGTAAAAAAGAAATTCCCATTAGAAAATGCTGGTTTTTCATGGCAAAAAGACTGTCAGTCCACAGCCTTCTCACAGCAGAATACATATCCGGCTTGCTTGTTGCAACTCCTTTCTGAAGACTAGAAAAAAAATCTTTTCCAGAGCAGTAAGGTTACCACTACCAGCTGCACTGAACTACGTACTTCCCTCTCTTTCGGGTCTTATCTTCAAAAATCACGGAAACAAAGATGTAAACTTGGACATTAAAGAGTGTTAACATCAAAGTACACGCACTACTTTTGATATTAACCAAAGCCTTGAACCAGCAATCTAACGGGCACAAATCAGGGGTGTCTGTAATTTCAGAAACAGCTGAACTGCACGCTCCGCCATGGCCTGCATTTGCTCACCGACTTTTCACAGCCCACTGTCGCTGTATTTTTTTACAACTAGCTGCCGATCAAGCAAGCAGCAGGGATCCGAATTCACTTCTTGGCATCCTCACAATTCATCTGTCTACATTGCTGAATGCATGAAGCCTTCTATTTGTTTCTTTTCCTTTAATACATTTTTAAAATTTTAACGTCTCCATGCACAGCAATTCCCTTGCGCGGGGGCAAACCATGGCCTGTATCACATCACTGCCCTTTGGTTTACATAAAAATTACTGTACGCCATCTCAGAGACTTTATTTAGAGATGTTCGGCCTTTTTTTAGCCTTGTCGCACCACAACACGCCAGTGTAACTACAAAACCCTTTCAAGTGAGCCTGAGGTAATTTATGATGTCATGTCAAAAGAAGGTGAAACTTGCCATTTTCCTAGGACATTAAGGGAAACCAAGTTCTGAAAGACATTCCCTGAGAGGGAGCTTGTTGAAGCCTCAAGTTAAGTGGAAAAAAGAATATACAAGTGCATAAAGAAATTATGTAAACAGATGCCAATAATATACTTGTATAATGTATCCCATGTGTCCCCTCTTATGTCTGAATCTGCATATCCCAACAGAGCTTCAAATTCTCTCATCGAAAAGAATATTCATTCTCTCCTAACCTTCACCATTTCCCACGAAAACCTGGGTTTTCATCAGCATTCACACACATTGCTTGCTCTTCAAGACAGTTCCAATGGCATCTTCATAACTTGGATTCAGATTTGTCTGGGCCTGAATTTAAAGGCATGACCTTACAAAACACACCCAAGCTAACGTGACTCCTGCAGAACGGGACTGCAGAAAAGGCAGTGCAAAACATGCAGGCAGATGGCTGGACAACACACTGATTCTTCCTTTCCCTTATGCTTTAACTTACCAGCTTAGTTCCTGCTGAAGGCTACGCAAGATTCTCAGAACATGTCATACAACTTTAGCCAGGACAACACATTAGGGCTTCAGCTAGTGTAGCTTATGCACCTCAAGTTACAAGTATAAACTTCAGGGTAAATGGGAAGAGAAAAAACACATACTCAAGTCTAGATTCCTAGCACTTTTGGTAYCCTATTTATGTTTTATATTAATAGAACAAAACCCAGGATGCAGGCTGCGATGCAGTAGTAAAGCACTGAGCAACACACTGTAGTACATAGCTGTACTCAGAGGGACTGCTCTCCTCCCATGCCACATCCTTCTTTTGCCTCGTTTCTGAAGGAAACAAGGCTAAATAATAACTTTCAAGGGAAGGCAGAAARGGGTTTGGTATCTACTCTCCATAGCTTTCACACCCACTGATCAGATTAAACCATTTGTGTCTGAGGCAGGATTTTCTACGCTAGATGTCTACTAATAAAAAAAAAAAGCAGCCAGTTGGAGGTGATGCTCTATTATCAGCYCCTCTAACACCAAGGTTGCAGAGTGATTTCTCTTTTTCATCCAAGAAGGTATTTTAAGAAGCATGGTGCTATAATTATCCCATCAGAAGAAAAAAATCTTTGATCAGAACCAGCACCTTATTAGACACCAGAGAATCAAGACAGAAAGCCATGCCCTGGAGGAAATTCCCAGGAAGGTCCATTCCTACTTCAAGCAGCTTTGTGTTTCGAACAGAGATGCTGATTAGGGATGTGACTCAGAGCAAGTTTCCAGGGTAAATCTTACAATTTTCAGCACCAGAATRCAACAGATTCATATGTGGTTCTGTGCACTACAGCAGCATCTGGATGATTAAGATGTCCACAGTGTTTGCAAGTAGTTGAGCATTCTTCTGAGGACCAGGCAGTTGTCTTCCACAACTCAACCACACAATTTGTCTTCCCCCTCAACCACTGAGGAAGAGAATACACAGGAATGCTTTCATATACCCAACGGGCTTGTCAACCACTCACAAAACTATATGCAGACATGAAGATTGAGACTGACTATAGAGCCTGTTTTGCCAGGCTGACCATAAAATCTGTCACAAACTGGCAATTAGGAAATCTATACATGCAGTCTTAATGAAGGCTAGCAATTAGAAGTGTGGCCCAGGAGTGATCATAGTCATCTTCATAGAATAGGAGCATGGTTATAGAAATGTCAGACTTGTATATCAGAAGCTGGGTTTACTGGCAAAAGGGCCTTCTCTTCAACTCCTCCACAAGACAAGACCACTATTCACTTCAGTGGAAGTTACAAGCAGGAAACAACGGCCAGGAGCGGGCCCAAAGGAAGCTGGGAACAAATTGCCCCTTAAGCCAATAAAATACCTATGGCCCAGCAAGTTGTCTCATTACTGAGAAGAAGTCAGTAATTAAAATTTTAATGGAACGCGAGCAGGTTTCTAAATCATTAGGCAATAGAAAACAGAGTGTCAACAATATGGCTGAACRGGGGGATAGAGAAAAATCAACCCGCACTGCTTAATCACCTGCTAGGACTGTGTCCTGCAGCTACTCACCTGAGGAGCACCAGTCAGGAAAGTCCTTCACGTGATTGCAACTACCTACTCTGTAGCAGTAGGTCATTAATTTATCCTCCCTCTTCCCAAGTTGTAATGTTTTACTTGCAAGGACTTGAGAGTAGGTATGCATTTTTGCCACAAGTGTAAAACARAACTATCATGTACTGTTTATGAAGCCTTACACATTTATGCACACACAGAACCATTTGAACATAAATAATACAACAAGAAAGAGAATAATTTGAATGTAACATCGAGCCCACAAAAAGGACATGGCAAAACTAAGGTTGCCCGTGCACCRTCAGTTACGACCTCGCATGTGTAACTACCGTCTGCTTCAAGATGCGTACATGCCATTTTTGTTCTGCAGGACCCCAGCTTCGCCCAGTGCACGGGGTGGACAGCGTGTGCTTAATAAGCAGCTTGTCGCTACCTGGTTCTCCTCTCGGAGCTCAACGTGTGGCTCCTCCACTCTATGTGCTGCGCTTCATTGAAACCCAGCTCTCCAGATAGAATTATTAATTTTCTCTTGGGCTTTCTCTGGCAGTCATCACAATAATATCTGAGTGCTTCATGAATATTAACAAAATGTATTTTACAACAGTCCTGTGAAGTAAAGAGATGGTATTACCCACTACCTACAGAGACTACCCATTTAGTGTCCCTAGTTGGAGGTACCCAGTTTAAAGAGCCTGAGAACCCAAGTTTCCGGAGTATTTAGCATCAGATCTACTTTAAGCAGTTTGTGTTTTCCAGAGTTATCTATGACTGCACTTGTTAGCATGCACGAGTGCTCGCCTTTTTGAAAATCAGCTGTAAGTCACATACCAAGAAAACAAGAAACACAAATATTGGCGGTGTTGACTTGCCCCAAGTAACCAGAGTTCTAGGTGTGCTGCAATTAATGACACCGCAAAAGTTCCTACATATTTGCACTTTCGCAGTTAATGTGTTTGAAAAGTGGGAGTTGTCACTGAAGATTTTGTCGCTTCTGGGGTATTTATAAAAAGTCTATCTCCTGAGCAGATATTTTATTATCTAAAATGTGATTTCAGTCTGTAACATCTCCTTCTATGGTAGCAGAGAGATACTCTCTCTTCTACTTGGTTATGTATTTTAATGAAAATACAGGAATTTATATCACTGAGACCTCCACCTCACTGCAGCAAAAGTTGGCCAAGTGGGTGACAGGCTATTATAAGAAGAGAAAGAGGRGGAGAGAGAGAAATACTAGTCACATGTCCTGTTTGTTCAGGCCACCACACTAGGAAGTGATGAATGCATGTGATCATATAATTAAAGACTGCATTATAATGTACAGGCACAGAGAATTCCATGTTGGCTTCCTGATTTTGTGAGATAAATAATATCCCTTGAATGTAATGACTTGCATGTAGCCTCATATAGTATAAAAAAGCAACAAAGAAAAAAGCAGAATGGAAAGCTGAATAYGGCAGCCATAAGAAACGGATGCTTTTGATTCAACCCACTGATCCCTTTGAAACCTCAAGCAAACCAAACACCTTGTAATGTTAGTAAGTTATCATCCCCCAAGACATCCAGGGCAGAAGACAACGGACAGCTTGTCAAGGGTTCACAGGCAGTTGCTGATAACAGCAAATTTTGCACRTTGAATCCCAGCCCAGGCTTTGAAGAGGAAGGTTGCTCAAGTGAGAACAAACTTGCTGCTTCTTCTTCTGAAATGTACTTCTGCTGTTCCATCTCTCACCTTGTTATTTTTAAAATGCTGCACCTTTCCCATTACTATCTCCTCCACCCAGTCCTACTKGCTGTACCAACCCTGCTCTCCACAAACCTCTCATCTCAGACCCATTCTCTTCAGCCAATGTATGTTGGCTGTGAAATCTAAGCTCTTCGTCCTGTTCCTTGTGGGAAGAATCTCCTTGCTCAGCTGTTCCCATTTTCCCTCTCAATCTGTCTTTTTCTTAATCTTTAGCCATGCATGCCAGTCAGTGTGCCCCATTCCTGATGACTCCCCATCTCTCCTTCCAGCACACTGGAAGGAGAGATTCCCCATCTCCCCCAAGCACACCGAGCTTGGGCCCCTTCTACAGCTTCTTTCTGTGGGATCTTTTCTCTCTCACCCCCTTCTCCCTTCTGACAGGACTCCCACTCTCCAACCCACATTCAATTAAACAGAAACTCTCCCCCATCATTCTCAGCATCAAACCCTGGACTAGCATAGGAAAACAGAGGCGGGGGTGTCTTTCATACTATATTCAGAACAGTGGGGATCGTGTAGGATCTTCTCCGGTTTCCTCTCACTTTTCCATTACGTTGTCAGCATTGCCTTTTCTTTGATGCAGCTGGCTCATAACGGTGACAGATAAAAAACACAGACCCAAGGTCCACTTGCATGTTTTGCGGGAGGAAGGAAGATAACACCTGAGGAGTAATTATCCCTGCAACTTTCACAGTTGCGGTTAAGTGTATGGAAGCTGAGAAATGCCAGTTTGTACAATCAGAGCAATAAAGCAGGATCCATCTCACCTAACTCTAACGCAATCTAGTTGTCTAGGCTCCTTCTGTCATTGGCTGAGAAAAGACACCTCCAGATGGTGAGATTCAGTCTATCTCAAAATGGAAGGATTCATCCTTTGGACGTACATCACTGACTATAGAACACCCGGATGATTAACGCCAGTTAGACATCTATCTTTCAGAAACATAAAGGTGGGTAAGGTGAATCCACATCCCAAATTTTAGAAATATGTGGAATGCAAAGTGTTTTTTCATAGTTTTGTGTAAAAGGTACTGTTTTGCCATCCAGTAATAATAATACATGCATCCAATCTTCAATTTACTTCTGCAACTGTTTGGTCTGATTTAGTCTTTCAATAACATAAGCAGCTGAACTGAAGCTAACAAATTTCATTCCCTATTTTCGTTACAAAATACCAAAATATTGCAGGGGAATTTAAAGAGCAGTGAATAATTATCACTTTCAAATGATTCACCTGATCTTTACTGGGAAAACTTAAGTCCCAGTTGCAGTTGCTTGAGACAGACCAGATCCCCTTCTCACTGGCTAGATAAGGAAGCCAGGCCAAACAGTACCAAAACCGGAATAGCAACACTGAAACAGCAACCAAACAATATCCTACAAGTGAATAATATGCCTTCTCATCTTGATTGCTTATTTGAATCAAATATATAGCCTACCATTTTGTAATAAGGGGCTATCAGCGAYGATCGCAAAGGTCAGATAACACAGCCAAATCAACACAGCCATGTTTTTCTGAAGTCCAAGGAGAACACCTAACACTTTCAGCCTTATAACCARTAAGACTATGATAGGCATTTTGTAAGATTGGTAGACGGCCCCATTCCCAAAAACGTACTTTGGGTCAGATGTCTCACTTTAGAGACACCTCACCATAGACACCTGGGTGCCTGAGATGCAAAGGGACTGAATGCTCAGAAGACCATTTACATCAGTCAATCACTCAAACTTTCAGAGTCTGCTCAAATTAGGCATCTGAAAGTCAAGGCCTAAAACAATAGGGACTGTAGCATCACTAAGTACTTGCCGTCATGATTTACTGATCTACACTGTGTTTAGCAACTGAATTTGAAAAACCCTGTGTGTCCTAACGAACAACTGGTATCAGTCTGTGCCTGCACAGAAGACTGGAGATGCAAGAGACCAAAATCTCCACSAGTGTTGTGCAGCCAGTTACTTCGCTGACTCTTTATCCGTCTGCCTGTGTCTGTTTCGACTGTTTAGACTATAAACTCTCCGCAGCAGGAACTGCCTGTTATCGGATATATACCCWCTGCCGAGCAAAGTGATGCCTCTCAGAATGGGTCCTTAAAGGGCACCACAAAAATGTTTTTCAGGCTGCACAATCTGAGTCTCTCGGAGGTCTACTGGAGAGCCTATATTTAAGCATCAGTTACCCAATGTGCATACAGTTACCTTTGCAAAAAATGGCGTGCTACCCATTAAGTGTAAACATGGTGAGGTCTCAGTCCTGGTTGAGTCTCACAAAGGAAGTGCAAGAAATTCKCCCTTTGTTGTCATGTTTAACTGACATCACTAATGTTCTAACAAAGTAATCTCTTGAATGCAACACCCAGAATATTCACCCTTCCCTTCTGATTTTCATTTGAATGTGCCTCCCCTCGCTGCTGCAGAGGTAGTTTGCCTGGACAGCAAAAGGTTGTAAACTTTTAAGTGTTTCCCTCTACCTCTATCACTGCTACCTCCAATAACGACTGGGGAACATCACTTGAGCTGGGGGCTGTCTGGTACCACTGGTCTCCTGATCACATGGAGTAGGAAAAGCACATGTACCCTACCTTGCTGAGAAAACCTTTTTTTTTTTTAATCCAGGATCCAGTGAAGATTGATGAACTGTACAGTACAATTAATTGTCCTTGTTCCCAGATGAGTTATTAAAGCTGTGGAGTAATTAAATCACATCCCGTCTTTCTTCTTACACAGTCAGGACAATCTCCATGTTAGAGAAACACAGGTAGAAATAAGAAGCAGGAAAAAAACTCTGGATTTCTTTACTTGCGGAGCTTGACTTAAAATGGCTTTGAAACAGCCCACGGCCGGGAGACAAAATCGTGGAAGAACTGTTGTGAGTGAGTAAGTGTGGGTGTTTGTAAATAAGGCAAAGGGTAACTTTAGTAATTCATGAAAAATTCTCAAGCATTTGTGCATAGCCAGTATACGTTTAGATTTCATCTTTTGAATTTTAACTTGCATTGCCAAAATGTTTCATTTCAAACTTGGGGGAGGCTGTATTTACCATTGAGGGATAGTAAGTTTTAAAACACTGTTGCCATCTCTTAACAGCTAACAAATCTGGAGAGAAAAATCAACCACAGAACAAAATTGGGACAAGGGAATTGTTAACAAAAAAAATACTTCTCCCTTCAGCTCTACAAAGAGATCACAGAACAGTTCTTTACTCAAACCAGATTTTAGATGCTTCCTTCCGTGCACAGTACATATGGCTTGCATCTATTTTTTCTTTAAAACAGAGTTACATTTCTTCCTGTTAGTAAACATATCAAGGCTTCTATGAGAACTAACAACAAGAAAACTTTTCCTGCTTTTAATGTAGATTGAACATGGRTATTCTAAATAGGAAATCATTTCTCTGACCATATGCATAAACAGRATGGCTTCGTAAGAGCTAACTAACAGGTAAAAATACAGCCTTACATAAACCTGTGMAAATTCGTTCCTTTTTACACAACCAGCATTTGAGGAACTCGGTGTCTAGCACAAAAGTACTTTGACAAAGACTGAATTTAACTTGACAAGAATACCTGCGTTACCTTTTCCCCTCCAAGCTTACTTTCCCACCTTTCTCCYTATTCCACTTTTTTCTTTTATTCGCCACCCCTTCCTTACTTGCCTTTTTTTTTCCTTATCAAAAAGTCACTCCTGAGTAAAATATAAAAYGCTAGCATGTGAGCAAATAATTCCTTCCCGCTGCCCTATCACCCCTTCCTCTGCCATCCTGAAGGCAATACAGTCGCTCAGGAAGAAAAGTTGGTAGCGATTTTAAGCAAAGATAACAAATGAAATATCACAGGTTTTCATGCTTCACGCTTCCAAAATAACACAGCACTGTCCACCCGCTCCGACAACTGGCTCGGAAAGATTTCATTTCCTTCCCAACCTCCTCAGCTTGGTTTCAAATACAATAGTGAATTTGACCGCACAGGTAAGCTGCTAAGCAAAAGTCCAGATTACTAGCAATGCTATTTGTCCATTTTGCACACAGAGGGTAAAAAAAAAAAAAAAAAAGGGCAAGAAATCTGCACAGAAAAATGTGTAAAAACTGATTCAGCAGTTACATCTTGCTAATATTAAGGACAAACCCAGCTGGCAGCAACCCAACAGTGAATGAGAGCGTAACAGAGATGTAGAGAGATAACAGGATCTGGGGGCAGCTTATGCAAATACAGGCAAAAAAACCGCTCTGCACTGTATGAAAGCAGCGCGCTGGGGTGGGGTGACACAAGGCAAAGAGGAAATCCTAGCTCATCTCACGGGCTACGCAGCTCTGTACGCGGCACTGGCCTTCACCAGCAGCGCAAGCCTGCGGTGGAAGACAAGAAGGGTGCTGGGGAAGACAAGTCTATAAAGGAGCTGATGTTGAAATGCTCTACCAAAAACCATGCACACAAGAGAAAAATATGCCACAGTGATGGCATCCAGCATTACCTTGGTGACAATTGCGTACAGCGCGACGAGCTTGGCAACGGCCAAAACAACAACTACAAGCCAGTAATTTTGAACAAAAAGGTCTGATATATCCACCCAACTCTGACAGACTAGTTATTTGATACTAATTGGGCTCTGCTAASAGCACGGCAAGAAGAGGCTGTACTGTGGGGCTATGGACAGCAGTCATTTATCTAATCTTAACGCAGACCTTCGTTGTCGCAGCTTGGCATCAATATTGTACTGTGCTCTGAAAGCCTCCCACTCTGGTATTTCCACAGTTGCTACTATACCAATCACAATGACTTTCTCTGAAGCATCCAATTTTCCCAGCAAAAGGCACGTACTAAACAACGACAAGCCTGAAGCTCTCTCATTAACAACCTTTTTCATCTGTCCCTCCATCCATCCAAAACAAGAGCACGCAGCACATTGTTCCAACCTTTGCCCATACCTCCTYTTCCCATCGCCGAGCGGCCCAGACATCACTGCACACAAAGGCATSACAGCAGCATCCCTGTCTTCATGGGTACCATACATCTCTTGGCAGAACTACAAAACAAACGATGTTTCTTCCCTCTCAGAATAGATGCAAATAAACAAGGTCCCTGTCTTACCAGGCTTGCACACAACTGCAYGCCACAGACATAATCATCGTTGATATTTTACTTCCAGCCTTTAAGTCAGAGGTCTTGTCCATATAATAAGTATATTCCTTTCAAAATAAACGACCACCAGTGTATCTGTGATGGTAACAAAAGCAACCGAGCTGTGTCCACGCACTGTTTGGAAGGGCCCCGGCTAAACTGCTTGTGCTTTTCTTGAACTCATTTCTGGAAATATCTGGCCAGCTACCCCTGAGGTCTTTAGCAGAAGGCAGAGTGCAAGCAGACCAGTAACAACATGCACTGGAATGTCTCACTGCAAGAAACTGAGTGAGAGAAGAACTGCCCAAACCAGACATAGGATGGTTACAGCAGCCCATCGAAATAAAGGCACAACCATCCMGTAACAGAAAACAGATCTGTGCAGTTCCTAGGCTGCTGGCCTTCATTAGCTCTCAGGATCCAAACCACATCATTGCTTTAAACTTGTCTTAGAAGTTGTAACTTAGATGGCAAAAGAGGAAGGAGGCAGGGTTCAACAGAGGACTTCTTTAAAGCCCCTGACAGCTATCCCTCATTAGCAGAGATGAACATTTCTCAGAATCAAAAAGACAAAATTTGAGGCTAAAGGAAGAGCAAGTTTGGTGTCACAGTATCCATAAGGACATTACTTTGAAGTGTTGCTTCTTTGAAGTATGAGTAGTAACTGCAAAAATGCGAAATCCTTGTGAATGAAATTGAGCAACAAGAAAAAAAAGTCAAAATACTCCTAGCATTCCTGAAGCGTGCCAACAGGCAAGAAACTGCAGCTAGGCTAGAATAAGTATGCTCCCACTCATGATACTGCAGTACCTGGACAAACATGACAACAAGATTTAGAGAGGAAGTTATAACTGGTACTACCCCATAAACTCTCCCTTTTTACTTCCCCTTCTTTCTCCTTTATGTCCTTTCACTTCCCAGCATGAAAAGAAGGAAAGCAAAACAGCAAAACTAGAGAAYATGATTTTAGTCTGTCATGTCAGCTGCCAGGACCAGCTTTCCAGGACAATAAATCACCTGAYTATGGATACAGAATTATTATTATTAAAGCTCACTTTAATAGTGAGGGATAAAGAGCCACCCTTTCTACAGCAAAATCTCAGCACTGAGGATCCCTCACCAATAGCACCACATTCTGTAAGACCTCCAGGTTTTCCCAGTAAGACAGTGGCAGTCAGCGCCAGGGATGCCTCTGAAGGCCACCGGCAGCATCAGCCAGTCCCCGGAGCCCAGGGCTCGGAGCAGCGCACCGAGGCAGAGAGGTTACGCTATCAGTGGCAGAGCTGGAATCACACCCCGGCAGCTGCAGTTTGTCAGAACCCCACTCAAAACGCTCAACATCGTCTTCAAACTATTAGAGCCCATGCGGTCAAAAAGATCTTCCTCTCTGTTGTGGCAGTAAAAATTGTTATCGAACTAAGTCCCACACCTTTTGGCAAGCCAAAAAGCAAAAGAAACCTCAGTCCAAATGCAATGCTTTTTAAGATCTATTTACTCTGTGTGACCTTGTGTGTTGCCCTGACACACTAGCTTGATACACTGGGTCAATATTAGTTCAGAACAGTCTACATTTTATGCCAACTGCTCTTGCATCAATTTTTATCAAGTCAGATGGAGTTGTTGTATCCAAAATCCAAATGTTTGTTTTATACCTTTCCTGTACAAATTKTTAAAGGCTTTGCACTGTTAAGCATCTGGCAAAAGTTGATTATGCACCATTAAATCTCTTCTTGCACAGGAGCATAAGTGGGTTCAGGGCAGCTATTAACATATGCCAAGGTAAAACAGCATCATCCAGTGAGATCTCCATTTCAAAGAACATCTTAAACATTGAAAAACAAAAAGAAAACACATATCTTTATCTGTTCAATATTATACCTCTTCATTTAACATCTGTGCTGTTATTCTTCCACTYACAGAACTTTCCCACCTTCTTGGGTGAAGACAAAATGTGCAGCCTGATCCTTTAAAAGAGGAAGTTTCCAGCAAGTCTTGTGCTTGACACAGTAAGCATCATCTAGGTGACAGCGAAAGAATGTACCTTTGATTTATACAGGCCAAAGAGTTGCCTCTGAGTATTAAAAAAAAAACCACAGAAGTACTCACATCTCCAGCAATCATTCATGTCAAAGGAAAATGCAGCAGGATGCCTCAAACTTCTTATGAGGTTGTTCAGGATATAGTCATTAGATTGGCTTAGAATCTAACATTCTYAATATTTACATAAAATATCATGACAGCAATTACAAAAATTACCTGTCCAGAAAGAATAACTTACATGCATCTTCTAGCTGTGCCTAATGCATTTTAGCAGCTTCAAGCAAGCAAGGAGCCATCATTATGTGACCAGTCAGCAGAGCAGCAGTGAGGGCACAGCTGCTCAGCAGCGGTACACTAGTTTTTCCTGGAAATARTCTGGTATGGACTAACAAAATATTTATGGACCTGTCCATTTAAATACAGACGACTAGTCACACTCAAGTTGCCACATCATACACACAGGTACCACTTTCTCCACACCGTTAGGGGTTCGTAGAGGACAGTGAATAATCCCACATCTTTTACAGACTTCAGCATGGAGAAATCACTAGCATCTGTATTATAATGTTACGAGTACAGATAGGCAGCACACGCAATGCAAACTATAAATATGATTCTGTCTATGCAAGTTAATGAAATGTTATGAAATATTAAGTTAAAGGATTTCAATGGATTCCACAGAAGTCATGTATTCAGCTTCCCTGCCTCCCAAAGGCATGCTAACAAGCAGAAGTAGCCAAATATCAAATCCTCACTAGTAACTCATAGTGTTACACACACATCATTAYTCCCCTTTTTGCACCGAAAACCAAATGCTGTTCTTCCCCACGCTCACCTCATCCAGGCTGCAGAGGGTAGCTGTGGGAAGAACTTCAAATTTAAAATAAAGGGAACTGGTTTCTCCTTTATTTCTTGAATTTATGATCGGTCTAAGCAAGCTGAAAGGGGAAGAACTGTTCTGTCTCTGAAAGTACTCCAAACACTACAGCGTGACCTCTCCAAAAATACTCCGATTTCAGTTTGGAGAAACTGTCTCCATGTTTTGTTTTGTATGTCAGAGTAAGGGCTGGCCTTTTACTGCAGAGTTGTATCATTCCTAGAAATGTGAGAACACAGAAATCAGAGAGGACTTTCTCTTGCAGCTTTACACCACAGAAAAAAAAAAAAAATATTTACTCATGTACATTTTAGTTAATTATATTGTGTTCATCATCATGTTCAACGACTCTGGCAGTAACAGTTTATGAATCATGACACATTTGTTCTAGATAATTTCTGCTCATAAACCACACAGACCCAGTCATTGCTACCAGTCCTACACGGAAGGCACCCTGCACCACCAGCCCTGCCCAGCAGCGTACGACTCCACACACATCAGCCGTTTCGGCTTCCACACAGCCCTTTGCTGTGCCCCTTGCCATTGCCGTACCTGCAGACAACGCCTGCTGAAGCCATGCGTCAACAAGATGAACTGTTCGATAGGTCATATTCCTACTGAGACCATTTCCAACAGCTTCCCTGCTGACAGCCCGAACCAGTCTCCAGGATGGCGATGGAACGAGAGAGAAAAGCTGCTCCACGCCTGGATGTGGTCTTAAAGGAAACACTTATGTTATTCTAGGGATATTTCTGTCAGCTTTTCCCAACTCTTACGGGCAGGACACTTTTGGGAAAGGAATTAACAATTTCCCCATCAGCTTCGTCTAGAAAATAGCAACCGGTTAGCACATCAGAATAAATGACAAGGAGAACAGAGCAGCAGGCAAAGTATTGGTGATGGAAATGACAATTACAAAATAGTCTTCCATTGCACCTTTAAACACATTCTGCGCATGTGCCGAACTTTGTAGCATCTTTACCACACGTCAGAGCGCAGCCCCTTCACAGTCACGAGAGCAATACCTCAGAATTGCTGACCAGTATTTACAGGACTAATCAAAATCTAGCAAGCCTTGGCAGAACTTCATTTAAGAAATCCACTTATCTTAATATCAACATTTGGCATTGAAGTAAATGTTTATAAAAAGAGAAACAGTTTTATTTGGGCACACACACTATCAGTAAATGAACACAAGACACCAACGCATACTGTTTGCTTACTGCAAACCTTGCAACAATAAAATCCGTATCACATTCATTTCTAAACCAAGTTTGAAGCCACACAATGCCTACAGCTTGTAAACATTACCATCATGTGTCTATGAAGAACTACAGTGCCAGTATCTGCAACCATTTATGTGATGTGATTCACAGATTTTTCTGTGTTTTGTGTACGTTGGCATATCTTGAGGGCATGCTCAGTCTAGTGTGGTGCCTGTTTTTCATTAAATGGGAAGACTTTTTAACAAAATAAATATAGCTTTTCATCAGAGCCCTGAGGCATCCATTCATCACCTTATCTTGTCCCAACCAATTTTTGAACAGAGACATATAATAAAGGAGTTCTCATTTTGCCAAATGCATATAGGATTTAGGGATGGTGAATGAACAGAAGGAAAATCTGATATACATACTTCCACCTTTTTTTTAATGTACTAGCACTGTTGCCCATTTCATTTTCTCCATCCTGCACAGTGACTGGAGTCACTTCATTAATTCAGTGCTCAAGATTCTCACTGGAAACTAAAATATCATCATATAGGTAGCAGGAAAAGGGAATCTTTGATAGATCTCTAACCCACCCGAAGAAACCTAGAATTGCCATTTCCATAAATAAGATGGAGCTGAAGAACAGCTCTAGAAAGCTCTAGGAACATAGAAGTTCGTAAATTCTGCTCCAATTATATCAAGCAGTGAATAAAGCACCAGAGACAGGTATTGCTGAAATCAAGTAAGGTTATGCTGCCAAAGCAGCAACCCAGGATAAGCAACGAGGCTGAGAGATGTAAGGAAAATCATGCAGGACAACTCCACGAGAAAGAGAAGAGTGGGGAGGGCTGTAGTGAAGACGGGGAAGGAGGAAAAGCAGACACTGGCCTCAGAAGTGCAGGGCAGTCTTAAATGGGGTAAACTGAAGACATGGAAAGGGAAATGAGAGGGAATTGAAAAATCACAATGAGCATATGAGATCACAAAAGAAAAATTAAGAGAGCAAACAGGAGGTGAAAACAACAGGAACCTGGCAAAGAGAAATACTTAGCTAGGAGATCAGAAGATGATGGACAAAAGGGTAGCTTGAGAAAACTGAGGAAGGAAGGGAAGGAAACTGAAGAGGAGGTAAAGGCAGGAGAAGAAATAAAGAAGGCCAGTCTTGCCACAGCACACGCAAACAGAAATGGCTAGTGAGAAGAACCAGAAGTACCAGACCTGAAGTGCAATGTAAAAAAGAAATCTAAAGAACTACACTAAAAGAAGTGGGAAGAGCAGCACGTTATCTTCAGCACCAGGTCCATGTTATGCCCCTCGGTAAGTCAGGGTTCCAAATTCTGGCAAATTCAGCAATTCCTCGTGTTGTTTTTCCCCGTCCTCCCACTTAGGCAGCCTTATCTCCCCTCCCTGCAGCAGGGCACCGTCCCACACTCGTCACAGCTCCTGGCATCCTCTGCTGGGCARCTCCACTGGGAACTCTGCCACCAAACAGCCAATGTCAGCTGATTTATGCTGTTTTTGTAAATCCTGCTGTACTTCCATGTTTACCACTACACACTACACCACTCATCACTTGTAGACGTAGGATAATGAGAACCCTAGTGACTCTCAAAATACTTGCAAACTGAGGTTTCCTGTCGTGAGAGTCATCGGTTGGGGCCTGCCTGAAGACTGCCATAAAAAAATCCTGGGGAGAGGTTATTTTTGTTTCAAGTTTGTTTGGCTTCCTTAAGAAAAAAAAAAAAATTCTACAGGCCACTTATGCATAAGGTTGCTTCAGCAGAATGTCTGCATTTCAGCTCAAGCTGTGATCTCACTATCTCTCCAACTTAAAACACTCATGCAGACTATTTTTGTAACTCTCGCCATCCTAACCAAAACACATGACATCACTCTTTCTATAGGTGTAAAAATCCTGTCTCTTTTCCACACACAGTATTGAATTACTTCATTAATCAGTCAGAAGGAAAACTGTGAGTCTGAGAAGCAGGAAGAGTAGGGCTAGAAGCTGGGGTTCAGTATGTTAAACCAACAGTTTGTTGGTCTGTCATTAAATTGTCTCCTCACAGGTCTCTCTTGAATGTCTTTCCCTGGTTGGGGATTTTCTGTTTATTTCTCTCTAACCTCAGTTCTGTTACTCTATTTCGCTTGTGATTCACCACAGATGTTCTCCTTCCCAAAAAAATGCTCACGTGCTCATCTTTCTCTTTTTCTTGTAAGCTTACGTTTGTCTTCCCCCACCCTTTTGCTCCTTCTCCTAGGTATCTCATCTATCACTGATTTTTAGCTTTCTTTCAGCTCTTTTACCTTCTACCCATCACCATTTTCAAAACATTTCCCCCTCACTTTTTTCCATCCAGCCGTCATTTCCCTCACCCTAGAGGGAAGTCTTGTTTCTCCATCTGCCACCTTCCACCACTCTCCATTTCATTTTCCAACATCCCGCAGCCCAGTCCTCCCCGTCCAGGACTGAGCCGTGCCTCTAGCAGGGACCGCAACGCGCAGGCAGGGGAAGACGACCCAAAGTAGGCAGCGAATACGGCCCTGACCCGAATCCCCCGGTCAGAACTGGGCTGGTGCCACCACCAGCTGGTGGGAGCCCATTCCCTCTTCTGAAACAGGGGAGCAGCTGCCCGGCTGCAAAGGCACCCGAGMTTGGGAACCCTTCCTACCTTTGCTGTCTTAGGAGAGCACAGGATCTACCTCCTGCACCACTCTTACTGCGCAGTAGGTCCCTCCTCGTTCCTCCTCCCTTGCCCTAGCAGAAGGAACATCTACGGCGTTCGCCCCGCTCTGAGCAAGGCCAGTTTGATCTACGCTGCCGCCTCTSCTAAGAACTCCAGCTGTAATACCTGCTGCCTGTTCCCAGAGAGACAACACACCGTGGAGGCAAAAAGGCCTGGGAGGGGAGAACAGCAGGAGCTCAGAGAGGTCTTTCGCGGGGACGCAGCCCGCACGCCACCCTGTGCTTCCCGCTCCTCCGCCTCCAGGCAGGGGGGGAGAGATCCTCCCTCCTGTAGGCAGCTAGTGGAAACCGCTGCAAATAATTGTTTTATTGCCCCGACTTCCCTCCTCYTTTTGCAAGGGTGGGTATGGAAAGGAAAAAGATCTCAGGTTTTTCTGGTGAAGTGAAGCAGTGTGATACCTGGCTCCAGAGTAAAAGCAAAGTCCTCTGGGAAGCAGGACAAGAGGCCACACGCACATCAAGGTACCATCTTAAACATGTACATCAAACAACCCTCAGTATGTCAAACTCCTCCTAAACAAAAGAAGATCAAGTGTGGAGGCTGTTGGATAYATAATCCTCCCTTTACAAATGCAASTAACATGCCCTGAAAGAATAAAGACCCGAGTCACATAGCAAGTTGATCAACCTCAGATTGCAACTGGTTTGGTCCCCAGCATTGCTCCCTACCAAACAAGGCTGCCTCACTTAAACCGTAAGAGACAGCTTAATATTTAACAATGATTTTTTTTAGGAAGATCTGGCTAGTGTTAGAGTTCCTTTTATTGCTCAGAAGCAATTAAGGAACAGCATTTACAGGCTCTGTAAAGCTATGCTCAGTGACTGAAAGGCCGGGTGGAGCTGATTACAGCCAGAGCAAATCACAGTTGCTTTTAAAAAATTTAAGGATCCCACCTCATGCTCAAACAGTCCTGGRGAAGGTCTCGGAATGCACTTCCAAAGGGCACATCACGCAAAGTGCTATGAGCTAAACATTGAAAACTTGTTTCCACTCTCACTCAAAACCAGTGTAAACCAAGAGGAGCCATTCACTGAAGCAACCCCGAGATAAAACTGATCCAAGCATCTGAAGGAACACAGTCCTGGGAAAGGAGTTTCCCCCTCGCCTGGGCTGGTTTACGATCAATGAGTGTCATTATGTTCTTGCCGCTGACTGCTGACTTCAGTGACTCTCATCTCATGAAGTTACACAAACAAAAATTACCCTCTGTATAATAAAGCCTTCTTAGGGCTATAAGTTATCACTTATTTAGATGCTAAGTCAATCTTAGCTAGTCTGCTAATGCCATAGCTCCCTACTGGCATCCAAGCTGACCTCTCCTGCGTCCCAGCACAATGGCTCTTACCATACCTTGATATAACAGCACTGCCTGCTTAATTTCAGTGCTCCCAGGTTACTGCTTGCTGTTTTGTTTTCAGGTCTGGAGACGGACGCCTTGTTATAAAACTAAGAAAATATCATTAAAAATGCTTTGTCACTGACAAATGGAGCTGTAGCCGCACTGTAATAAGCCAGATGGAAGAAGTTCAGTCCACGCTTCCCAGTAAAATTCTCAGTGAAATGGAGCAAGAAACTCCACCTTCTCCTCACAGAGCTGAGGAGCACGGATTCTTCCAAAATCTCAGGACTCATCAGGAGAAAATAAAATCTGAAGCCTACACAGCAATGGGCTGTTCAGCCTGCTCATTCTGTACAAAAGTGATTCTTTTGGAGGACGAATAGTCCACATATACAGCAGCCAGGGACTTGTTTTTCCTGGTGTTCTGGTGATTCCTGCAGAACTGGAAGAGACTGGCAGAAAATCAGAAAATATGTATACTAGCTTCCTGCTAAATACAAATCTGAAACACCTGGCATTATTTTGGTTTTAACTTGCCAGTGTAATATAGTGATACCTTGAGATCAAATGAACATGCCTGGCATGGTTTTCCAAAATGGAATACTTCAACTCCACCATCCCCACAGGATGTGGGAACCTCGCGTGTTTTGGGTTGTGTTACACACGAAGTACAATGATGCAATCTGCCTTCTGATTTCAAACACTCAGCTTGGTTTGCATTTGCACAGTACCATCCGCCTGCAGCAAATAGTTTGGGGCAGTTGGGAAGAAAACGTTATGTTCAGGGTAAGAACCTAACAGAYAAAGTTTGAGAAGGTGTCAAAGGGTTCATTATCAAGTCCCCTTGGGTTTTGGTGGGGTTTTTTCCCTGTGTTAGAAAGGAGATAAAAATAAACACATGATGAGTATTTCCAGTGCAGTGGCCATTGCCAAGTTTGAAGAGAAGGATCATCAGGCCGTGTGCACTGACGCAGCTCTGCTGGTGCTGCAGAAAACTCTCACTGATTTCTCTGGAAGCAGAGTTTAAGACAACGCAAAGTATAATCCCACACTAAATGCCTGCCAATGCATGAATACTGGACAATCTCCCTTGCTTCTCTCATCCTCACAGTCCAAATCTGTGCTCTGGATTTACCGAAAGCGGACCCTACGCCCTTAATCCCACGTTGCCATTCTGTGACAGACTGACTCCTGACCTCTCTTATTCCCATGTTCTTTTAAAAAATGAAAATGATACACAAGAGACACAGCTGAAGTAAAGCCTTATGTCAAGGAAGATCATTCCTTTATTGTGAAGTCTAAGGTTTTGTGGAAATCTCAGTTTAACCCAGTCTAATGTTACAATATCCCTATCATTATGGCTTTTATCAAGCCACACAAATTCAAAGTAGTCAAAAAAATAATCCAGAAATATCAAGAAATCAACAAGAAAAATCTGACAAAAATTRACAATCATACTTTAAATGAAATATGACTTCTGTGAAACAAGTACTAACCTTGGACCAAACTCTGACCCATTACACCAGAGGAAATCAACTTAGGCTCATTACGATGGGACATTAGTAAGAACAAAATCTACTTTCTATGCTTCTTTATTCAAAAGATACAAACTTTGAAAAAAGAGATCTAGTAAGTAACTAAATTGATTATTTAAGCCCTCAACCTGTGAACAGTCTATTCATACACTGAGATTTACATGCTTAAATAACCCAATTCCTAGCAGCAGGTGTGTGTGCTTCAGGACATACCTTGAATGTTATGGTATTTTGGTTATAGCATTACAAACCAAAACCCAAGTAATCCATGTGACTGTACAATGCAGCTGTATCTACTGGCTGAGAATTACGGTAATCAATGGACATAGAAGCCCAGAGCTCCAATAACATCACAAATTTGCTCAGCAAAGAAACTTACCTAGAGATAGCTAAAATTGTTGTTTTCCACTCAGAAACACAGGACAAATGGGGAAGGGACCAATCCTGGACATTAACTACATTCGGTCACCCACGTACTATACTTCTCCACTAGCAGTCTGCTAGGAATGTAACCAAGTCAGGTTACCAGTAATGAAAAGCACAGATCAGCTCTTCAAATATTAACAGTATTTCCTTACCACTCTGATGGGGCGGAGGGGGGAACGGGTAAAGAGGAGAGGGGGAGAGAGCCTGTGTGTGTGTGTGCAAGGAATGTGGGCTCAATATACAACAGCACTAAATATTTTATCTTCCAACCAAGTTGCTACAAAAGAGTCCTGATTAACATTCCATTGCAAAAGATGCACCACTATACTAAAGGCCTTAAAAATCTACATTTAAATGGAATAAAAAAAAAAAGTGTTACACAAAAGCATCCTCTAGGCATTCCCTTTTAAAAGCAGTAGGTTAAAGGTTTGATTTATATAGACTTTAAAGAGGTTATACATTGCCTTTGTCACATCACAGTTTAACTGTGTAGTTTCACCTCAGCTTCACATTTATGAACCGGATGAAGACAATACCATTTCTGAAGTGCAAATCCAGATTTTTTTTATTTTTTTGTCTGTTAAAAATTCTCTTTGGTACATATAAATGCTGACATCCAGCCTTTGAGGTGTTCCTCTGTTTTGTTTTTTTTTTTAAACCTATTTCCCTGAAAAACTAACATATGCTACAGGTTTTAATTTTATTTTAAAGTAAACAGCACATGAAAGTGCTTGCCGGAATATTTATTAGATTCATCTGTTACTGTTTTGTTACATGATCTGCAAAGAAGAAAAAATACTCTCACAGTTATGCAAAAGAGCAGGGTTGGTGCACCATGACTGCAATATGGACTGGTTGATCTTTACTGGACCCTACGCTACAAACGAAAAATCTTTGGCTTTACTACATTTCAGTGTGTTACGTGTTTGCACAAGCCATGTTGTTTGAATTATCTAAGCTCTCTGCTGTGCATCACCTATAGGCTAATAATTCTCACTCCATCCAAAATCCAGCTAAGCTGAACGCAAGCGCTAAAGATAAAATTCAACACTTCCTCATCAGTTGTTCCACAGCAAAACACAGCACCGAAGGGGCTCGCACGGCAGCCAGCCTCCACGGGACGCCAAAGCATTCAAACTGGGGGCCCATCTTCTCATCTAACCCCCAGTGTTTACGCAAGGAACTGGTGAGAGATACTAAGCAAAGACACCAAGCCACAGGAGAGCAGCCAACACTTAATAAATGCAAAACACATCACAACCTAAATACGTTAGCCTAAATGTTGAATGACTCCTAATTATTTATAATCAGCAGTCATTAAGAGTCATGCTTTTCCCCACTGATTCCTTCAGTGGAGAGGAGGCAAGCGTGAAAAATGGGTTAGCATCCTTTCTGTGGGCCAATTGCTCCTGTTCTCACAGGGACTCAGCCAAAGCCCATTAGGAAGGTACTGACCTCAATACACTGTGGATCAGGCCCTAAACTCCACAGAAGTCTCCAGCTTCCAAGGAGGTTATGCTCAACCTGGCTTCATGGGCAGAGGGAGAAGACACGGGCAGCCTCACACTGCAGCCTCTTTCCCAGAAGACTTTTAAGCTTCCCACAAAGTGCAGTCGGAGAGGTTAAATACTGCATAACCACCAGCCTACCTCCCACAGACTTGCCAAGCGGTGGCCACATTCTGCAGAAAGCAAGGGAGGGAGGAGTTAATGCGTTTATGGATAAACACGAACGCATGGCAGGCGTCCCCAGCGCTGATGTGCCACTGCCGCACACGTCTGCGCCTGCAGATTGCCTGCTCCCACCCTTGAATGAGAACCTGTCTGCATAAATGCTGCCCAGGTGGGTCCCCCGGGAAGGTAATGGGGATCTGATACAAAAAAGAGCATTTTTAAGGCATTCTTCAGCATTCAGACAAAACCATATTGCAACCCTCTTACGCAGCCCACCTCACGTCAGACCTTTGTTATCTTCAGTGAAGCCCACTGCTTTTCTGCTGGGAGGGAGTCCTACCCAGACCGAATGTAGYCTATATGTAAAGGCTACTAATTAAAACAGCTCCAGAAGTCGTCAACTCTCCCCCATCATCCTCCCCCAACAAAATAAAACTTCTAACCAAAAGTTCAGTGCTGCCAACTGGCGTATGCCTTCCTTGATGGCGTTGAAGATCCTAAAGGAGAAACACTTAACAAGCTGTTTGTGAAACATTAGAGAGCCACTGTGCAACATTTGGTAAATAGATGATCTGGAAAGTTGCACAGAGTTGCTGAAAAACACCTTTTGTGTTTCCAGCTACTTACCACAAGCTCATAACCACAACACTTCTAAAACTCCGGGAATCTGCACCATAGGATGCTTGATGACATAGCAAATAACTCTTYCATTGATGCAGCGGTAGCAGCTCTCAGAAACAGCTCTGGCATTTACTCCCTGAGAAGTAAATATTGACTTAACAGCAACTCCCAGAGCATATGCAAAAGCCATATGAACAATCGCTTCCACCAGTGCAGACTCACACGTTCAGAGTGACACCTGCCACTTTATTCTAGCTCGCTCAACCTTGTAAATCGTGACAGAGAAATCTCCTCTTACATGTGCGATTAAAAGAAGCCAAGAGATTCTCCTCTGATTTCATCCAACCTATAACTCTATTCTTAAATGGGCATTTTACATACAACACCCCAGTCCCCCCAACAGACATACATATAAATGACTCCAGGGTAGCAGCCTATGTAAATAACACCCATCAGCATCCAAAGACAATTTTACATAATGGGGATCTGGGATTTTTAGGTCAGGTCCTTATCTTCAAGCAATCGCTGTTTTAAGTTAATTTTACAGTAAAAGGCTGGATTAGTGACGTTTTAGAAAGCACAACACAATGAAACTTCCTCCACCCAGCACAGCGGGTTTCAGCAAGGAACAAAAGGGACTTCTCAAGGAAGAGGAATGGACCCTACCAGTTAGGAAGACAGCAAGGAATTAAGATAACATAAATGATTGCTATACAACCCCACGAGGTGACCTGTGTCACCTCAGCTCAGTGACCACTGCCATTACCCAACCCACTTCCCAGTCCCCTCTTCACACTGCCCTCAACAGATCCGCTCCACTGTAGGTCTCGCTTATTCTGTCAGGAGAGMATCTCTCTTTGCTCTGCATGGGAGAACCTTCATCCTAAGTGTCTCTATGGATCACAAATGCCCTAACAGATTTTTTTTTTACTCTGAAATGTGCCATAAGATGTATTGTCCTTGTCACTCCAAGCCTCAGAGGAGTCCTCAGAGCACTCCAGCCCTCAACAAGCACTATAAAATGCAAATAACTAGCATCATCAGACTTAGTACCCAGTTGCAAAGGTTTATTGCCAAGCTGAGAGCAATTCTTGACATAAAATTAGGCCCATAGATAATGAAGCTAGATTGCTACCTACTGGTACAGACTTTTGAGAGCATGACTTCATGGTTCTGCGTTAAGTAACACAAGCAGAAGGATGCAGTGGTAAATTGGAGCGTGTGTGGGTGCACCCAACATTGCTCGTTTGCAGGTTCCAGTGAGGAATTTGCATGTGCATTGATAAGAGAAAGGCTCTGSTACCACCATGACAAAGACAAGAAGGACCAGTCTGCAGGGCTTACAGACTCACAGCCATCTCATCTGCCCCAACAGCGCATTTGCAGTACTGGTCCCAAAAGCGTGAAACTCTCAGGCATTTCCTTCTGACATGAACAGCTATCTAACAGAGGTAAGGACAAGACCTCAAATCCCATCTTAACTGTAACACAGCCAAGAGCTGAACATACATCTGCAGAGATAAAATACCAGCATATAAACAAGCTGTGATGGCTCACTTCTTGAAACCCAACAAGAAGGCGGTCTAATAAGGGAGTCACTTACACATCCTTAATTATGCTGGCTCCACAACAAGTTTAACTATCATTTAGGCAATTCCAAAAACATGGCAATTGCAAAATAATTTATAACTCAACCATAACTGCTTATCATGAGTAATGTACATTGCATGTTATTTTCAGATGATAGCAAAGCAGAGAGGGGTAGCACCCTCATTTGGCAAAGGTCCCTAGTGACTGCCTTTCGTTAACCCCAGAAAGGAGAGAGACAGAGAGACGGCCATCATCATCACCACCACCACCACCACTCATCTACGTCCGGCACCCCAGAGCTAAAGGGAACATAGGGATACTCATCCTGATATAACACGTTACAAAATAGTATTCCCCAGGGGATACAGGCAAGCTTATATAAGCAGCAGTGAAACTGGGCAACTTTCCAGCGTATTTATCCAACTGCCTGCAGTCTCCCATTTCAAGGTAGCTGAAATGCGGAGCGCTGAATAAAGTCATTTGATCCACATCCCGTGCATTTTAATAAAGAATGGGAAAGAACAGGCACCTATTAGTGTTTGCTAATTTTTATTTCCTAAAACACTGAAAGGTAAAACATCCTCCTCCTTTCTCCTGCCTCCACGGTCMCTTTTAGTTTAAAGTTATTCGCAGGCATCTCCAGCACTGAAACAAAAAGAAGTCAGTGTTTATGAATAGAAGCCTTATGAGAATGTTTTAAAAACCAAAAATGTTGTACCACATACTATTTTTTTAAAAAAAGGTAAAAAGCAAAAAAAAGTTTAACRAAAGCACTGTAAACTCTTAAGTGGAATCTCCTTTTCCCTTTCCAGCTCCTTCCACCTCTCCCTTGCAATTCCATTCCTTGAAATAAACTGGGATCACGTGGTAGTAGTCACACGAGCCAACTTCACACTCTTTGCTGACCTCTTAAGAGAAAGTTTAGGCTGGATGGACCTGTCCAGGAGAAGGGAACAGATGAAGGAGCAATGTTACCATGTTGTCCGCAACATCTGCACATTTTTACTTTTATGTCTCGCTTTTCAGGTTGGAAACTGATTTTGCCCGACCTCCAGAATGAGCGAAGGGAAAGTCTGCAACCTGAAGGGGCAGAAAGCTGGGAAACAGATTTGCAGTGTATCATTTCATACCTCTTCATGGCTTGTGTTTACTTTAGTTAACATCCACCTAACTTCAAGGACTCTTTACATTTTGAAGAAGAATTAACTGTTGCTAAGTTCTGAACGCTCTCCCTTTCAATTACAGCTTGATAGCCTGAGATATACACACTGCTGCCCTCTGCAACTCCTCCAGCGGAACCAAGGAAAAGCAATTTCATTGCTCTCTTTATTGCTAAAACAAAATACAAGCCCAACAAAATAAAGGAGTTTCCTTAGATTCCTCTAAATTTCTCATTGTTCAGGTATGKTCTATGTTGAAATAAGTTCAATCCTGCAAGACAGGGGGCTCTCACAACCAGACTGCCAAGGATTTGGTCTCCACAGCAGCCAAGATTCCTGGAAATCCAGAAGCATCTGTACAAGGCAATCCCGCATACAGTCAGACCACGCCTGAGACCTGCATTTCGGAGGGATGCCCCTCACACCCCTGCCCAGCACGTGCTCAGGGCAGCCCCACTCACACAGAGGCCCGGCCAGTAAGTATGGCTTGTCTGGGACTGCAAAAAGCCCCTGGTCACCACCGTGCCCACGTCCTGCTCTGTTCTGGCGGCAGGCTGAGCTTCTGCCTTCGCTTCCCAAAGAGCCTACACATCTCGGAGGGTAAGCGGTGTAAATCCAACACGGYACGCCTGGCCAAACGCGAACACAAAAGCAGCAGCCTAAATTACRTTCAGACACTCAAACAAAAAACTCCTGTTGCTCTCCCTTCGTGTCTAACATTTATGTCTAAAGGTAACATTTTTCCCCATAATTAAGGAGTCTGAAATACAATGCTTTTCTGAGATTCACCTATTATTACGAAAACTCATGTTAAGTTATCCTGTATCAACTACTTTGCGCCGACGTACAAGCTCCTACACCTCTGCAGTTTAAAGTACTGGTCCCATGAACAGCAATGACTTCTGTCTAACAATGCTAAAATACTGATTTTTGACAGGTTCTCAGTCCAACTATGACAACAAAAAATTTACCTGAAATCTGTTTAAAGGAAAGCACCATAGAGGAGCACAGAGCTCTTTCTTTCTTTCCTTCCTTCCCTTCTTCCTTTTCTTCCTTCTTTTTCCTTTAGGTCCTGCTTTTCTTCCTTTCTTTCACTCCTTCACTCTCTCCCCCTCTCTTGTAAATACCTGGTGGAATTTTTGATATCTTTTCTCAAGGTTCTTACTCACTTACAGAAATAATTTTTTTTTTTAAAGAGTAGGCTTATTTTTAGGCTCTGTTTTGAGCCTTGAAGATAAATGTAGCAATAAATCACAGTCCCTTGAAATATTTTTATTACTTGAGATGTTTTGGTATCCTTCATACTGAGGTTATTTCTCAGAGAAAAAAAAAAATTATTTTGTGGTGCCAAAGGAAATGTATGCAAGGCTTTAATTCTGATTTAAGTTAGATGGCTGAAGAAAAAGGTCTTTGGGAATTTAAATAGCAAAACCAACCTACCTCCCCCTATCCTCTGAACAATCAAAAGGAAGTGTTCAAAGCTGACAACAGGACTTCTAAATTGATTCCGCTCTTATATATGCAACATTAACCTCTATCATGTCAGCAAACAAAATGGTGTCTTGGAACAGATATTTTAAGCTCAGGGAGACTGTCAGAAGAAGATGCTGACGCACATCAAATTGAAAATATTAAATAAAACCTACCATAAATATTTTTCCTTGACCAATACTTAGAAAATATGGCACTGACTTAGATTGGGATGAATGTTGGGAATGAATTTGAGAGAAATCCCTTGAGGGATTCCAGATCCATGCTTTTTTGGCAGAGGCACTGTGATCCTGTACCCATCCTGGTGTTTGAAAGATGCCAATGTCCATTCACTCTAATTCTTCAGCCAAAAGTCTCTGAAGGTTAAGAAATAATTCATCGTACACACATTCAGAAAAGGAGGTTTAAAATGATGTTCGGATAACAGCTTAGAAGCCTGGCATTTCTCTAAGCAAAATTGTGGTGTTTTCAGTTTTGCTTTCCAGTGAGAGGTGTGATCCGTTATGAAGGCACTGAAAAAGCCTGTGAAAAACAGAAGAGTTTTATAGCAGTTTGAGACTGAATATTTAAATATCAATTAAAATAAAAGCATTCCCATACGGCTCCTGTGGAAGTCAACGGCAGTTGTGCYGCTGGCTTCATGACAGACGCAAGTTTGTATCTTACCAAATCCCTGAAACCTGGAGTAGTTCAAACTACAAGGAGTCACTCTAATTATTACAACTGCATGTGAACTAAGTCATAATTATTTTTTTCTTTTTTTCTGATCATACAGAAGAGCCTTCAAATAGGACATTTGCAAAAGAAGGCACATTTCCAGGATTAGGTCCTTGAGATAGCTTCATGAGAAGTTATCTGAAGTTTCGGAGATGAAGGTTACAATTCAGTGATGCAGGGTGTTGGGAGCCCAGACGTCCCACTGAAGGGAACCAAGACAACGGCTTGAGTAAGGAGACCGGAAAGCGACACTCAAGATTAAATATTTAAAGCCTGGACTAGTTAAAGTCGCTAAAAATCCTTTCAGCATTTCTATGAGTTGCGGACTGGGGCCTTAAATGAAATAAAGCTCAGTCTTACCACTAAAGGGCAATATGAAATTACGACTCCGAACGCGCCTTACCGCCCACCTTTCACGGGGTCAGTTTTGTCCCATCCCTGTCTCACTGTGGCTCCTGCATAGCCCTGCTCCCCGTTTGGAGCCCTAACCCCAGGAAGGGACGGGTGTCCCCTGCCTCCCGGGGCAGCCCCACGAACACGGAGGGGCCCCTCGCGCCGCCCCCAACACCCAAAAGCAGCGGCAGGCTTGGGCTACCCCAGCCACAGGTCTGCGAGAAGCCGCGGCTTCCCAGGCACTTCCAACAGGAAAAATCCGTGGAGCTGAGAGGGGAACGTGCCACGCGGTGCAGCCGCCTCCCGAGCTCGCTCCGCGCGGCTGTGCCCGAGATCAGCCCGGGGCGCGGGGCTGAGCCACCACGGGGGCTGAGCACCCCCCAGCCCCAAACTACTCGCGGGGTCCGGCCTCCGCCCTCCTCCTCCTCTCCAGCAGAAACACAAATTCGAAAATAAAAGCAGTTTCCGAGGAGCATTTTATCTGAGTTAAAGTTGGAGCGGGCTGTGAACTCCCACGGGACATCTAGGTTTACACACTTCGGATGAAACTGTAAATTGAATATTAAACACACATTTTTATCAAACTATATTTCTCCCAGAGAAGGCTGAGGACTGCCTGTTTATTTTTTTAATCTGATTCGCTATGTTTACAAGTGGTAGGAAAGCTGGTTACATCAGCTGCTCTATCTTTTTAGTTCTATTCGAGTGACTTGGATTTTGTTTTTCTAACACCGCTGAGAAAACTATAATGCAAAAAAAAAAAATCTATAATCTGTGAAAAGGCTCTCTGAAATCCATCAACCAAGTTGTATCCATAATTGCTTCCCTGGCTTATCAAAAAAAGGCTCATTTGCATTATCTGTTATCTTTAGATACCCATCCTGGTCTATAAACAGAGTTATCAATCCCGTTCAGAGGCCAGTCCACAAATTGAAGTTTTCTATAAAGGGAATTAGCTATAAACAAGCCCGAGGCAATTTTCTTTGACAGCCAATGGTAAACCATAGGAAGTAACTTTAATAGTGATTTACAGTTCTTCTCTGGTTTCCATCCAACTTTTCCTTCTTGTGCTTCTGTTCCATCCAAAAAGGAATTTTTCAGATGTTCTAATTTCCCATTCAAGATGCAATCAATCCCAACTCTAGGTGTGTCTAATCCAATTTTTACGGTATGTTCATGGGCCAGCACCAGAGAAAAAGAACTCTCTTTTTATTTTCTTTCAATTGCCTCTGCTGCAATCACAAGACTTGTCATCTCCTGGTGTGAAATGCACAACAGTAGAAGAGAGCGAAGGAGATTTGAGAGAGAGAGAGAGGGAGAAAAAAAATGAGCCAACCTACCGAAAAGAAAGGGGAAAAGAGAGACGCAAAAATAACATTAACATTTTTTAATTATCCTACATACTGAAAGCTTCCATTTACCAGAATAATTAATTAACTCAAGATTTTTAAAGCCTGTGCAGAGTTTTTAAGTTCCTCATTTAAATCACAATATGCTGTTAGAAGTGGGATATTTAGGAACGGACTCCAGCTTCACACCACCCATCTTCCTCATCCACACCCCAGTGAAGTCAGACTCGAGCCCTGTACCACTCGCTCACCCACACCACCCTTACGTACACGAGTAAACCCCGCTGCCCGGCCTCCCACACCACCGACAGTCAGAGGACTGCTCCTCCTTCACCAACAAAAGATCTTTTCTCTTAACAGCTTAACAAACGTTCTGGCTAACTCTGAACTTCCAAGAGACGTACATTTAAAATACTTGGGTTTTAATCTCTCATTAAAAAAATATCTCTAAGCCACTGACACACGCAGTGGATCTTAACGTGCATCACAGGCACAGCAAAGAAATAACAAGCAGGGGTATGGCTCCTTTCTGGGCAAACTACAGCAAATTAAGGTAAAGCAGCCAAAACCGCACTGACAACAGAGACCTACATGGATTTAAATCTGTGAGAGCAGCTGCAGAAGAACAGAGCAGAATTACACCCAAGAGTTTAGCAATTAATAAATATCCCCCRTATCAACACAGACCAATAAAAACTGTTTCCTTTTACATTAAGGAAAAATACATTTATAACTCAGACCACGAAGCCTGTACACTCTCCAATTCTTTTTCTCTATATATGCGTATACATGGGGGGCATATATACATATATACATGTGCGTGGGTTATTTTTCCCCTGATTGAAAGCTACCCTAATGGGTAGGCACTAATGGATTTGAAGTGATAAGGAAAAGGTGGACATGCAAAATGCTCCAGAACTTCTGTTCCTAATCAATCACCAGAGATCAGTGACATCATTCGAGYCTTTGATCAGAGCTCCCCTTTCAAGCTTAAAGAGGGGGATAGATTGACCCRCACCAGCGGAGGGACTGAAGAAACACCTAGGATACAATTCACAGTGAAATATGAGAAGTCACCGGCATCCCTCTTCAGAAAAACTATCCCTTCCCACCTTCCTCGAGGAATACAGCGCGCATTCCAGAGCAACCAAGCACAAACAACAGATTTATCTCTTTCCCCAGTAATTAGAAAACAGCCAGGGAAACAACACATCACCAAATCCTTTCAGGTTTTACTTTCGAAGCCTGCACGCGCATTTCATCCCGAGCAGGCAGTTTATTACGTTTGCTTGCATTTAAAAATCTTCTCAAGTCCATTAGTAAGAAAAAAAAAAAAAGGAAGGAACTTATTTTTCCGAAATGCCTGAGCAGCTTTAACAACTAAAGGCTGACGCCCATTTTTAAAGAATAAATTTCAGGAGAACCAGCATCACGGCAAGCATTCACTACACTTAGCACCGGCCTTTGTCCACGTCAGGGCATTCAGAGAGTTCGGATCTCTAATCCCACTTCAGCTAAAATTGAGCTCCATTGTTTCTCAGTTCATCTGAGTTTCCATGGCACTTACTAGGACTTAAGTGTTATTTACTTAGCGCGGTTTGTTAAAAACAAAAAACAATAACTAAGTCTTAACGTGAGCATCAGGTTTGCTTTTTATTTTCCCTTTTTCCTTTCAATAAGCTCAAGATGCAGTCAGCATTTTACAGTCTCAGAGACTTCTTCCGTCTAAAAATCTTCAAGAAAAGCGAAGTTGAAAATAGACCTGAAAACGTTCACTTCATTGTTTTGGCTTGGTTTTCCCCCATCTGTATTTTTAAAAAATCTAATTGAGCTTCCTGAACAGCAGCAAAAATGTAGTTTATTATCTCCCTCATCAGGTGATCAATGATTTCATTAATAAGACAGATAACAAAACTGTCATATCATCGACACAGTTATGAAAGATGATCCTGGCTTCTTGCTCCATTTTCCAAGGTCTGGGATTCTCTGTGGCAGCTCTGAGTCCATTCAATATTTTCCACAGACAGAGAAAAGTGAAAATCCATTTTGAAACCAATTTCAATTAGGATCCAGAAGCTGTTATCACAGGTGTCGCAGAATGGGCCCATAAGTGGAAATGTCGCCTATCCATTCTGAAATGAAACCTTATCAGGGGCTACAAAGATGGCTGAGGACAGCCTATCTGTAAATTACTTTTCGTCCTGTGTTAACTCAACCCTAGTTCTGTCATATGGAATTCTTTCCAGCCCCTCGTAATAATCTAATGACTAACTAGGCGCTGCACCAAAACGGTTTTTATTCTGCTCGGGCTTCCCCCGCCGAACGGGGCTGCAAATGCAAATAACCGGAGGCGGCCAGGCGAGCCGGCGTTATTTAGTAATATCATTTAAAGCTCTCATAGTTTATTACGGGGAAGTAACGGGCTTGCATTCTGAAGCCTGTCTCCACCCATCGCATTCCTGGTGATTTTTCAATTGCAAACTCCAAGGCCCAGTTATTTCATTAATTCAGCACCCAAGTAGTGAGGCTTTTCTCTCACATCTTTCAGTCTCCTTTTAGCAAATTATCCCATGACGGAGGATTTATTCAGTCAAAGACCTCGGACTTTGAGAGGCAACAAAAGAATCAAGAGACTTTCTGGTCCACCTGCCTGGCGAATGATGAGGCAGGGTAAAGCCTCCCCTAGAGAAACCAATCAAACCATTGTGTGGCACAGTCAGACCTTTTCAACTGTCAAGCCAGGAGAGCAGGAAAAGAGATGAAAGAACTCAGGATGAAGCTACCATTTACAGAACCATGTGGGAATGGTCTCCGAAGATTTAATAATTGGGATGGAACTCAACTTTCTGAAAACTAAAAGAAAGAAGTGGAGGGGGGAGTAAAAGAAAAGAGAGAGAAGAGAAAGGAGAGAAAGAAGGAAAGAAAAGAGAGAGACCAGGAGGAGGGGAAAACACTACCGGTCAGGCCCAGAAGGAACTTTTCTACAAAATCCTCTGTTGTTATGTATGAACCCCTACGCTGGAAAAGAAAAGAAGAGCAAGCGCACAACAGGGACAGAGAGAGAGCAAGAGAGAGAGCGCACAGTTTGCAATACTAGCTTAAGTTCCAGCAATTTATCATCTCATCTTAGGAGAAACTCCATCAGTACAAATCTGTTCTATTAAGCAGAATAAAAAAACCCCAACCCTTAGTTCAGGATATCTGGGTGCATTTTCAAGCTATTGCATGTGTGGGACTTAAGTTTGCATTTCCACTTGGCTGCATGTGGAACACGCGTGAAAAGTCGTACTAAATGAATGGAAACCAGCGTATTTTAAGCGGTTGGCATGGGCAAAGAATGTGCACACACAGCTCCTGTGTAGCAAGAYTCCAGCTGATTCAAGCACAAGATTACAAACTGCTTTTTGATAATCTGACCCATAAAGCCTTACAAGCCAAATTTTAAAATCACCTGAACAAAATCCAGTATTTCCTGTGTACTTCTCTTTTCCAAAGTGCCTCTGCACACTTGAAATATACATTCATCAGTAGGTCCAGATCACATTTACAAGTAAATCAACATTTTTCTGAATTGCCAGCCTTGTGAACAAAAATAGAATCTGCAAATTAAATTGTGACCACTTGCAGTATACATCAAAGGCAAAGACTTTTAATGGGAAATAAGATAATAACACAGCAATAAAATCCATCTCATTCCCTCTTAGTTGGGATGGCAAAAGAATGCACCTCCCTCCTCTCCTACCCTCACCCCAAAATAATGAGATATGGCTTGGAAAGAATACAGAGAATGTAGTTTTAATACAGTACCTTCTTTACATAATCACATACCATACCCTCAGCACACTTCTCCTACTTATTGGCATATGTATTTAGTAACAATTTCTATGTAAGCAGAAGCTGAGATTCATATCTTCCAGAAAAGAAAAAAAAAGGGGGGGGGGGGGGGAGTAAATCAAAACATACAGAGCAGGGATATAATTAAATGCAACATTGATGCCTGATTATTTCCTTTTAACTGGAGACAGATATGAAATAGAAAACATCTAGAAGAAAAAAGACGAATGCCATTTGAAAACCTGTTAAGTAATTTAATTACTTCAACTGCCTTAATTTACACAGCTCCAATCATAAAGCCAAATACTGTGCCCGCCAGAGGGGTTGCCTGGTTTTAAGTCAATTAGAAGGATTTTTAAAAATTCTTTTTATTTACTTTAAGAAGAAGGTCTACTCCACGTAGCTCCTTCACTCGCAGATTCCCAAGTCCGGTCTCTTTTCAGGACCCAGGAAAACTCTCAGGACGCGAGAGTTTTCCACCTGGATTTTTTTTTTAGCGCCCTTCCGATCCTCCCCAGCCGCCTGGCACCCGTGTGTTTGCTGACCCGCGTTCCCAGCGGCCGGGAGGAAGGTGGCATCCCTCGGCGGCATCCCTGGGAGCGGCAGTGCCGCCGCAGAGCCTCGCCACGCCGCCGCTCCGCTCCGGTGGCACGGGCTGGCRCGGCAGCGCCAGGTCATCGGGGGGCCCTTCCTCTTTTAGGGCATCTTCCCCAGAGACCAGCGCTTCGTGGCAGTGAGTCAGCCCTTTCCCAGAAGGCCGACAATATCACTGAAGCTTCAGCTGCCAGCAGCCTTTTTCCTACTAAAAATCAAACCTCTTGGTTGCTCACCCCCACTTCCCAAGTACCGTGGGCTGTAATGCCTGAATTTTTTTGAGGTCTGATTGATACTGGACTCCTGCAAAGCACAAGCTGCAGAGCACGGTACCGTTGCCATACTGTAGAGACCCATTTTAAACCTTTTTATTATTATCACTTCTTACTCTATTTCAAAACCCAGGTAGAACTGCAATATGGTTGCCTGGGTGTTTTGGGGATTTTTTGTTTTTCTGGAAAAAAAAAAAAAATCCCCAGCGTGTAATCCCCTAAATTTAACCTCCACCTTGTCCAGGTGGCAAGCTTCTGCTGCTAACTAATGTTTTCTCCCGATTCCACCTCGTGTTATCCAGCAGGATGTTAAGTCATTACTTACTGATTACAGTGATTGCAGGGATAAGCCACTCAATCATCTCTTTCTGGAACTTGCAAAGGGATACAGGAGGATTGACATTTAATATCCCTTATGCTATTAACCACTGCAGGGAGGGGAGAGAAGGGGGGAAAAAAGGAGGGAAATCTCGGCAGAATTAATGAAGCAATACTGTATTGCACTTGCAGATCATTGGCTTTAGAGCRGGGTAAGGGTAGGGCTGGCTCACTGAGGAACAACACCAGAGAATAGTATCAGGCAGAATGAGTTATTACAGTCTACAATAAACCCTAACTTGATGACTGAAATTTTATTAGTAAGCATAAAGGACCACGGGTCCATTACTCCGAATGAACATGTATTTAATCAGCTATTCACATCAGATTACGATATACCAAGACATGCAGTCCCCACTTAATTACAACCTCCAATACTTTTGCTTCCAATACTTCCAGGCGTCAGGAGAGCCTACCCTTCCCAAGGATAGGTACTTTCTTTTAGTTTATCCTCTTAGGACCTGGCCACAATCATTAGAACAGAAGGGTACACAAAATCTTACAAGTTCAGGTCTTTGCCCTTACTTCTCTGCACTACCACATGTGACCATTCCACCCTTACTTTTCACGCTGCTGTATGCCACCGTTACAAATAATAGGAATCACTTGCAATATTTGTCTTGCTGAAGAACAAAACCCTCAGAAAAACCTACACACTGAAGTCATCACTTCCAGTATCTAATACTACAGGATGTTGTTTCCTCCTTGACCTGAAAATGAGAAGTGAAGAGGGCCCCTCCATCCCCTTTGATTTCAGGAGAGGAGGAAGGAATCTCCTGATCACTTTGTAGAATCAGGTCTCCTATAATCGATTCAGGACACCATTTGCAAGCCACTAAAATAGTACAGGCAGTGTTTCTTGATACCTAACAACCTCTTTTGAACCCTGACCTCTCAACGGGACCCTCAGCACATCAGTCCAACGAGGGGGCCAAGAATGGGTATTATGATTAACACCTATTTTATGGTGAGCTTGAAAGCAAGCAGCAGGACAAGTAACCAACTGAAAGTTTAAACAGGAAATGTGATTCTTATGGGGTTGCAGACTGCTGAATGCTTCCCTCCTTCAACCCTGAAAGAACTGCTAGGAAGAAGAAAAAAAAAAAAAAAGGAGACCTAGATGAAGCTGGCTCTTCTTCTGAAAGAATCAAAGTGGACGCATGAACTTCCTCTCATTTATTCATCTATCAAGCTTGGTTTTAAGTTACATCATCATTAAGATAATAATTTCTGCTTTCTATCACTTTAAGGTATGTTCTCAATAACTATCTGATTCTGATAAAGGTAGTCAAGTCCACAACCTACATACGTTTATAATTAGCTTTTTTTTTAAGGCAGAGTAATAGGTTAATAAGAAATATCAGATTACACTGGAACAAGCTCATGGGTCAAAAACTAGACAAAACACATCAAACTGAAAATAAGTGCTTGCCTGTCAGACACTGAAGGAGCCCCTATACAATAACTGCATTGTATTAATGCAACATTAAAAACATCAGTTTAGAGCCAAAATGTGCAAAAGAGGAAAGCATTTTAGTCACTGACAAAATTCACAAGCCAAACAGTAAATAAATCAGGGTTGAACACAGTATTACAATCTCCTAATGTTCTCCAAGCAGCGCTGCAAAGTGCAGCTTTGCCTTGTATTAATTCAGACCTCACAGAAATTCCCTGTACTTTTTAGAAAATAAGGCGAAAAATTAATTATATCCATGCTACAGATTAAGTGGAAAAAAYAAACTGCATATAGCTGAGGGCTGTGTTCGGTTAGCGCGGGGTTTTTTGGTCAACACCTTTTAGGAAGTACTCTAACAATAAATCTGATTCACTTACAAAGCAGAGCGTAGAGCCGAAGCGGCCGGCCTGGTAGAGCATTAAAGCAACTGCCTAATTGTAAGCATGCAGATACCCACATTAGGGCCAACACAGCTATTCCTGTGCCTAAAGCGAGGCGTTYGCTCGAGTACTTGCTGGACCGGAGCTCAAGACTTCACTGCAACGCCGGGACCCCCAATTCCCGGTGCYGGGGTGCGGGAGGGCACCGCACCAGCCCGCGCGGAGATTTCTGCTCCGGCACGGCGGTGCCCAGCCGGACGCACCGGCTTGGCGTGCCGCTGATCCCACCGACAGCCCACGTGCCGGGCCGCCAGGCACGGCGGCCGAGGAGCAGCACGGAGGAGTAGCCAAGAACAAGCCCCCGCGTCGACGTTCGTCACCCTTCAGYAAGACAGGCCACCGTGCGGACTCCTGCGACGTTTACGGCGTTCACCTGAAGGTATTTCTTTTTAATCCTGGGATTACTTGAAATTGCAGGAGGTACCGTAGTATCCAATGGAGGTGTAGCAAGGCAGGTTTCACGACCTGCAACACCAGGCGAAGGCTCTTCAAGAGGAGCACAGAACTRATTTTAATGAGTTTATCAATGGGTACCTCTCTTCAGAAAGCCATTCCTTGCACAACTCAGTAGAAACCTGTGTGCGCATGCAGCAGCTTTCAGGATGACGACCTAAATCCATGCACTGACATGGCAGGGAACAGGGTCTCGCTGCTTTGTCTCCAGAAAAGCGGCAGGGATGCGCGTGTGAGAAGACAAGGCCTGACAACACAGCACGGCAGTGGTCCGGGACACTGGCCTCATTACCCCAATGTAATACCAGTGACATGTCGTGACATAAAAACGGTATTTATTTGTTGTTGTTATTACTTTGCCAAAGCAGATCGGCCTGAGGCTATCAAATCACACCATACACAAAAGTAAGCTTACTTTATACCCTAGCACAAACTTTTTGTTCATACAGCCTTTTGTGAATTAACATCTCCGTTAGCAGTTTTCTTTAGCTAGTACCCCCTTGGATATTAGCCTTGCAGTAAACATATGTCAAACAAAGAAGGAGTAAAAGGAACAATTTGTAAAGAAATGTATCCTAGTAAACTGCGTGCAGTTTGGTTGAGATGATACACAACATGTAACGTAAAGGAGAAAAAATCAAAAGCTCGCAAAAATGAATTCAAAACAAAGCAAGAGTGGTCCCAAATTACAAAGTCCCACTGGGGATCAAAGTGCACCAAAGATTTTTGTTAGTTATTACAAATGATTTTTTTTTTCTTTTTTTTTACTTTTTTGCTCACATGTATTTTAAAAGAAGTTTTAATTTGCTCCAGCACCAAGACCTTCCCCACATGTTTTGGCCTGGAGCACATTTTAATGGCTTAGTTATAAATCCCTGAAATTAGGGGTTTATAATGGAAACGCTGGCAGGCCCTTATCTAACACAGTGCAAGCATCTTAGCACTACAGTCAGAGTTTGTAGTTAGGCGAGCGCAGCAGAAATCTTTTTCGTATTAAGCAGTGACAGGAACTCAGCAGAAGTGGCTAACACGTAAACCACGGCCCGCGCTTGCTTATTGTTTGAATCTACAGCGCAGCTGGTACCTCCCGAGGGGCACCCACAGGTCTGGGCCTCACAACTTCCATTGCCTAGTCCGGGTTAACACACGTGCCCTCCCAGGCCACCTTTCCCACCCCCTTTCCCTTGCACCTACRTTTACACCAGGCTCTTCAATAAACAGTTTGCACAGCGTATGATTTAAAAGTTTTCCACGCTCAATATTCACTCTAACATAGATTCTGCTACAGGGTATGTTACTCACTTTCGGGAACTGYTGAAACAATGGCATTTTCTTTGTTTCTTCACGATTGTCAGCTTTGCATAAAACTCACAACTAACAGCTTTCAATCTATTTACGATCCAAGTTCTGACTTCTTCAGAAGACAGCAGAGCTACTGAGAAAATACTAGTTTCTACACCACATCTGTCACTCACGTCCATGTTACCTGGCAAACTTTGCTAATTAATGTGTTGTCCAGAAGGAGAGAAGCACTGATATTAGACATGCTTAGCAGTTGACACTGGTATGATAGGCAGATGTTGCTCTGCAATGACAGCAGAGTCTTCTGACAAAAACAGCRAGGATCAGTCTGTCTTTTTGTTATTTTTAAGGGTACCTTACCTTGTTTAACAGAGCATTCAAATGCAAATCACAACCATTTAACATTACCACAGCCCTCTGCAAAAAAGAAGCACTGAATCAACAAAAGCTGCGTGTTTTGTAGGAGTGGTGTCTTATATCAACTGATGATGATGTTCCTGTAGTAATACTCATTCCAGCATTAAAGAACAAAAGATGCAAATGCGATGCAAGCTCCAGCTTTCAAGCAAATTGGTCCTTCTAACCAAAATTCATTATCATGACAATCACATCTGCAAGAAGCAAAACTTTAAAACTTTGCTAAGGTAAAACTCATGTTTAAGTTCCTAAGGTTTTTGGTATCAGTATTTGTTTTGGTACGTGCTCCATGGAGTCTCTACACTAAGAGGAAATTTTTCATATCCAGAAAGGAATGGAATTTTTTATCCCTTTGAAGCCCAACCCTGTACCTCTGCAAAGTCGTTTGCTTGGTTATACATGAAGGTAGATTAGAAACCCAAACCTTGGAGATCCTGGTGACTTCCCTAAATACAAAGACTAACAAGACCAACCCTTACCCACTGAAAACAAAGGTAACCGTCATTAGCTTAACCAAACGCAGCCTCAGGCCCCAGGATGTGTACTACATTAGCATCTCATTCCGTTAATAGGAGACAATTCCAGTGACAAAAATTTCTAGTCATTCATTAGACTTAGAATCATCCCCGCTCTTGGGAGTTTGATGCCCCTCACATGCAGTAATACACCACCAAGATGAAGCAGGTAGTTAAGAACTAACATTACCATTAAAGCTGATAGGTAGAACAGAGAGAGAAAATTATTTGACCACAGGGTAAATCAGTGTCAGAATTAGGCAAAAACGTCTTGAAGGCTTTATTTTTAGCTCTCTAAATCTAAATGTTTTACGATAACGTTAGAGCTAGCCCAAACAGTCAGAGGTGTATGCCAATACCAAGTTTGAGTACAAACCCCTGACACATCAAAGAATACGTGTAAGTGTTCAAGTGTGCATCTGTTCGAAAAGTTGGGCCAATGTGGAAAATCCTATTATCSAAAAAAAAAATACAATGGGGAGCTCTTCAGCTAATGTGAACCACTGTAATTCTATTGACAGCAACGGATCTCTGCTGACTTACACCAGCTGAGGATCTAATTTCATATGCCTTAGAAAACTGATGCAACTTTTTCCATAGCTGCTCAAGAGTTTCTATACTCTCGTGGGGATCAACTCCAACTAGTAGGTCAGCAGGTGCTGAGTTTGCTTTGAATCTGAAGTCCAGTCACACAGAAGGATACTGGGACATGTGCCATCTAATTTTTACTGACCCACAGAGATTCCCCTCTCGTATGGCTGCAGGATTCATATGTTTTCTGCTTTAGTCTGGCGGGAGATACATGTTTCTTTGAGAAAGCAGAAACCTTTCTTCAAGATATCAAAGTGAGAACCTGACCTGGACCACAAGCCCAGATGACTGAGCATGATGGGAGCAGAAAGGGTGAACAGAAAACCTTTTGCYGGGAATACACCAGGATTCCAACATATGCAGAAAGACATCTTCCATTTTTAGCCATTATTAGACCGATTTGCAAAAACCAACAGTTAATCTGCAGCTATCCAAAATCCGCAGATCTAAACTCTGCCCACACCTTTTCAAGCAATTTTCTTTCCTAATGCAAAGGGAGTTTTGCATTAGTAGGGACCAATACACTCAGCCCTCTTACACTGAACAACGAAAGGGCCAGGGCTGGGATTACACAGTCTCCAGAGAGGCAGAGAGTATGTAAAATTGTCAAGTGAGATAATCTCTGGGGAGAACTAAGCAAACCACTCCAGTCTGGCAAATCTACAAGCTGTACATTCATAACTTTGAAATGAATTCACGGGAGGATACGCTCTTAGCTTGATGTTTTGTCCCCGGTCATTAAAGAACTTTGGGGAGGTGGGGGCAGCCCTTTGCGAGGAGCAAGTTTATTTGTAAAAGAAGAGAAGAAAAAAAACTTTTGCCATCAATTTTGACAGAGCTACTTCTGTCTCTTTTGTGWTAACTAATTATCTAACTAGTGTAAGAGATTTCAATGGCCAAATGCAAAGCACCCGCAAGCCCTGCCAGGCTAATCAAGACAATTTCCAAAATGCCAAAACCAGGAACTTCCTATAATAAATAACTTAGCACATTTACATCTCAAATTAGAACATCTGGAAGAAAAAGACTACGCCTGATGCCAGAACAGGCCTTATTGTATCCTACCACTTTCCACCACCACCACCCCGCCTTGTTCGTTTTCTTTAGCCTTTCCTTAGAACAAACACTGATCCAGGTGCAAATGCTCAATTCACAAGGAATGCAGTGAACATAAAATTACTGTAGGTTTGGCTGCTAGTAAATCCCTGCTGTTACTCACCATTGGAAGTTGTGCTGGAGGCAACAGCTTTCTCACTGACATCTGTTCGACTGGAGCATTTCACGATGGAATTCTCCACTTTTTTCTTCTCCGTCGTGGTAGAGCTATGGGACTGCGCCTCCATGATGACTTCTCATTACTTCAGCTCTCCTTGTACTAATACCTGAATGAAAGAAGAGAGCCATAAACTTTAAATACTATGCGAAAGCTTAGCCCAAAACCTGTCACACCTCTCACCTGAAGAAGAGCCTGCAGCACAACTGAATTAGCAGTCCACAGGCCATTTCTCGATGCCCATCAAATCATGTTTGCATGCATGAATTCCTGAGGAATTTAAGGAAAAACTAACACCAAAAATCAGTATGTTTGCCTTTAAAGAGAATCAGCACCACAAACTACTATGCTGCTTGATGGGTAGGTCCATTTTTTTCAAGCCTGTAGGGTTTTAATGGACCCAGGGGAAAAAAGACAGCATTTTTCTCCTATGTCCAGAGCACTTTGGAACAACGCAAAAGAAATCACGGCAGACCTTCATGTTGACTATAGAAGCCAAATATTTAAATTTCAACATTCACGCTACCCGAACACACTGCAACAAGAATTATCCTGTCTATCTCTACACCTTGTTCTACTCGTGTAAACATCTCTCACTTTGTTTGTTCAGAAATCTAACTCAAACAAAAGTGCATTGGAGCAACACCCTGAAAACCACAGGGAAAGGCAAATATTATTGCTARTGGCAGATAATGAGACCACTTTCTTTTGCATGAAAACGCTGAAAATGGAAAACTCTGCAGAGGTGTGTCTCTGGTTATTCTGCCTTTCCTGGCTGTTCTCAGTRTCATCTCCCGTGACACATTCATTATATACCCCGCGGATCACTTCTCCTTATTCTTAGAGCTTTGACATTCCTGACATAAACCCAAGAAGCCCACAAGCTTCCGAAAGGGGAACACTGCTTGTGCAGCAGTGCATCCACGCCAGGCCCCAAGACCGCAGGGATCTTGGGCTGCGAAGAACACAAGCATTTCCAAGCCCTGGTCTGTGGCTTAACTTGACACACAGCAGCCTGTCCAAGTAAGCTTTACACAAACCATCAATATTCAGCACACACCGTGCTTAGAACCCAAGTACCTGAGTACTTCGGTGGTTTGAACACGATCCTATGCAACAACAACAAAAAATAATAATAAATAAAGAGTGTTTTCAGCTCTGAGCAGCACTGCAGTCATTAGCTAAAGGGGTCTGAAACGGAAGGAAGTCGCGCTGTTCTAGAACAACATTTAAATGAATTAAAAAACCAAAGGCTTCAAAACAAGCCACAAAGTAAACTATAATGAAGTGTAATTACATTAGCAACCTGCTTCCCCAATTCTGACAGGCCAAAAAAAAAMCCCAACAAAACMAAAAAAAAAAAGGCTACAAAGYCAATTCATCACAAACACAGCTGTCTAGTAAACCTTCCCCTTCCCACCTCCCTAGTAGGAGTTCTTTTTAATAGCACAATAAAACACTCCAAAGCCTCATTGTTATACAGTAGGGATCAAAGAAGAGCCCAATCACTAAATGAATCATTATTTAGCTAGGCAGCACAGCCAGAGAACTGGACTAGCTATCAGAGACTCTCTGCCACTGACCTACTGGTCTAACCATTGGCTAGGCATTTGTCTTCCCTCGAGATYCTTTCTTGCTAAAAACAGGAATAACAAAGCTCTGCCTGCCATGGCAGAGTACTTGTAAGAGTACTTTCAAGATCTACCTGTGAAAGTGCTATAAATATTATCGTGATCTGCGAAACGACTTCGTACCAGAACATGAAGGGGAACGTCAGGTGTCTTCAAATATGAAGGAGAGGCCTAACAAYACTCAACTTGCAACAGCCCCCACTTGTACCCAGCAATGCACAAACCTCCTCGAGGTGAGATCTCATACGAGCTTTGTAAACGGCACCTTTCCAACTTTCTCATACGCTTTCTCCCCCTTTCCCCTTGCACATCTTGCACAAGAGCATCCAGAGCTTTGGTCAGTTATCATCTATATCAGGCTTTTCAGTCCCTTGTGCTGGCAGAAATTGGGGGGATGCTGGCACTGCTGCCAAGCTGTTCACCCCACACTGWCCAGATCACGCTTGTTTGTCACGCCGCATAAATACCAAAATCTGCCTCTACCCAGCCTCTGGCCACTGCCTGAGCAAGTCCTTCAATGTACCCTCKTGTGCTCTGACTACCCTCCTTTGAGTTATTTAATATTTTCTAAAAGGAGTAATTTTTTCTGCTGTCTCTGAAGAAATTTAAAAAGCTCTACATTTTCAGTTGTGGTTATTCTTCTTCTGTTTTGTCTTTTAAGGGCCAAGTCTGCTATTCAGGCGGCACCTTCATTTACATCAAAGAGTTTGACTGTGTGAGAGCTCGGAGGGGGAAGCTGCAGAATTTGTCCCCCATTTTCTTCCGTTCTCAGTTCACAAGCCCGTTTCTTTTGGCTAAAAGTCAATGAAAGGAAACAATTATGCTCCCTCCCCAACTAGAAAGGAAGAAGCCACATACTTGGCCCCCATTTCAGAAGGCCAGCAGAGTGGCGTGAAACATTTGGGCAAAGGTCACAAAAATGATGACAGGTATCTACAGTGGTTCCACCGCCTCCTGCCACGCRGACGTCTGTGCAAATATGCGCAAGGAGCCCTCACTTATCTGCACCTCCTTCCCCTCTCCACCATGCCAGGACAGCACCTCCATTACAATCTGATCCTACCACTGCTTAGTAAAGAAAGGAGACGAAGGTACTGTGAGGAGTTAACACAGCTTTACCCTCCTAGAAAAGCATCTTTGGATCATCTGCAACTCAAGAGCAACGCGTGGCTGCTCAGACTGGCAACCATCCATTCTATTGGCTTCCCCAACAGCCTACCCATGAGATTTTTCTGGTGTTTTGGGGTTGGTTTTTTTAATGGAGGGAAGACTAGGAGACATAATWCCACATTTCCCACCCCTTTCTATCACTTTCCTGTTTTATGCTACCTAGTGTGGACAACGGTACAGAACAGAGGCTTGAAGTAGCAGCTTAAAGTGAGTTTTTGGTCAGAAAATTGCAGAATTGGCGATGAGCTAATATAAATGCCTGCTCTTGGTACCTGTTCTGGTTCATGTCCACATCGTTTACATCCAGAAGGCTGCTTTTATTCATGTCAGCATGGAAGAGGCAACACGGCAAGAGTGAACTTTCTTACTCGGCTCTACACCCTGCACCACGAGCCGACGGCCCCGGCGCTGCAGGCGTTTCCTCCCGTGCTTCCCTCCGCTCCCAACCCACGCACGCGTGGCAAGGGTGTCTGCAAGAATTCCAGCAGCTCCAGTTACACTCCAGTGCCATATCAACTACATGGTGATACGCATGGCTGGGAGAGTAAGGAAAGCCAGGAGAGATGGCAGGACTAATAATTAAAGGTATGTGTTTTGGTGTGTTTTGCCAAGCATGCCTGATAGGGAAGCAGTCAACTGGAAATCAATATGGTGCCCCCAAAATCTTTTTTTTCCTGAAGACAAATTTAAGCTCAAGCCAAAAACACTAACCAGACACACGTCTTCTAGAATCATCCTCCTTAATTTTGGCTGTGATTTTTATTTTCTCTCAAAAATTSTACTGAAATATGAGAATTGCAGTCTACCAAAAAAAAAAAAATGTCCAGGACGATGTGAAGATTTCTTTCCACTGGCTGCTGATCCCGATCAAAATGCATTCTGAAAATCAGCCAGCCTGAGGTCGTCTTCACATTAAAACATGAAGTRGTTTATAGGACGGTGTACAGGGCTCTCCCCAGCGTGTGGGTCAGTKACTTCCCTGCTCCTGCCCCCAGGCCTGAGACAATATGGATCTATTCTGCATCAAGGAGCCCTGCTTTCAAAAAAACAGAAAGCTAGTTTCTGTCAGCTATCCAGCATCTCCATGTGCATATGAATGGCAAGAAAATGCTGTAACAGTATATGGGCGAAAGCCTGAACTTTCATAGGTAAATAGAGGGATAAACATTCCTTCCTGAAAGCAAACATTCATGGCTTTTTCCCATTCAACCATGCCTGAACCTTTTGTAATTTCCCTAAAGCCTGAACCCACTGCACAATTAATTCCAGATCCCCATTTTAAACCTAATCCCTCTCAAAACAGCAACCTGCCTGCAGGTGTGTGTCTCTTCTTTTTAAATCATAAATGTAAACTTTCCCCAATTCCATTATCAGATTGGAGAAATTTTAGGAACAAGCTACTGGGATGAACTAGTTAAATGAGGAAAACTATCTCTTTTAAAAGGAGTGTCAACAAATGGCAATATGTTGGAAATGTATTTCGAACAAAAAAATTCTTTCCAGCAATTTGAAATGATATAATTTCCGGTCCCTATGTATGCTGGTCATACAACTGTGCCCCACAGTAGTAAAAATAATCATATTAAGATACTGGGGAGAAAAAAAAAAATCTTTTTGTTCATTTACTCACAGTACCAACTAACCGAAACCAGTGGRGCAGCCCTCTGCCTGGAAGAGCAGGAAATGTGACCCTTTCTGAACACACACTTCGTTTTTCCAAGAAATCTTCAGCTCTGTACTCCTTTTCCTCTCTGAATTACTTTTTAAAATCATTGCATTTATATCGAGCAGGTTAATTTTAAAGACCAGATCACGCAAATCTTTATTCATGCGAAGACACTCACTGACTTCACAAGACTACTTCCTTCAGTATAAGCGCTTGGGCAGGAATCAAAATCTAAAATTCTAAATTTGCTTGTTAGACTGGTTTATGTTTCTTGCAAACTTAAACCTTCTTCTGCCTTTATTTGCTACATTTTTTTTTGAGGGGGTATCTCTTAATGTGTTGGKTTTTTTAAAAAAAAAAATCCTTTCCCTGTTTTATTTGATGCTGCTGTAGTTGCATTCAATTCATTAACAAGTGGTTTGCATCCACTGAGAAGAGCTGTCTGAAATAGCAGTGTCACAGCATTCATCATCATTACATCAGCAGTAGGGAAGTTCATACTGATTGCTATCAGCAACCAGAGTGCCCCAATCAGCGTGCAAGCAAACATAGCATGTTTAATTTTTCAGAAATGACTCTGGGTAGTTAGGGTGTTCATAGGTACTACTTTGATCCACGCTACTGGAAGCAGTCTTTGGGGATACAATACATCTTGAACAGCACAACTGTATGAAAGTGAAAAACACAAGGGGAGGCATGAAGAACAATCAGGAAATTACAGTCTCTCTCAACCATAAAGGACCCTTTATCAATTTTATCAAAACCGGTTACACTGTTCCTTGGGATTATTTAAGGATAAAAAAAAATCTGTCTTGTTCCGATATATTCAAATGCAAAATTTACAGGAGACAATCTTATGCTATTATATGGGAGCTATTTCACACTGATTTATACAGGCTTGATTCAGGTACATTTAACTTCCAAAACCCACCTAGATTTCAGCATTGCTTTCCATCAAACCTGCTGGCAAAGCCGACAAAGTTACCCCGACAGCACTTGCTGAAAAATACACAAGTGCTCAGGTATTTTAAGAAATATCTTCCAGTTGTAACCTTAACCTCTTGGTACATCTCCCCATTTCTATAATAGCTATAGGAACTAATCTAAATACTATACATTTTTTAAATAGTTTTATCTTTTCTCAGTTCTTTGTAAGCTAAACCAGAATTCTGCAACCCCCATTAACTACTCCTGGGCAAATTTTGTTCAGATTCTTCCCTGTTGAGCCAATTGGTCACAATAAGACTAAGACCAATATAAACAGAGCAAAAAAATAGTCTGATATCCACTATATATAACTACACAACAGAACACTAGTAAGTTGGGAAAAAAGATACCTTATACTTCACAATACTTATCTCCATTTAAATTACATGCATCATCTATAATTGTGCTAGTTGCAAACAGCATACTTCTCCTAAATCTGTTTTGAAATGCAAAGTCAAATAAGAAAGAAAGAAAGAAAGAAAGAAAGAAAGAAAGAAAGAAAGAAAGAAAGAAAGAAAGAAAGAAAGAAAGAAAGAAAGAAAGAAAGAAAGAAAG